>OX453079.1:6297785-6637157 GCA_949699795.1 Spicauda simplicius
ATGTGTGGTTGCATGCTGCCGTAAAAACCAGCAGGTGCGGTGAGCAGTTCACGCCCACCAGGGAAGAGCCCGATGGGGCACACGCTTAGGACACCGGCGGCGGTCAATCGGAGTTCCCGGAGTCCTCTTCGCAGCGTCGAGGTCGGCCACCGGGGGGGTTTTAGTGCGGTAAGAATCCCACATAACCCGCGTCGCTACCACGACGTCGGGTACTTTTTGAAAGTTTCCCCCTCGAAAACAAAAAAAAAAAGGCAGTGCCGTCAACTAGCTATATAAGATGTGTTACATTGCTCTGTGTACAATTATTCTGTGCACATGTTCTACATTCGTAAGAATCAAAGCGCTGGCGCGCGTCCAGTGTTCAAAGACAACTGAATCCAGCGTTTGGCTGAATGTCGTCCACTAGGCAGTGGCGTCAACTAGCTATATAAGATGAGTTACGTTGCTCTGTGTACACTTACTCTGTGCACCTGTTCTACATTCGTAAGAATCAAAGCGCTGGCGCGCGTCCAGTGCTCAAAGACAACTGAATCCAGCGTTTGTCTGAATGTCGTCCACTAGGCAGTGGCGTCAACTAGCTATATAAGATGTGTTACGTTGCTCTGTGTACACTTACTCTGTGCACATGTTCTACATTCGTAAGAATCAAAGCGCTGGCGCGCGTCCAGTGGTCAAAGACAACTGAATCCAGCGTTTGGTTAAATGTCGTCCTCTAGGCAGCGCCGTCAATTAGCTATGTAAGATGTGTTACGTTGCTCTGTGTACACTTACTCTGTGCACATGTTCTACATTCGTAAGAATCAAAGCGCTGGCGCGCGTCCAGTGCTCAAAGACAACTGAATCCCGCGTTTGGTTGAATGTCGTCCACTAGGCAGTGGCGTCAATTAGCTGTATAAGATGTGTGTTGCGTACGGCACAGTGCGTATTAGAAATAAATTTGAATGACAATGGAGCGGTTACTATACAGGACTGACAGATTCTGGATTTGGACTCTGGTCAGACAACTAATACCATACCGGTCTGACTCGCAGAGACATCCGTATTCAATCTCTAGTCAGACAACTAAAATTTAGATTTTGTATTCTGAGTCTCAGTGTATTCATCTTGTGTATCCTTAACACTCAATATATAGTAAAAAATCTTACGCGGGGCTCTTAGTGTAATGTTTCGTAGCTAACTTGTAAAAAATAATAGGTAGGTTTACTTTTCATTTCATCTAAATTATAGGTACTTGTATATTCTTATTTATAGACTAGTTGATCCGGCGAACTTCGTTCCGCCTAAAAATCTAAAATTATCAGTGTTTCTCTACTATATTATACATGTATTGTACGTACATAAAAACCTTCCTCTTCAATCACTCTATATATCAAAAAAGTGCATTAAAATCCGTACCGTAGTTTTAAAGATACATACATAGGTACACAGGGACAGACAGCGACTTTGTTTTATACTATGTAGTGAAGAAAATAAATGTACAGGTTTGTATGTGTGTTTATTTCTCTTTAACGCAAGAACTACTGATCGCATTTCCCTGTAACTTGTCACATAGATATTTAATGATCTGGATTACCTCATAGGTTACTCAGTTTCAAGGTGATAAAGGCTGATTGAACGCGGGAACAAGCAACTTCATAAATTGTTAAACAAAGCCACAGACCATATCCCGTTCTTTCAAAATTAAGTCATTAAAAAATAAACCAACCCTATCGCAGTACTTACAAAAACTACACACGTGTTACGAGGTTACGAAATCAAAACACCGTTTTGAAAAAACTTAAACACCTATTAAACGTGCCCGCCTCTTTTTCGAATTACAACGTAAACATGGCAGTCGCAGCGACAAAAAGTTTTAAATAAAGTTATACGTTCTCGGAAACTTGTTAATTATGTGTTGTAAACTAATAAAATTTAATAATATACGCCTCATGTTTTTATGAATAGCAGACGTGGTCTCGATTTGTTTGAGGACAGTTTATTATAGTGTGTTCAAAATGTACTTTTTTATTAGAAGATATATGATATTATATATAGGACTTGGTTATTCCCCCAGTTTTGCTCGCCTTGGTTACGTCTACCAAGATTAGTAGGTACCCCAGTGCCGGATTAAGCCAGCAAATTCTGTCAGGAGGCCCATAGTTTGCCTTATGTAAGGGTATTAAATAAAACAAAATTGTTACAAGTAAACTTTTCTGGGTTTAATCTTGGAAAATTTAGAGATGACACTTTCTATATATATATATCTTGTTTCAAAGATCAAAGATAGTAAAATATAAACAGCAGATAGGCGTTGGGCCGCGGGGCTCCTCTAGTCGCGAGGCCCGTAGCATTTGCTACTCTTGCTATGTGCCTAATCCGGCAACGACATACCCTATGTGTTAATCCAGGTAATATACTGTATGGCAAATTTCAGCGGAATCCGACCGGTACTTACCAAACACACATAGGTACATTCATATAAACTTTTGCATTTATAACATTAACAGTTGACCCGGCGAACTTCTTTCCGCCTAAAAGTAAAAAATCCCAAAAATTATCAGTGTTTCTCCACTATATTATACATGTATTATACATTTAAACCTTCCTCTTGAATCACTCTATCTATTAAAAATCACTGCATTAAGATTCGTAGCGTAGTTTTAAACATCTAAGCATACATTGGGACAAACAGCGAGAAGCGACTTTGTTTTATACTATGTACCTAGTGATGATAAGATTGATGAAATTGGTTGAATTATTCAATTTATTACCAGGTGGTAGAACCAATGTAGTTCGCCCGGGGAGGTACCACCACCTCACTTATTTTGACGAACCGCGTGGCGGTGCGGTTTACATACCTATCTGACACGCAGTGACTTCCGGGTTCGATTCCCGGTCAGACAGGGATCTGAAGATGAGTTTAGATTCTTGTTCTGGATCTGGGTGTTTGTGTATTCGTTTTTGTGTGTGTCCATGGCACCCACGACACAGGAGAAATTATTAATGTGGGGTTATGAGTGTAGAAAGCGTCTCTTTTTTAGTCTGAAGCCTTCGTTATATTTCGATAGAAGTTTGTCGGTAAACTTTTATTGAGGCTTTTAGTCCTCAGGCACTCCTGTAAGAATGGCAAGAAGCACTGCACTGCAAGAAGTGGCCATCTATGATTGATTACAGATACAACTTATGTTCTACATGCAGTTTCCGACAGATGTCCATGGGCGGCAGTGACCACTTACCATCAGGTGGACTGCATGCTCGTTTGCTACTTTAAAGATAGACTACAGATAAAAAAAAACCAAACCTATTTTTTTGTTTTTAAACATGACAAAAAACATGACGTCATATTTCACCAAGAGTCACTCGAAAGATTTTATTCGAATCTAATCACTCAAATTCCATTCCAATTCTATCTGAACGGTACATCTACTTCACTGTTTATGAGTGAATGAGCGATCCGTTCGTCCGTTTGTCGGCCACATTTACATTTCAGTAGCAGGAACGTTTGATATGTTTCCCCTACCTGTTTACTGCGGTCGGAAGTACTGGACGTGTGTTTGTTTGGGCGAGTTACTCGTTCGAGTTATATTGAAAGTGCTTCTGGTTAGTAGTTTTGTTGGTTGTGTGGATATTGTATAAGTATTAGCTTAGATGTATAGGCCAGTTGCTTGTTCAAGCAGCATTGAAAGTGCTTCTGGTTAGTAGTTTGGTTGGTTGTGTGGATATTGTATATGTGTTAGCTTATTTTTTACAGGCATGCTACTTGTTTGGGTAGTATTGAAAGTGCTTCTGATTAGTAAAGTTTTGAATGTTGTTTAGATATTGTATACCTAAGTATTAACTTATTCTATACGATTAATATTTATTGTTGTTGTTTAATTTTGAGAACATTAAAGTTTTTTTTTATATATATCTGACTGAAGTAGCAAACGAGCATGCAGTCCGCCGAAAGATGGTAAGTGATCGCTGCCGCCCATGGACACCTGTAAGCAATTTCATACAGAACACAGGTTCAATCTGAAGTCAATCACAGATGCATTGCTACTTCCGAGGACTGAGATGGTAGACTCATATAAAAGTGTGCCGGCAACCACATCCTTCCATCGAAACGCAAGAAATGCTTTACGCTAGAAATAGGTGTGGCGGTGGTAGTTCCCCGATCGAACTACACTTTTTCTACCACCTGGAAACTTTACTTTCTAATTTATTCGTTTGGCTTCGCTTGGGTTGTATTTTCAAGATAAAAGTATCGTATGTTAATCCAGGTCTTTATGTTCTGTGTGCCATATTAAATCCAAATCCACTAGTAGTTATAGCATGAAAAAGTAACACTCACACATCCTCACGAACTTTTGCTTTTATAGTATTAGTTGAATATTAAAATGTTTACACAGCTTTATATTTGATTTGAGTCGCATTTAATTGTGAGGTTTTCATTGTGCATAATCACGTCTACAACCATTTTATCACTTATATCTATAAAAATATATTCAATCGAGATACTTTTTTTATAATCAGACATGTTCCCTATGTTTTTTTATTGCTTACGATTTGAGACATATACTAAATAGTTATTCTCAATTACTGGTAGTTAATAAAATTCAACAACGTCATGTAGAACTTTGTTAAAGAAAATAAAAAGAAACTATAAATAAAACAAAGAGTCCAAATCACTGCCTCTTGGGAGAGTCCCAAGAACGCTGGCGGCGTTACCTCTTTGAATGGCCAAACTGATTCTTTGGCCAAAATACGCACCAAACGAAGAAAGAAGAAACTTAGAACTGTAGAACTTTAAACGTGCAACGTCTGAAATTAATTTAAAAGTATACGTATATATTTTTTATTTAGGCCAGTTATTCAAGCTACAAAATGTACTACAGTCGTGTAAACGCACCTTCCATTACATCGAAGAAGCGCGTTGTCTATGGCTCGTTTTATTTTTATTCACTCGTGAACACGTGCGGTTCCTCTTGTTTTAGATGAGGTTAATTCGGTCGCCGTCTTTGTGGCTCACTAATTGATTTCTAAACGGTTTATTAGTAATAGTACATCTCTAATTGCTTTGGGGATGATTGAGTCATTCGTTTAAAATTAGAAGGCCTTTTGTTTCATTCTTCGGTGAAAATTTCCTGTATTTTCCACTGTTTCTGTGACCCATTTTCATTCTGATTGCCGCTAATTGTAGCGTTTGAAATCAAATTTGATGTTTTTGTGAAGTTACATCAAGGGAATTTTCGGGCTTTCTATCGTTGTAACAATGAGTTGGCGTTTATAAATCTCTCGTAAAAAATTAAGATTAGATAATATTACTTGAGGATATGTCCGTATTAAAAAATATAATTATGATTTTCAGTGCAGGCGAATTAAGTCATTTAAATAGATAAAATAAACTGTTTCGAATCACTATAGTAACAAAAGTTCGACGTAAAGTTCAAAAAAGGTGCAAGTAAATAATGTAGTGTTTCCACAAATTTTGGAAATCTTTTCGGTGCATACATACCTACTTAACGCGGGGTTACTATAAGGCTGTGTCTACAGTAATCAAATTGTTCGCAGCAAACTGAATTTGCGACGTATCGGCTTAATACGCCCTGCCATATATTTGAAATGAAGTGTACAAAGTTTGCAAACTGTGTAAAATATAACCGAAATTTGGTCCTCGACTTAGGGGGGAGGGGCATCTGCCTCCCCCCCTGACCGTACCTGGCTACGCACATGAACTTTCCTTACTATTACATACATACCTAACGTACCTACCTACTATGGAATACGGAACGTTTGTTTACTTTCCTACACTAGTTTGTTTAATCACATCGCCTGTTGAAATATTAAACACGTTATTTGGACGAAAAGGTTTTCTTTCAACGAACAATAACAATTTGATATGTAATGAGAGTTAACATTAGGAGTTTGGTTATTATGATGGGTTTTTGTTAAATAAATAATTGAATATTAGGTAGATGTCGGTACCTACCTAATATTCAACTTATTAAGGACCTCAATATTGAGTGTTGTTTGTATGAGTAAAAAGATCTTATAAAATGAAAACTACATTTTGTTTTTCATACTTATTTTTTTTTTAAATTCGACTGAAATAGCAAACGTGCTGTTTTCAACTTCATACAGAACATGAGGAACATGAAGTCAATCACAGATGCGTTGCTACTCCCGCGGACTATGATGGTCGACTCATGTGAAAGTGTGCCGGCAAAAACACTCTTCTATCGAAACGCAAGAAATGCTTCACTAGAAATAGGTGTGGCGGTGGTACTTCCTCGGTCGAACTACACTGGTTTTACCAACTTGAAAATAAAATAAAAATAACCGACCGAATTGATTACCTGACGTATGCATTCAACATTCCATATGCAAATACAAAGAGGTAGGCATAAATAATTTCCATCGAAAAAATGTCATAGTTAGAAATAATACGTTTCATTTTACATTGTATAAAATTGCATGAGCGATTTGATTATCTGACGTATGCATACATCATTCCATATTCAAACCACAAAGAGGTGCTAAATAATTTTCATCGAAAAAATGTCATAGAAATACATTTCGTTTTAAATTGCATAAAATTGCATGAGCGATTTGATTATCTGACGTTTTTTTTTTTTTTTTTATTTGACTGAAGTGGCAAACGAGCATGCAGTCCACCTGATGGTAAGTGGTCACTGCCGCCCATGAACATCTGTAATCAACTTCATACAGAACATGGATTCCATCTGAAGTCAATCACAGATGCGTTGCTACTCCCGAGGACTATGATGGTCGCCTCATGTGAAAGTGTGCCGGCAACCACACCCTTCTATCGAAACGCAAGAAATGCTTCACGCTAGAAATAGGTGTGGCGGTGGTACTTCCCCGGTCGAACTACACTGGTTCTACCACCTTGACGTATTACAAAATTCCAAATTCAAATCACAAAGAGGCGGCGAACCACCGAAACAGAGCTCATAGTTAGAAATACATTCCGTTCACATGTGTATAATGTTTATTGTTTCAACAGTGTGTGTGTGTCGCTAAACAGTTTTTATTGTTACGCCAACAATAAACTGACGTATTCGTTGTTTTTTGTATCCCGTGAACATTGCGGCTGCCGTAATTGCTCGTAATTAAAAATGTGAACGCACTAAAAATGAATGCTTATGTTTTTGCTGCCAGCGTTTATGATGACCTGCTCCGATTTATTTCGGGATGGATTTCTGATTAATCACACGTACTTGTTTTTTATGCTATTGTAGTAGCAAACGAGTCGAATCACTACATACTACATAGTATAAAACAAAGTCGCTTCTCTGTTTGTCCCTATGTATGCTTAGATCTTAAAAACTATGCTACGTGCTTTTATTGTTTTTTTAATGTATAATACATATATAATATAGTGGAGAAACACTGATTATTTCAGATTTTTTACTTTTAGGGGGAACTAAGTTCGCCGGGTTGACTAGTCAAATATGTATAATCGGAGAGAGAAGCGAACAGACTCCGTTGGTTCAGCCATGTCGAAAGAATGGGAAGATCGTGGAGTCACAAGAGCATGTCGTGGGGTATAAAGGGCCGACCAACAGAGCGACGTCCTGTAGGTCGTCCAAGATAACTCTATAAATCTTGATAGATATCAAGATTTATAGAGTTAAGGCGGGTCTTCGGAGGCTTCGATTAACTAACAGGCAAAAAGTATCCAGGTATCGCATCAAATGGAGAACTCTAGGTGGCCAAGACCTTTCTTAGGGCGTTGAGCCAACGAAGTATGTAAGTAGTTGCAAACGAGCATGCAGTCCGCCTGATGGTAAGTCATCCATGGACATCAGTAAGCAACTTTATGCTGAAGGCGTGTTATCGGAAGTTAGTCTTAAATGCGTCGCTACTTCGTAGTAGGTACTAAGGTCGCCTAAGGTCGGTTCTATGAAACTTTCCGAACTGAGCGGGTGTACTATGCCTTTTACGACCCGCGTGGCGCAGCTGTTACCACACCGGTCCGGTCCCGGTTTCGATTCCCGGCCAGACAGGTATCTGAATGATGAGTTTAGATTCGTGTTCTGGGCCTGGGTGTTTGTGTATTTTTCTTGTGTGTGTCCATGGTACCCACGACACAGGAGAATATCCTAGTGTGGGGCTATGAGTGTAGAAAGCGTTTTAAGTTTTTAAGTTTCTGAGCTAAGCGGTGTAGTATGCTTTTCACCATCACTTTCGGAAATTCTTTTGCAAACAGTCCTTACATAGCGATGGTACATTTTCATATTTAAGATTTTTAAAAGATTGAAATTACGTTTGCATATATTTTACTTAATTTCATCACATGAACCTCAGCGCATTATAACGCTGTGTTTACACTGTCCAAGATTTTAATGATATATTATTTGTTATGTTTATCCCACTGCCTTCCGTCATGAGATCTTTCGGGCAATTAAATATCATTGTTCGGACAACGTAAACTCCGAGACAGTGATGCGCAGATGTGTACTGGGGTTTATTTAAACTTTTAAATTTGGGTCGTCTGTGAGTATAATATTTCAGATGCGTAATGTGAGGGCCTTTAATTTTGTATTCGGTTTACGTAATGTTATCGTAATATTTTTATTGTTAACGAGAAATCGTGTGAGGTTTTAAATGTGAGGTTATTTATAGACTACAGTGACGTGTTGGATATAGATGGAGGTGTTTTCTGACTAATGGTTATTCGTCAACGCTGCAGGCCACGGGTCTTCTCTCAAAGTGATAGAGTTTTAAATCATAGATCGTCTTTCCTCGTTTTTAATTTATCATGGATTGAACATCCATTTATTTGTAACAACATCATAAGTATCATTGTCAGTCGTCAAACCATTAGTGTCCCACAGCTGGGCACGGATCTTCTCTCAGAATGAGAGAGTTACATAACTTTTACATAACTCTTGGGTGTGTAGGTTTCCTCACGACTTTTTCCTTCACCGAAAAGCAGTGATAATTAATTTCTAACACTTACATAATTTTAGAAAAATCAGTGGTGCGTTCCTGGGTCCTGATGGTTCCCAACCTCCCGATTGAGAGGGCAAGTTTCAACCATTAGGCTATCGCTGCTCAAAGTAACACTGTCAAGTTCTATGAAATTAGCTAGTTACCCCACTAAGATGCACGTTTGTATGTAGGTTTAAAATAATATATTTAGGGTTCCGTACGTAAGAGATAAAAAAGGGATTCCTATTACTAGGACTCCGTTGTCCGTCTGTTTGTCTCTCTGTCCTGCTGTCTTATGAATTGTAATAACTCTACAGTCGAATTTTTTACAGACAATGTATTTCTGTTGCCGCTATAACAACTAATACTAAAACAGAACAAAATACATATTTAAGGGCTCCCATACAGAAACGTATTTTTATGCTGTTTTTTTTTTATAGAAAACTAGTTGAGCCGGCGAACTATGTTCCGCTTAAAAGTAAAAAATCTGAAATTATAAGTGTTTCTCTGCTATATTATACATGTAATATACATAAAAACCTTCCTCTCAAATCACTCTATCTACTAAAAAAACTGCATTACAATCCGTAGCGTAGTTGTCTTTACAACTACGCTACGGATCTTTATCTAAGCATACATAGGGACAGACAGCGAAAAGCTACTTTGTTTAACCGACTTCTCAAAGGAAAGAGGTTATCCATTCGTCGTGTATATTTTTTATACTATGTAGTAATGGTACGAACCCTGTGTGCGCGAGCCGACTCGCACTTAACCGTTTTTTCTTACTATTTCACAATCAAACCACGTTCACCTTTCATTCATTGCACGTCAAAACCACGTAACGCCTACACTGAAGTCAAAATATTTAATTATCTGTTGAAGGGATAATGCAACACATTAACTATTTTTCTTGTTTATTTGTCTGCTACCTTGATCGATAGTTGTGTTTGAATAACTGATGGACTTGAGTAAAGTTGTTATATGTACAAGATGTTTTTAATGTGCGTTTACCAGGGAGCAGGGTTTACGGTAGCTTAGTCATGTGTATTCATACCAAAGCTGGTACGAGGTTCATATCACACACTTCCTATTTGTAAGCACTGACAATTTGTAAACGCCCCCGAAGGCCTATGCAAAATAAAGACATTTCATTTCAATTCATTTCATTTCAGAACAGGGTTCTATCTAAAGTCAATCACAGATGCGTTTCCACTCCCGAGGACTAGGATTGTCGCCTTAAATAAAAGTGTGCCGGCAACCACACCCTTCCATCGAAACTCAAGGAATGCTTCACGCTAGAAATATGTGTGGCGGTGGTACCTCCCCGGTCGAACTACACTGGTTCTAGTGGTGGCGTCTCAACCCTAGAATATACAGGTTGATTCAGAAGTAGTGTGAATTGTTGCCTCATATGAGTGAGCCGACAACCACATTCTTCCACTGAAACGAAAGAAATGCTTGACGTTAGAAATAGGTGTGGCGGTGATATATTTCCGGTCGAACTATATACTTTGTAATACTTTAAATTATAATATTAATATTCGCATTTTATTATAAAGCTGATGTACTGATGGCAATTCTACTCTCAACTACCAACTTTAGAAATTATTTGGTACGTATGTAGAGAAGTCCTCTTTACCTAAGTATAAGACGAATCTCTACTGTGGGTGGTTAGGGTTAGTTGAAGAGTATTCGCGACCGATAAATAAAAAGCTGAGCCAGTAGCGGTGACGTCTCAACCCTGCAATATACAGGTTGATTCGAAAGTTACTGGTTATGAAATTGATATTCAATTACATTGGATTCCCAATCCTTACACAAATTTTGCATGTATTCATGTTATTTCTAAATGTCATAAACACATTTTTATGATTCATCTAACTATAACATTAACTTGCTACAGATTCTTTTATTTTAGATATCGTCGCGGTTCCACGGTGGATGCTTTAGTTAGGTTGTAAGCTTCTAGATTCAGTGTTGTAACCCAAAAAACTCATGTTATTAGTGATGATATGTTAAACACATGTACACTACATATGTATGTAGTATAAAAAATACTATGTATATAAATTGCGAGCCAGTTCTCTTATTAGTTACATGGTTCTCGATGCATGAAGATACTGCACCTTATTTTCTTGATTTAATTTATTAGTCCTCTCTCTCTCTCTTCCATAACAAAAAAAGTACTATTTGAGGCAAAAATGAATTTGACGGCATTTTTACCCGATTACCTCAGAAGGAGGGTAATGGTTTTTAGATATCTACATATTGTTGACACCTAAACGCTTTCTACACTCCTAGCCCTCCATTAGGATTATCTCCTGTGTCGTGGGTGTCATAGATATACACACAAAGACGAAAACACAAACCTCCAGAACATGAATAAGAATCTAAGCTCATCATTCAGATACCTGTACGGCCGGGAATCGAAGCCGGAACCTACTGCGTGTCAGACCGCAGGTGTGGTAACCGCTCCGCTACGCGGGTCGTCGTTCCTCAAGACCTATTTACTTGTCAATATCTAAAATATCTCTATAAAAAAGAAACGATCATAAAAATAACAAATAAAAAGTGCGGGTCAATTGTGCGTTACAAACGGTTCGGTTAGGTTGGAGGCGGAAGGAGGGGACGAAAATCGGTGTCGAATGAGTATGCTATCATTTTTTAAGAAACATAATTATGATAATGACACTTTAGGTCTTATTTACTTACTTATAACAATATACCCTTTTTTTAAGAAAACTTAAATAACCATTCTGTATACACGAAGTGTGGGCCAATTGTCTGGCACAAAACGGTCCGGTCAGGTGTGGCGGCAACGAGGAGAAGACAATCAGCGTTTACTGAGTCTCCGATCGTTTTTTGAGATACCTTTGATTGATATCACTTCAAGAGTTATTTACTTACCAATCGCCATTATTAAAAAAAACATGTTTTATATAAAAACATCCTGTATACACAAAGTGTGGGTCAATTGTGCGGCACAAACGGTCCGGTCAGGTGTGGCGGCGGACGAGGGGACGACAATCGGCGTCTAATGAGTCTCCGATCATAATTATCTACCTACACTTTCAGTTCGACTTTGCGAATATTCTTTATATAGGGTTGTGTTTTAAATTAAATAAAATGTTTTAAGTATTCTAACTTGTATATTTTATGTATGTACGGTAAGATCAGCAGTAGAGTAAGAGCAGTAATAGCCTAATGGTTGAAACTTGCCCTCTCGATCGGTAGGTTCGAGGTTCAAACCCAGGCACGAACCACTGATTTATTAGCGTATTAGAAATTAATGATCACTGCTTACCGGTGAAGGAAAACATTTGAAGAATAGGTTTCTACACCCGAGAGTTACACTAGAGAGAGAGAGTAAGATCGTTGAAAGGAATTTGGTTATATATTATACAAAGATTGCGTTGCCTCAATTATAATTTAAATTAATGGACGATAGAAAATAATTCCCATATTGATATTGACATAATTACTAAATATTCAAGACATTATTAAATATATTAAGAACATTTCTATTATAGATACGAGTTGGTTGTGATTTTTTAAATTTAGATAAATATGCTTATTATTTGTGCATTTTTAATTAACGTAAGTGGTACATGGTACAGTATATCTTTATATAACAAATGTATACACAAAATAATTCTCCATTTATTTTCTTTAAACACACACGCTTTCTACACTCATAGCCCCACACTAGGATTTTCTCCTGTGTCGTGGGTACCATGGACATACACAAGACGAATACACAAACACCCAGACCCAGAACGTGAATCTAAACTCATCATTCAGATACCTGTCTGGCCGGGAATCGAACCCGGGACCCATTGCGCGTCAGACCGGTACGTTAACCGCTCCGCCACGCGGGTCGTCAACTTCTTTATATAACATTTACGTAATACAGAAGACATAGGATTATTTTAAAATATAATATTCGTTATAATGATTTAAACATGTCTTTTGTAATTACGTATACAATTTAGTGCACAGATGTAATGACATATCAAAATGTATATAAATTATTATATACATATATTAATACGTACCTATATTAAACTATAAATTATATATTTTATAATTATATTATTATATATTTTAATGAATTTTCTAATACAAAAAAATGGGTATCAACCCTAGCTTCCAATAATAGGAAATTTGTTTTCCGGTTCGGTAACGGGCTCCAATTACGGGATTAACGAATTATTTCCACTTTTTTTCCGCCCGCCTTACCCCGCCCTCGTGCCTTCGGGCGGTTTCCGCCTATTGAATCCTCCTTTTGATTAGCTTTCTTTCCCGTTTGAGGCCAAATTGATTTCACTCCGTCACGTTCCAAGGGTAATCGTCGACTTGAGCTTTTTCTACTTTTAAAGAGCGCCTTTTAGGCACTTGTCGCACTATAACAGATGGAAATAAAGATTAAAAGGTTTTTGAAGTGAAACTTCTTTAGGCGCATGAGGGTAAAATTTTTACAGATGAAACGTCACGCCGGTATGCAACGGAAGTGTCGGAAAAGAGAGAGAGAGTGATCGAGACCGATTGAGAGAGAGTAAGACAGGGCGAACGTAGCATGAGCAACTAGCCGTGGAGTGAGAGTAGGGAGCAAGCGAGTGAGAAAGATTGAGAGAAAAAACGAGAGAGAGCGAACGTCGTATCACGCCTTTTTCCCTTCCTCTTAATCTTGGAAATTTAAAGTTTTAGATTTGTATAAATATAAACAAGATTTATAAATTAGGTCGCCAAAGAAGTTTCACTTCTGACATGTGTTCTTTGTACGCACGCGTGTTTTTTTATTTGATTAAAACAAATTGAGAGGTCCCCCTAAAGATCGTAGGAGTGACGAAATATATAAATAGCTGGCAAAGACTGGGTAGCGAAAGGACAGAATAGAGCGGAATGGGGACGTTTGGAGGAGGCTTTTACCCGTAGTGGGGCTTTAACTTAATTTCATATGTATTATTTTTTTTCTATATTTTCTTTGTTAATTTAAGTTAAAGATCAATAGATGCTTATTATTATAAAACAAATTGAAAAGTAATTTGTTCATAAACATGTGAAATAGTAAATACTGTGTTGCAGCTGTTTATGTCCATCTCGGAAAGGCAGAAAGGATACATTCAATAATAATATTTTTACGTTATTGTTAAGCATAATAAGATTACATGTTTTAGGGATAACTTAACATCATCTAAAGTAAAAATGTTTTCACTGTAGAAGTAAAGAAGAGTGTTATTATAAAAAACTCTTTATTGACACAGTAGGTATAAAGTGATTTTTTTTATTTAAATTAATATTAAGAAACCTTGAATCGCTTTTCTTGGGTTTTTAAGATGTTCTTTTTGTGAACGTAGAGATTGTGAACATAAAGTTGGATTTTTAGTTGCAATATATGTTAACATTTGTAAGATATTTAATCGTTGTTGATCGTCTTTAAAAATAACAGCCCTATTGTAAGGTAAAATAACGAAAGCAAAAAAAAGTGTAACATAATTTAAAAAGCGACTTAGTCGCTTAAGTTGGTATTTATAGTAACTACTATGACAAGCGGTTTATCTTGACGCGAGTTTCCTTCAGAAAATTCCCTCTTTATTATCATGGTAATGGGAGTACTAGTGTAAAATATTTATAATTCATGAAATGTACTAGTTTCTATAGGATCGTTTATTTTAACATAGTTTTTTGTGATTTTTAATAAGTAAAAAACACTAAATAACACTCTGTACACTCATATCCATACTAGGTTTTTCTCCTCTTTCATTTCATGGATACACACAAAGACGAATACACATACTCGTACATCTACATAGGATACAAAATACACATACATCGGAAACAAAAATCTAAATACACACGCTTGCTATACTCATAACCTCACACTATTATTTTCTCCTGTGTCGAGGGTACCATGGATACACACAAGACGAATACACAAACACCCAGACCCAGAACATTAATCTAAACTCATCATTCAGATACCTGTCTGGCCGGGAATCGATCCCGAGACCCATTGCGTGGCAGAACGGTATGGTAACCACCACCACGCGGCTCGTCTAAACTTAATAAAGAAAAACGAACTAGAAGTAAGTACGGTAGAATCTACGACTAGAGCTTGATAAATATATATCCCCACCACCGCAATTTCGGCGTGACAACAATCCATGTAAGTGCGTCGAAATATTTTAAAAGAAATTGTAAACGACCTCTGAAACCTGATATCGTGAATACCCGTTACATATTAAAATGTACCAATTTCGTGAAAATAACTTTTATTATTTTTTTTATCTGATTAAAGTAGCAAACGAGCATGCAGTCCACCTGATAAGTGATCACTACCGCCCATGGACAGCTGTAAACAACTTGAAATAGAACATGGGTTTTATCTGTCAATTACAGACGCGTAGCTACTCCCGAGGACTAGGATGGTCGCCTCATATAAAAGTGTGCCGGCAACCACAGCTCTCCATCGAAACGCAAAAAATGCTTCACGTTAGAAATAGGTGTGGCGGTGGTACTTCCCCGGTCGGACTACGCTGGTTGTACCACCTGGAAATGTCATACATTCTATACCTCATAACACTACTGTTATGGCCCGAGAGCCACGAAAGATCAGCTTAATGCATCTTCCCTATTGGCGTTGCAAGTGTCGGCGTTGAGGGTAGAAAACAAATGCATGTGTACGATATAAGGCAATGAAATTTCGTTAAAAAAATTGCGAAATATGCTAACATTTCTCTCTTGCTCAATGCTAGCATTTGTACCGCTTAGAATAACTGAATATTTTATGGCTCTCGGGATACACATATAGGTTTAAGAGTTATAATGTAAATTCGGTTATTACCTTATTTTTTCCTATTTTTTCTAATTTACTACTGTACACTCAAAAAATCTTTCTTAAGAGGCAATTAATCTGATAAATCCATACATGATTAAAAAGTTGAATGTTATTTGATATTTAAGGAGTGTTCTTATTTAGAAGTATGTCTGCCATTAGCCTGAATGCACCTTGGCCCGCAGTCCAAATGTGCTTCTAATAGACCACTTGAGTTTTGCTTGCCCAATTCAACGCCACTTATTTATTGTACTGGCTGGTGGAAAAGTGTCTACAGTTTTATTTATGGCTATCTGCTGTCGTAATGAAAAACGCAGGATTTTCAAAATTATGAAATCCTTATAGGGGAAATGGTTCATAATTGTTGTTTGTAAATCTCTACTTCACCTCACTAATATTGCAGTAAAATTATTTATATATAGTATAATAAACGGATTTGTATTTTACGTAAAATGTCGTAAATGCATTTATGCTCCATTTTCTTCGTATACCTAAATGAGATTTGACGAATTATATTAAGCTAACAATGTTTACTAAATCTAGAGCAACTACTGCATTTTTCGTAAACTTTTGACCGACTTCTGGACTATTCGTAATTGACTTTTGATAGAATCCTTATTCTGTATCAAGTTGCATTCTCTATAGACGGTAGTGAGCACTTACTATCGGGTGGACTATAGCTAGTGGTAGCTCATTTGCTACTTCAAATATAGTAAATTCCTTACAGCTTCACGATAGAAATAGGTGTGACGGTTGAGGTTGGACTACATAAGGACCACCTGGCAGAAAAAACTTATTTAAAAACAGTTTCCGACGCGAGTGTACATCGCTGATTCTTTTGGCAACTGGAGTGGTCGGTCGCGGTCAGTTTTTCCGTGCACTTCAGTAGTTATCGTAAATCACTCGCGCACAAGCACATTGAACCATAAGGCCTTTTATAAGACGTACTTCACTATATGAGTAGGTATCAGTAAAGTGGTAATTCTGGGGTTTTCCTTATGTTCGGACTTACCACTGTTTGTAATTTGTGTATCTTCTTCTGAACGTTAATAATGAGTTATTTTTAATGTCTTTTATTCGATTGTATAATATTACTGATGTACCAGGAGAGCATATAATCCACCTGACGGTAAATGCCCGGTGTAAGTAAGTGAGCAAAACGGTCACAGCCGCCCATGGACATCTACTTATAAGTAATTTTCTTTACCTATTTAAAAATGAATGTTTATCTGTATATGCTTTATAGAATCGTTAACTATTCATTATATCATGTGATGATCTTAAGCAAAGTTGTTATTCATGAACTTGCGGTATCTGGTGTATTTTTTTTGTCATTTCGTAGCAACGCGCGCAGGGTACCTACAGTTCGTCACTTATAAAAATGAATGATTATCTGTATGCCCACTATATAATCGTAAATCATTTATTTGATCATCTGATGATCAACATCAAAAATTAGTGTTAGTGTTGTTAGATATGTCAAACCCTTTTTTTTTTGTTGTCGAGGGGGAAACCTTCAAAAGGTACCCGACGCCGTGGGAGCGACGCAGGGTTATGTGGGATTTTTACCGCACTAAAACCCCCCCGGTGGCCGTTCTCGTCGTAAAAAGGAGGACTCCGGGATCTCGAAACGACTTCAACCGGAATCCTCCGAGTCAAACCCTTGCCTATGAAAACTTTACACAGAACTCTCAAGGAAGTAGGTACATTTCTTAAATGTTAACTCTATAATAACTATATAATTATATTCATGGAAAAAATGCAGAAAATAAAACTATTTTTCAATTATAATTTAATTGAAATTGAATTCTAACTATTCATCCTACTCTCGATAATATTAACTTAATTAATATTAATATAATCGATAATATTAAGATAATATTAAGTCGAATTTCCACCGTTAGGATGAGTGAGTAGTAATTATTTATTATTGTTTCTCTTAAATTTTGGTACATCTGTCACAAATTACAGCCACTCAGGGTTGGACTGGTAGAGATTGCAATCAGGCATTAATTGTGTCCTATTGTAATTGTTATTTTATTGAGGTGCAATATTTTTCCTTTGGTTTTAAGGTAGTTACCGTAAGATGATTTTATTCTATGTACTATTATCGCATCGATTTTGATAAAGGTATCTTAATATGTTATGGCTGCTAAGTTTTACAGTAAAAACTAAATATTTTATTTATTTAAAGTTTTGAAACACCTTAATCTAAGGGTTACAGGGGTGAAATTAATGCCTAATGGCATTCTCTGCCAGTCAACCCTGGGCGACAGCGATAATCTGTGTTAGGTATATAAAAGTAAACAAATTATCAATTATTGAAATAATCAATATTGCACAAAATATTAATATGTAGTTTTATAACCAAATTATTATTCCTCATAATTCAAGTGTAAATACCAAACGGCTTGACAAAATCTGTGGCATCTATTTCGCCACCAATGCTTCTGTGCAATGTCAGGGAGTAGCAACAAGAGCTGATAAGCAAACATAAATATCAGGTGAAGTGGCCCTTACAACTGCTACTGAAGTGCGTACTCCTTTTGACAGGGTTTAGGGATGTACACATATATTGATATTATTGGCTTGGTTATTGATATAAATATTTATTAGTTCAATTCTAATATATTAAATAACGTTTAAAGACAATTATTTCTCAAAAGATTTTACACAAAATCACTTACAGAGAAATTACAATATGAATATTAAAACAAACAATATTGACATAACATATTTTATATATAATAACATATTTAATATAATAACGTATTTTATATTAAAGTAAAATGTAAAGTAACTGATATTGATATTGTTATTGTTATTGATATTGTTGGCGATCGAAATTATACTTTGAAGGTATTAGAATCCTTTGTAGCTGTGATAGTATAATAGTAAAACCGTAGTTGCAACTCGACTCTCAAATGATTATCCAAAATGATGTGCGTAATTAAAATTAATTTATATTTTTTTACGGGTAACAGCTAAATGCGGTGAGTGAAGTGGAAAATAGCCTATATCTCTCTTATTCTGAGAGGCCACCAGTGTCGAGCTGTAAAAAATGTGTAAAAATGGGTTGACAAGAAGTGCTTTGTGGTTTAACTCCGGTGGCATCACCATCACACCAATTTTTGTTTAATATTACTATTAAACAATGTTAATTATAATTAATGGGTGGTCATGTAAAATTTTGTAATTTTATCTGGCATTGGAATATGCCGTGCGCGGCAATGACCACTTACTAACAGGTAGGAATGTATGCTCGTTTTTTACACTCTAAGGTTAATTTAAAAATAAAAAAGGTCACAACCAAAATTCTATTTGATATTCGTTGCATAACTTTGAAGATTGTTTTCTACACATTCAAATAATTTTCAGAAAATATCAGAACATCTCCGACGTTTCCATACCCAGCTCAATGAAAGTATTAAGACCTGATATAAAAAACCGATAAGTAAAAACAATTACATCGATAAGTAAACTATAACATCGCAACACAGCACATCACTAATCAGTTACCCACAACCTTTAAGTGTGTAACCCATTGATGTTATCTCGTACTGCTTGTAGCGTCTGTTTACATCCTAAGAGCGTCGAGAATAAATTATGTTTATTAAAAAAATACTATCTTTGAAAGCGAAAAAAGTAGCATTATGATGGCTGGCAGTGAAGTACAAGTGAAAAATATGGACCATTTTTTTGTAATTTTAAAGTAGCAAAGATTTATATCAGGCGCCCATCATAGTCCTCGGGAGTAGCAACGCATCTGTGATTGACTTCAGATGGAACCCATGTTCTGTATTAAGTTTATTACAGATGTCCATGGGTGGCAGTGATCCCTCAACATCAGGTGGACTGCATGCTCGTTTGCTACTTCAGTCTGAAGAAAGATGCGTATACCTGACGGTAAGTGGTAACTGTCGCCCATGAGCATTTGATAACAACTTTATAATAAGATAGAGGATCTGCCTCGATTCGATCATAGATAAGACAGAGACGATGTAATGCAACTTCCAAGGACTAAGATGTTCACCTTATGTTAAAGTGGTGGTGGTTTCAAGGTGGTAGAACCAGTGTAGTTCGACCGGGGAACTACCACCGCCACACCTATTTCTAGCGTGAAGCATTTCTTGCATTTCGATAGAAGGGTGTGGTTGCCGCTACACTTCCACATGAGGCGACCATCATAGTCTTCGGGAGTAGCAACGCATCTGTGATAGACTTCAGATGGAACCCATGTACTGTATAAAGTAGATTACAGATGTTCATGAGCGGCAGAGACCACTTACATCAGGCGGACTGCATGCTAGTTTGCTACATGTCAGATAAAAAAAAACCGGTGACCCTTTACCGAAATGAAAAAGCTGCTTGAAGCTAGAAAAAGATGTGTCGGAAGTACTTCCCTGGTTGAACTGTACGCTATTGTTCTATCATTTTGAAAGTAGGTATTGTGGTAAGTAACAATTAATTGTGGAAAAGAATCGTATTTGAATACGGTCATCGATGGATAGATTTACGTACATAGATAACATTGAAATCATAAAATCTATCAAAATATCAATTACAGGTCACCGACCTGTAAGGCCGTGTGTTCAGTAAAAACCAGAAGGTGCGTAGTTCACGCCCACCAGAGAAGAGCCCGATGGGGCACACGCTGAGGACACCGGCGGCGGTCAAGTGGAGTTCCCGGAGTCCTCTTCGCAGCGTCGACGTCGGCCACCGGGGGAGTTTTAGTGCGGTAAGAATCCCACATAACCCGCGTCGCTCCCACGACGTCGGGTACTTTTTGAAAGTTTCCCCCTCGAAAACAAAAAAAAAAAAAAAGGCATACTGTTCGCGGCCGAGTGAATTTTGAAATGTAGTGTCCAATGTTTGCTAGTTTGCGCTCACTTTACGCAGTTCGCGTTACAGCGTACAGTGAGCGCAAACTACCAAACATTGGACACTCCATTTCAAATATATGGAAGGGCGTACTAACCTGATACGCCGCAAATTCAGTACGCCGATAACAGTTTGGCTACTAGGGACACAGCCTACCGCCGCGGCCGCCAGTAACGACGCCCTGTAGTTCCGGGATCAGAATAGGGCTATGTCATCCCCTGCCTGTCGTAAGAGGCGACTAAAAGTGGCTTCCAGGGTTACAGACGACTAGAGTGGGAGCTCGAACCGTTCGGTCAGGCAAACCCGGGAAGGCGGTATGTGTGGTCGCATACCGTCGTAAAGATTAGACGGAGCGGTGGGCCCAGCCGCCCATCTGGGAGGATACCCGATGGGGCAACGCGCTCGGAGGATTCCGGTTGAAGTCGTTTCGAGATCCCGGAGTCCTCCTTTTCAGCGCCGAGGACGGCCACCGGGGGGGTTTTAGTGCGGTAAAAATCCCACATAACCCTGCGTCGCTTCCACGGCGTCGGGTATCTTTTGAAGGTTTCCCCCTCGAAAACAAAAAAAGGGACACAGCCTAAGGAAGATGGTAGAACCAGTACGATCTGATCTGATCTGATCATCTCATAACCTTTTTCACACCTACTTCTAACGTGTTGGAAGGATACGGATGCTGCGTACAACCCATCATTTCCACCAATTCGCACTTGGCCAGCGCAGTGGACTATGACAACTCTCTCATTCTTAGAGAAGACCCGTGCCCAGCAGTAGGACGGATGCTGACTGACTTAAATTAGAAACGCCTTCTTATCTTAGTCCTCATTACTGGTAACATTTTAGTAATTAATTTTAAGCAGAATCCCTATGCAATGCGAAAGACTTATTTGTAAAAGTTTTACGAAATACCAAGTCGGTCGTATGTCGAAATATTGTCGGATTTTGTTTCAATTTGGCAGACGTAGTTTATGATGTTAACACATTCAATACTTAATACTCTGTCTACCTATAATCACTCAGACCTGCACCGTAAATCGATGCATATATTCAAACTTATAATAATAAAGGAAATATTATTACATACTAGAGAGGAAAACCACTATAAGCAAAGGTCAAATCGAAAATCAATTCTCATTCATGTAGTATGATAACCCAGAGTGTTTTCTGAGACTATTGTAATTGATCTTTGATCCGGGACAAAAATAATAATTTTACGAGTTTTCTGTTGGCCCGAGATCGTATCGGTATTAGACTACTGATGCAGTACAAGTGTTTTGAAGCTTGTCTATTGGTATTGAAGTACGTTTGATTTTATAGCTCTTACTAGAGTCGCCAGGTATCTTATTGCAAACATGGGATTGAGCAGTTATTTTTACTAGTCACACGTCGCATCGGTCGGAATTCCACCTTAATAACTTTTGTTACCCATGTAAAAACAAGATGGCAAATAAAAAAATAAAAAAAAAGATATACAAAGAAAAAAGACAAACCCACTGAGTTTCTTGGCAGATCTTCTCAGTTGAGGTCGTGTTCCGATCCGGTGATAGTGTAAAAAAATATATTTAAATGTAACTGACAATTTGTAAGCGCTCCCGAAGGCCTATGCAAAAAATAAAGACATTTCATTTCATTAATTCAACTCCAACTAAACTTAATATTGTCCAAAGTAGCACAAATATTTCTCAAATTCAATTAAATTGTATAAAATTTAAGTCAGTTTAAAGATAAAGGTTTAATTAACTAAGATGCATTTAAAAGCAATAGCGGGTATTTTGACAAGGATATGTGACATTTTTGACGTTAAGTGTTTGCATAGTAAGACAATTAATGTTTTATTTCGTTTATTACATATGTGTTAGTGTCAAATGCAAGATAGTGTGTGTAAAATGTTTTAGTTGATTTTATGTACGATGTATGCATTATTTGAAAAAAATATAAGCATTCCAGAATCCTTCGCTACATCAACAATAACCGTGCATAATTTTATACTCCTCTATCTGCGGCAAGTATCTTAAAAACGGATCTCAAGTTTATGCTTCACGTATTAATTTATAGATAATATTTTATTTACAAATTAAATTATCTTAGGTCGCTATCATTTACCTTTACGGGTCTTCTTTTGTGGGCTTAGTGTATCACGCTGATCAATTGCAAATTAGTGGAATACGCACACCGTTGAGATATCTATTTAAAAAACTTATCAAGATTTCCCAGTTCCACCGTTATAGGAAGTAAAAATTTATTTATAATTCGCCCGTAACTAAAAAAATAGAGATTCCTGGGATTCAAATCTTTGACCTTCCATTGAGAGCTTTTACTGTTGTGCTTATAAGCGTCACTGATATTAAATTCTATTTTGCCATAGATCATGATTTGAATGCAAAGAACACAAGCCTACGTAATGTCTTGTAGATTGAGGTTAAGTTAGGTTTTTTTTATCTAACGGAAGTACCAAACGAGCATGCAGTCCATTTGATGGTAAGAAGGGTACGATGGTAAATGGTCACTGCCGCCCATGGACATCTGTAATCAACTACATACAGAACATGGGTTCCATCTGAAGTCAGTCACAGATGCGTTGCTACTCCCGAGGACTATGATGGTCGCCTCATGTGAAAGTGTGCCGGCAACCACATCCTTCTATCGAAACACAAGAAATACTTCACGCTAGACACTAGTGTGGCGGTGGTCCTACCCCGGTTGAACTACACTGGTCCTTTTTTTTTTGTTATCGAGTTATCGAAACCTTCAAAAGGTACCCGACGCCGTGGGAGCGACGCAGGGTTATGTGGGATTTTTACCGCACTAAAACCCCCCCGGTGGCCGTCCTCGGCGCTGAAAAGGAGGACTCGGGATCACGAAACGACTTCAACCGGAATCCTCCGAGCGCGCTGCCCCATCGGGCTCCTCCCAGATGGGCGGCTGGGCCCAACGCTTAGTCTAGTCTTTACGACGGTATGCGACCACACATACCGCCGTTCTTCCCGGGATTGCCTGACCGAATGGTTCGAGCTCCCACTCTAGCCGTCTGCAACCCCGGAAGCCCCTTTTAGTCGCCTCTTACGACAGGCAGGGAATACCGTAACTCTATTCCGACCCCGAGGCTACAGGGACGTGAACTAGACTGGTCCTAGCACCATGAGACACACCTAGGTTACGTTGTCTTCTATTAAGCTGCAGATTGGTCACACTAGCTCTTACTATTTGTATCCCTTACGCAACTAATGCCAAACGGTCAGGCAATTCCGTACATATTGTAATTCATCTCGAGATGTCTTGAGTGCACCTAATCCAGATTTAAATAGTCTAGTGATTAGAAAATTGGATATGTTGTTCGGAATGCTTCCGATAATGTAGACAGTTATGGTTTCATAAATTATGTTAGTTAGCGAAATGGGCAAATGGAGTATGTATTTTGGTTCTATTTTGCAACGGTGATAAATAATATATTGAAATGGATTTCAAGTAATTCCGATTGGAGGTGAATTGGTTTTTAATGGACTTTAAGGAATTTAAAAAAATGTAGTCGATGTGTATGTTGTAGATTCAATGAAAAGGTCAAGAACATTGAAATCCCTGCTAATATTGTAAATCTGAATGTAAGTTTATGAGCGTTATGACATGGAGCTCTCCAAAAAAGATGCGAAAAGAGCTCTCCTCCAAAGCCGGCGATGCATTGGCAACTCCTCTGATAATGCAAATGTCCATAGGCGACGGTGACTACTTTCCATCAGATAGCCCGTCTGCCTTATCGCCAGGTTCAATTATAAAAAAAAAATACCAAAAGGAATTTTGCTGAAATTCGCCACACACGTAGTTTATGACCTAGATTAAAAGGTAGGATACTCAATACCGTGGTAGATGTAATCGAAGCAGGCGAAGCCGCGGTAATAAGCTAGTATTATATATTTTTATCAGGTGGAAGAAACAGTCTAGTTTGACCGAGGAGGTAATGCCACACTTATTTCTAGCGTGTAGCGTTTATTGCTTTTCGATGAAAGTGTGTGGTTGGCGGCTTACTTTTATACGACCATCTTGGTCCTCCGAAGTAGCAATGCGTCTGTGTTGGAGGTCAGAATCAAACCCTTGTTCAACAAGAGAACAAGGGTTTGATTCACGTTTGGGACAACATTGAAGTAAGGAAACCAGAATGCGATGCACATGCATTCTGGTTATATGAAAAAAATTTTAGACTTCTTTCTTCAATCTGTTTTGTTATATTTGTGACTCTATATTATTATTTTATAGTATTGAAAGCTGTTCATAATTACCATACGTTCCATACATGTCAAATACTATTTTAGATTAATATATAGAAGTATTTAAAAATATAAAAATTAAGAATATTTTTATTTTAATTTTATGATATGTTTCCGTATCATAGGTATGCATGTTTTGTAAAAAATAATAAAACTCATCATAATATATAATCATTTAATACTAAATCTAGAACACGAGATATAAGTTTTAAGAAGCACAGATAACTTATAATTTATTAGATACAGATACAGAAAAACCAGGTAGCATGTCAGTTTAATGACACAATAGTTCTTTAGACATCGTGGGAGCCTTCAACCCTGCCTTATGTCGGTACTTGAACCCACTACACGCTAAACTGCCACTAGATTTGTATGCTACTCATATGCATTAAGGGTCATATTTGTTTGCACACACCACCTATATGTGAGAGTACACGTTAATTGACAAAGTTACTTCTTCAAAGGGCTTCTGATGATCAAGTGGGTATTAAATCTTTTATAGGGCTGCCTGTGCCCTTTGTCTGAAATTAAACGTAAAAGTTATTTTTTGATATTTAATTCTTATTTGAAGTAGCGAACGAGTATGCAGTCCACCTGATGGTTAATGGTCATTGCCGCCCTTTACATCTGTATTCTACTTCACATAGAACACAGGTACTGACTCTGATCTGAAGACAAGCACATATGCGTTGCTACTCCCGAGGAATAAAATGGTCGCCTCATATGTAATTGAGCCGGCAACCATACCACCCATTGTTTCATACATAAACTAAATGTTTGTAAATTTTATTTTCATTTACGAATTTCAAAAAAAAATAATAAAAAAGTTCAATATACTTTTATGTAATTAAGTACGTAGTAAAACTTATTTTAGAAAGATGTCATTTATTACACACATAGTCGGTGCTGAACATAATTATTATTGTTATTACGGCAGATACATATTTTTTGCTTATGACGCCACCAGTCCAAAATTTACCATTATGAAGTGTTCTACCCCCTATGAAGAGTTCCAACACCTATGAAGGATTCTTGCCAAACCGAACAAACCAGAACAAGTGCTTAACACTGCTGTTATGAGGCAGATGTACACAGATAGCTCAGCTAGGTGGTACAAGAGTTGAAACATGGAGATTCTACTACTTTTGAATCATTCCACAAAGGGTTCTTCCACCAATAAAGGGTTTATCGCTTATGAAAGGTTCTACCATTTATTTACATAGGATTCTAGCATCTTTAAAGTATTTATCACTTATTAAAGTTTTCCTACCTATGTTAATAGGTCGTTCACCATTCGATTCTATCACTTACAAAGGGTTCTACCACCCACTCTACCACCTATGACCAATTCCACTACCCATAAAACGTTCTTCTATCCTTGAACCAGCATATAGCATATATGAAGTTTACTATAAACGTACAACCCTAATTGTAGGTAGAGGATGGTTTGAGTGGAGTGTCAATTTGTTTAAGCAGTTTCAGTTGAATGGGATCAGTGTTCTACGCTCGTTATGGGTATGTCTGTGGATAATTAGTGGTCATTATGTTTCATTGATTTTTAAGACCACATTATAAAATACACATCCATATATTAATACGTGAAGCAAACGTTTGTGATTTGTTTTTAAGTGACTTGCCGCAGACGCAGGAGTATGAAATTACCCACGGTTATAGTTGATGTAGAGAAGGATTGCGCAATGCTAATACTTTTTTTAAATAATGCATAAAACATACATAAAATCAACTAAAAACACATTACACACACTTGTATTTGACACAAACACATACATAAAAAACGAAATAGAACATTCAATGTCTTACAATGAAAACACAACAACACACAAACGTCAAAAATGTCAGATGTTTTTGTCAAACAAAATTCACGGTATTTCTTTTAAATGCAGCTTAGCTAATTAAACCTCTTTTTACCTATAACGGGTGCGTTCAAAATAACTTAAAAATGATTAGAATTTATTTGTATTTGAGAAATATTCGTGCTACTTTGGACAATATGATGTTTAGTTTTTTAATTTAAATTACGATCGAAGTTCGACTGTTGCGACGGGTACAGTACAGTATCTACACTATTTTATGAGGCGACAATCTTATTCCTCGGGAGTAACAACGCGTCTGTATTGACTTTAGCTAGAAACCCTGTGCTATGAAGTTGAGTAAAGATGTCAATGGGCGGCAGAAACCACTTGCTATCAGAAGGGCTACAGTTTTTTTATCTGACTAAGGTAGCAAATGAGCATGCAGTCCACTTGATGGTAAGTGGTCACTGCCGCTCATGGACATCTGTAATCAACTTCATACAGAATTTGGGTTCTATCTGATCCCTTGCTGTTCTCGGGGACTATGATGGTCGCCTCTTATAAAAGTGTGCCGGCAACCACAACCTTCTATCGAAACGCAAGAAATGCACGCTAGAAATAGGTGTGGCGGTGGCACTTCCCCGGTCGAATTACACTGATGGTACAAGCTTCAAACCTTACCCGGTCAAACTACACTGTTTCTACCACCTTCAAATCTCAATGCTCGTTTGTTACTGAGTCTTTGCTGTAAAGACATCTGTAGAAACGACCATGCTTTCTGACCTGTTAGATGCGATTTTTATAATAGACGGCACATAGATGGGCAGCTCAATTGATGTAAAGCACGTTAACTTTGGATATCAACTATCACGAAATGCGATAAGGGTTCCTTTGGTAATACGTAAAAGATGCGTTGCTACTCAAAACTAATGACGGGAAATTTCCCATCACTTTAAAATAAATCTAAAAGTCAATGTTTATGTAAGATTATATAAAAACCTCGTCGTTTGTTAACACTATAAACTTGTTGCAAGGTAGAACGAACAAGGTAGAACGGTCTTTTGTTTAAATTTTGCTAAGAGATGTTTAAGTAATATAGGAGTTCTGGTGCAATTCAGTAATATAAGTTATTAGTAGACATTTAAGTACGCTAAGTAGGTAATTATTATATTAATACGTGAAGCAAAAATTTGTGACGGATTTTTAAGTAATATGCCGCGGACGGATTAGTATGAAATTTTGCACGGTTATAGTGGACGTAGAGAAGGAGTGCAGAATGTTAATATTTTTTTCAAATAATGCATTTTTCATACATAAAATCAACTAAAAACACATTACACATACTGCCTTGCATTTGTCACAAACACATATGTACTTAGTAAATGAAAATGAAAAGACACAACGTCAAGAATGTCAGATGACATTTGATTTTTAATTTAAATTACGGTCGAATTTCGGCCGATGCTACGGGTGACTAGTTTAAATAAATTGCCTATTATCAGTATCGTGAATTAGTCTTGTAGATCTAAGTTATTCAGTAGCTTTACAACTTGAGATAAAACTTGACTCAAAGAATATTAAAGAGGGCGTCACCCTAAAACGTTAAACAATAAAACACCGAGCAAACACAAAATATTGACATAGTATTTCCCGGCCATTAGGGTAAAGTGAAACCGATTTAGCCAAATTTCATGGGTCGTTCAGCCCCTCTTAAAAGCCAAAGCATGGTATGGAACCAAGTGATTGTTTGAGAACGGCGAATCTGTGTGCATAGTGTAATCCATCAAATGGTTTGGATAAGTGATTTTGGATAGTATTCTTTGTAGATTTTTTAAGTTGGTTCTCTATACGTACTTTTTATTTCTACATACATATATACATACTTATTTGACTGTTTTTTTTTTCGTATTTTTTTTTATTTATTTATTACAATATAGTTTACATTTTCTTTATTTTTAAAAAGTATCCATAAAACCTACGTAGGTTTGTCTTGGATACTAAGTTACTAAAGAACTGCTCAACAAGGTATTCTTCAATAGGTATTCGTGCAATAGGATATTAAAATGTTTGAATAAATGTCGCCTTTTTACAAGAACAACGTGTTATCTTGAAAATACTATTTTTATTGGTTACACAAAATAAAAATCCTTAAAATGAATGGACTGTTACAGAGTTAATACGATCATTATAAATATTTCCTAACGACTTACCGGCAAATTCAAGAAAAAACATGATAATTATGGAATTTAACAAAAATATCAATTTGTACTTGTCACGTTGTTGCCACTATAATCCATTGTGCTAGAGCTATTGCGAATTTGTAGACTTCACAAAGCAGTAGTAAGTAATTATTTTTTACACCCTAATAGTTTTAGGCAAATCTGTTTGCATTCGGACCTTTGATTGAGAGACAGAGTTTCACCCATTGGTATTATATGGCCGAATCAGAATAAGATTAAATTTTTCTGTTTTATGAATGTTATTTTTACAGATACTAACTGCTAACAAATTTTAAATAAGTTATAATATGCTATCATAGGTAAAAGTAAAAGTAACTATCATACTAGAACACCACATTCCACTTTTTGAAGTTTTTTTTATCTAATTGAAGTAGCGAACGAGCATGAAGTTCACCTGATGGTAAGTCACTGCCGCCCATGGACATCTGTAAACAACTTTATATAGAACATGGTTTCTAAGTCAATCACAGATGCGTTGCTACTCCCGAGGACTAAGATGGTATCCTCATATAGAAGTGTGCCAACAACCACACCCTTCCAACGAAAAGTAAACGTAAAGTTAATCCTTCTTACCGTGACAGAAGCTTAATACCTACACATCGATTGATGATGAAAGTACAAGTAGAAAGTTTGTTGTATTATACTTACGTCATTACTTTTTTATTTGGCTCTAAGTTGTTGATAATTTTATTAATTTTCAAATAACAATATGAATATATTAAATAACTTATTTTATAACTATATGTATATATAAAAGAATAACTTAAAAGGTAAAGGAAAAAAAAAAACAAATTGCTAAATTAAATATAAAATGCTGCATCCAAATTACTGTCCCTAGGATGAGTTCCCAGAACGCTGGAAACATTACCTCGTTGAATAGCAAGGCTAATTCGTTGACCGAGGTATGTGCCAGCTTTCTGATCATTCGTTGACTCTATCAAACGTTTGGACAGATGCTTAAAAAATAATTTTGCATTTAATCCCCACGGTCCCATAGTTTCAACGCCAAATGCCAGAAATATGTAATCTTTAATTATATCTCCATATTTCTGGCACTAAGTGTATTAATAACTAGAATACTTTTCACGCTTTCCCGAGCAGAAAACTGCGCATGATAAGGCATAAGAAACTGTTCAATGGGTTCATCAAAGAGTATGGCTACGTATTCCTCTTCTAAATAAAATGAAATCTTCTAAATTTAACATCAAATAGGTGTTTTAGTCAAAAATACATCTGTGTTATAATCATATTAACGCATTAATCATTCTCACACATAAATAAAGATATTCTAAAAAATATACCTTAAAAATCTGTACGTCCTCTCAAGTTACAAACATTACATTATAAAACGCCTAGACGCCGTTTTCAAAAGCTTTTAGAGTCTACCCTTTACCCCTTTTAACAAAAAATACACACAAAAAGCAAATTAGTATAGTATTCGCCACGCCACTTAACTTATAGTCAAAACTTAAAAGGAGTCGCGACGTCAAAAAAATTATGCCATATTTATGCAAGTGTCGACCACTACTATGGAACTTTAGTTAGCTAGTGGAAAATGATCGGGTTTAATTCGAGAAAGACACGTGTAGTGATTTTGGTTAAATAAAATAATATTTAGACGTGAAGGCGAGTTTATAAATTTTTGACCAAAGTTTTTTTTTAATATTTTTTTATTACAAATAAATATTAAATGTATGACAGTAGTAGGTAATACCCAGACATTGTATTTTAAATATGTTTTTGTTTTTTTAAGTAAACAATTTCATTATTATACGTAGTTATCCTTTTTAATAACAAACTAAGAAATATTTGTTCCATTGATAGACTCGTGAAATACTTATGTAATTGCGATCTTCTGTTACAAACATATTCACTAGTAGGCGAGTACATTCTTAAATGTTTTAGTTATCGTTGTTTCTATCATAAACCGATTACGTTTTATCAAAATTCCTTATGTTATAAATTTCAAGTTTGGTCGAAAGACAAGAAAACGAAATTTTCGTACTCGAAAAACCCTGAGCCCATTGAATGCGACTAAGGGCTGAGTTCAAGTGGTAAGGGTGTCTCGTCTAGACGAGGCGTCGAGCGACCACCCCGGTCACTTTCGCTGGTAATGTGCAAATGTTCAAGTGTTTGTTGGTGGTCTAGTCTTGAAAGACACTTGTATCTGGGAGAAAGCAAGCTTAAGTTTTATCGGTAAATACTTGCTTGAGGCCTTAATGCAACGAGAAAGGACAAAATATGAGTTTTGCACGGGTGTATTGGTGCATTAATTTAACGAGAAAGGAAAATTTGAGAAATAGTTTTATCTTTGTTATACAGGGAGATTAATATTTAATTCACTCGATGATAAGTTTATGCTTTGACAATCTAGGGGTATGGAATAAGTACAAAAAATAGAAAAAAAATCATCAGATAGCCACATACATGTGCAGCCTTTTGGTTTTTTCGCTACGATTATTTGATGTGTTTAATAGGTGTCGGCCGGTAATACTACACTTATGTATTCCGTAAAGCAATTGTTGTATTTCGATTGCAGAGCTTGGACGCCGTCTGATTTACACATGAGATGACTAAGTGTTTTGCAGTGGTAGGTAGGTAGGTTGCACACCTGTAATCGATTTTAGATAGAGCCATTGTTTTAAATGGACCTTAATATGGATGTTACTTTGTTAGTTAGTAGCAATGTGAACAGTTGGAACAATTGAAACAGAAAATTAAATCCCAGTATATCGGTACTGCGATTAAATTTTCTGTTTCAATTTTATGTTTAAAAAATACCTACATATAAATGACAAAATTAATAGTAACTAGTCACCCGTCGAACGGTAGAAATTCGACCGTAATTTAAAATAAAGAAACTAAATTTATTGGCCAAAGTAACACGAATATTTCTCAAATTCAAATAAATTGTAATAATTATCAAGTTATTTTGAACACACCCGTTAAAGGTAAAAAGACGTTTAATTAACTAAGCTGCATTTAAAGGCAATAGCAGGTATTTTGTCAAAGACATTTAACATTTTTGACGTTATGTGTTCAATATCTTACTATGAAAATAGTAAGATATTGAATGTTTTATTTTGTTTATTATGTAGGTATGTTTGTGTCAAATGTAAGGTAGTATGTGTATTCTAATTTTAGTTGATTTTATTTATGTTTTACGCATTATTTGAAAAAAACATTGGCATTGCCTAATCCTTCTCTACATCAACTATAACGGTGCGTAATTTCATACACCTCCGTCTGTGGCAAGTATCTTAAAAAACGGATCACAAATTTTTGCTTCACGTATTAATATATAGATAATGAGAAAGTAATTGAATTTCAGAATGTTATTAAATGGCTATTTTCTTTACATATTTGCACGTTCATTGCCCTTCTTATAATTCACGCAAAAGCATTTATCCTCAAGTATTTTTATCAAGAATACTCTATGAAGAAACAGTATAATTTTTCATATTCCCATTAACCCTACACGTGCTCATTACGCGTCAAATTATCCGTTCTCCTTTACGCACATAAAAAAACACGTAATTATGGATATAAAACCTCTTCCCCCATAAAACTCCCAGATAAAAAGGTCGTGAAGGTACTTCCTTCGACTAATTCCCCATAAAATGGCCCCGACAGCCCATTAACACTATTTTTACATTTTTTTTTCAATTTCATTGAACGCTCGTCCTCAATGAGGCTCATTTATATTTTAAAACACCAAAATAACACTATGTTTACATTAATTTTTAGTGTACGGCGTAAACTGTGTGCCGAATTTTTTAATCTTAAGACGACTTCGATAGTCGATAGAGATTAATATTGTGCGTACGTCCACTAAATATGTATAGGATGTTGTAGGATAAACCCAGTGTCCGAGTCACGGGATTGACGTCTTTAATGCAGTGCTAATTAATTTATTAGCGCTTGGAAAGCGGAAGTGGAAAGCAGTGAAGTCGCTTTTTGTATTTTCACGATGAAAAGCGGTTTCTGCGGTTATTGTCAATTTCGCTATCGTTGTGTTGTACTAGATGTCTATTGATTGCAGGATACAGTAAAATAAAGTATTGACTATAATTAATATAATCTTAAAGTCATCGTTATTTTCCTTATTTTTCGCGTTATGAATTATGTTATTAGTTAATTTATTATTAATTTGAGGATCTTCTTCAAAGGGCGTAAAATATTATTTAAAGAAAATATGTGAGGTGATATTAGTGATTTTGCGATTACCTCTTTCCCTTTGGTTAGATATGGTACCTACTGAGATTTGTCACGAATTATCCACTAATTGCACGTGAGTTTATCAAAATCGGGAAAGAAACATTTCTTGCTTAATTTTTTTCTTGCCATTTTTGGCAAGGTTTAAAAAAAATCCGAGACTGTCTCATTAAAAAGTCTAGACGGGTCTACGTCACATATTTCGAGATTCAACCCCCCTCCTCCTAATGTCTCATGGAATTTATAGATATCCTCACAGTATTTTGTTTGTAAAAAAATATTTTTTTTATTAATAAATCGTCTCCATAGCCTTTTTGTTTTCCCGGCTAACGTACAATATTTACAGGTCGCATCCGGCGTACAACTATTACTTAATAGACTCGAGTCGCACCACGCTAATGCCAGTGCGTATGCTGTTCAAACTTTACTCCTTTTTCTTTGGGATGTTGCTGGATTTTTTTATATAGTAATTGGGTTCGGTTTTTTTTGTAGTTAATAAATTGAGCGCCGATTTATAATTTCTTTTAATTGTATCCTTTAATCTTATTTATTTGTAAGATGTTATGTTATTTGTTAATAAGATTTTATGCTAGCGAGTACAGACCTCTTTTATTTATTTTTTTATTTTTTTGTTTTCGAGTGGGAAACTTTCAAAAAGTACCCGACGTCGTGGGAGCGACGCGGGTTATGTGGGATTGTGGGATTCTTACTGCACTAAAACCCCCCCGGTGGCCGACCTCGACGCTGCGAAGAGGACTCCGGGAACTCCAGTTGACCGCCGCCGGTGTCCTCAGCGTGTGCCCCATCGGGCTCTTCTCTGGTGGGCGTGAACTGCTCACCGCACCTTCTGGTTTTTTTTTACGGCAACATGCAACCACACATGCCGCCGTCCTTCCCGGGGTCACTTGACCGGACGGTTCGAGCTCCCACTCTTTCCGCCCGCAACCCCGGAAGCCTCTTTTAGTCGCCTTTTACGACAGGCAGAGGAGCGAGTACAGACCTATGCGTGTTGTATTATTAAATATAGGTAGATGGATTAAGTGTATTTTTTTCATCACTTTATTTTATCACTTTTTGTAAAAGATCATAATTAAAAATCCAACGTGCTTATAATTAAGAATTCTTCCATCAGCACATTTCTCTACATGACATAACTTTTATTTATTTATTGTATCCAACTTATACCTAACATTACAGGAAACCCTAATGCGTCAGATATGTACATGATTTAAAATACTATTTATATTGTAAATAAACTTAAAATAATTACCGCTTAAAATCTACCAAACTTTGAGAACCGCACCACACGTGGGGACACCGCGGATTTTTTCCAAAGCCCTGTAATGCGACACTAAAATCAGTTAAAACAAACATGGCGGGCCTCTGATGTGACAGCGACCGAAAGGGTTTTTAATATAACTAGAAGATTAAAGTAGAAAATAGGTTAGAAATCTATATATTAATACGTCAAGCAAAAACTTGTGATTCGTTTTTAAGATTGCCGCAGGCGGAGGAGTATGAAATTACGCACGGTTATAGTTGTAGAGAAGAATTGCGCAATGCTAATATTTTTTTCAAATAAATAATAAAACATAAAAAAAAACAATTACAACACATTACACTCACTACCTTGCATTTGACACAAACACATACCTAATAAACGAAATAGAACATCACTATGAAAACACATAACGTCAATAATGTCAGATATCTTTGTCAAAATACCCGCTATTGCTTTTAAATGCAGCTTAGTGAATAAACCTCTTTTTACCTTTAACGGGTGCGTTCAAAATAACTTGAAAACTGTTATTATACAATTTATTTAAATTAGAGAAATATTGGTGCTACTTTGGACAATATGAAGTTTAGTTTTTTTAATTTAAAGTATGGTTGAATTTCGACCGTAACGACGGGTAATGTTATAATATAAATGCGAGTTTGTCTGTTTGTTAATCTTTAACCGAAAAAAGTTGCCACCACCGCACACGACAGTGTGACGGTGATAGCGATGGCCTAACGTGGAGCTAAGAATGAAAGATTAATTAAGTTTAAAAAGAACTACTGTGAAATAAGGCACGGACGATCAGTCTGTGGAGTTTTTGTATTATAATAAAAAAACTGAAAAAAGAAAGGTGCAAAAAGAGCTCTCCTTCAAGGCCGGCGATGCATTGGCGACTCCTCTGGTGTTGCAAATGTCCATAGGCGACGGTAACCACTTTCCATCAGGTGGCCCGTCTGCCTTATCGTTAGGTACAAATATAAAAAAATAAAAAAAAAACGTCCTGAAGTCAATCGCAGATGTTGCTGCATCTGAGGGCTGAGATGGTCGCCTCATAGTGAGCCAGTTACCATACCCTTCTACTGAAACGCAAGAGCTGATTCTCGCGAGAAATTCGTATGACGGTGGTACCTAGTACTTCATCATTCATAAAAACATGTAAAGTTGTAGACAACGCTAAATCATATATACAAGAGAGGGAATTGAGTTCAGAATTATGTCCGTGTACCAAACCATAGATAAGTAACTCAATGGACTCCTAATATAGTACATATACTTTCTGTCGTCAACCCTTATTGTTCTACTGCTGGGCATCGGTACTCTCAAAATTGGACAGTTTTTAGGCCATTGTTTGCCGTACTGGCCAAGCGAATTAAAATTTACACACCTTTGAGAAATCTCAGGGTAAGTTTCATCACGATGTTTTCCTTCACCATAAAGATATGATACATTGTGAATTTGACTACAATATTAACGAACAAATACAGCTTACAGCAAGCAAGCAAATATACTTTCTAGGTGGTAGAGCCAGTGTAGTTCGACTGGGGAGGTACCGTCACGCTCAGTTTTAGCGTTTCGGTGAAAGGGTGCGATTGTCGGTCATGTTTATGTAAGGCAATCTTATTCCTCGGGAGTAGCGACGCATCTGATACACTTCACGTAGAACACCTGTTTCATTTGAAGTTTCTCACAGATATTCCTGATCGGCAGTTCCCACTTACCATGTGCACTGCAAGTTAGTTTACTACGTCAATCGGATAGAAAAAAAGATGTGTCGAGGGAAAACCGATAGAAACAAAGTTCGGAAAGAAAGAGGGAAAGAGACAAAAGTATTATACATTTTTTTCTTACATCTTTTTCACCGGTTTTATTATCACATGTTTTTTAGTTCGGTTAGCTCCGAGCCTGCTGTAAGGAACTTTGTTCCAAAAGGTACATTTAGTCCCATGAGATGACCACATTGCAAACAAACAAATACACACATTCTATCCGCTTAGTTCGTCAACGCCAACCCTTCAGCGAGCAATCAGGGCGCGCGGCGGAGGTAGGCGTTTGTTTACCTGACGACATTTCCGGCGCACGTGCCGCGGTAACCCTACCCGGACACGCTTAGTTAATGAAGTTACTCTAGTTTACACTTTGCTTGTGCTAAGTATCGATGTACCTACGTAATTGTCGACATCGATAATTCACGGAGTAGATTTGTAAACGATATCTACAATGTATCGTAAATTTTACTGCGTAATGTTTTACATAGCTCGCGAATTTAATTTAGGTTTTGAAATATAGGCATCTTAACTCTTGCCTTAATTTTAAAATACAAAATGTTTCTTTTTTAATCGAATTTCGTGGGTACTAAAAACAATACTATGGTTTTGCCATGCGTTGTAATACTCACATATGTGCATATGTATATGTTGGTATACTTATTTAATCACAATTGTGTGGTTTAATAGTAAATTTATATAGCTTAACTCGTAAACTTTACAGATAACCACATTGCATTGGAAACAAGTGAGTATTGTACCTAACATTCTATCCGCTTAGTTCTTCAACGCCAACCCTTCAGCGAGCAATCAGGGCGCGCGGCGGAGGCAGGCGTTTGTTTACCTGACGACATTTCCGGCGCACGTGCCGCGGTAACCCTACCCGGACACGCTTAGTTAATGAAGTCACTCTAGTTTACACTTTGCTTGTGCTAAGTATCGAGGTAATTCACGGATATGTTTTCTGTTTGTTTTTTAATGGGTATCGTATGGATTTTGCTTCATGTCTTATGTAAGTCACGAAATTAATGTTTGTTTTTAAATTGAATCATCTAACGTGTTGCCCTGTATCTTGTGTGAAAATGTTCTTTTTTTTATTCAATTACGTACTTACTAAAAACAGGTCCATCATCGTCGTTGCATAGAAAAAAAGTGAATTTATATAGCTTAGCCTAAAAATTTTGAAGATTACCACAATAGCATTGCAAACAAGAAAACACAAGTAATATTTGCTTATATTTCCATTCTATCCGCTTAGTTCGTCAACGCCAACCCTTCAGCGAGCAATTAGGGCGCGCGGCGGAGGCAGGCGTTTGTTTACCTGACGACATTTCCGGCGCACGTGCCGCGGTAACCCTACCCGGACACGCTTAGTTAATAAAGTAACTCTAGTTTACACTTTGCTTGTGCTAAGTATCGATGTACTTAATTATCGATATCGGTAATTCACGGATATGTTTTCTGTTCGCTTTTTAATGGGTATCGTATGGATTTTGCTTCATGTCTTATGTAAGTCACGAAATTAATGATTGTTTTTATATTGAATCATCTAAGATGTTGCCCTGTATCTTGTGTGAAAATGTCCCTTTCTTTATTCAATTACGTAGTAACTAAAAACAGGTCCATCGTCGTCGTTGCATAGAAAAAAGTGAATTTATGTAGCTTAGCCTAGAAATTTTGAAGATGACCACAATAGCATTGCAAACAAGAAAACACAAGTAATATTTGCTTATATTTCCATTCTATCCGCTTAGTTCGTCAGCGCCAACCCTTCAGCGAGCAATTAGGGCGCGCGGCGGAGGCAGGCGTTTGTTTACCTGACGACATTTCCGGCGCACGTGCCGCGGTAACCCTACCCGGACACGCTTAGTTAATGAAGTAATCCTAGTTTACACTTTGCTTGTGCTAAGTGTCGATGTACTTAATTGTCGATATCCATAAATAACAGTGTGTTATTTGTTCGTTGCTTACAGTGCATTGAATTGTTTCGTGACACGTATATAACTCGCGTAACTAATTTATGTTTTTAAGGACATGGCCAATTTCTGCCTAGTTTTCGGTGGAGGTGGAGATATATCTGTTAGGCAATTTTTTATTCGTCAATCAGTGAGGCGCAATGGGCATTTAATATCAGTTTTAGTCATGCCTGCTTAATTAAAAAATCTAGACATTTACCTAAAAAACTTAATTAGAACATTCCGTTCAAGTTACTTTCGTCGCTTTACTTTTATCGACTCTATTGACGTATTACCCATCCCTAGTCGTTTCGGGGTGACTCGCGGGCGCTGTTTACAACTGAACTAAAATCAGCAATGTCTTTGTTCCTGTGTCTGAACACTGCTAATAGAACAAACAAGTGCGAGAACAATAGAATTGACTGAAATATTTTTATCGACTGTATCGACAAATATCCATCCCTAGCCGTTCCGGGATGACTGGCGGCCGCTATTTACAACTGAACTAAGATCAGAAATGTTTTTGCTCCTGCGTTTGAACACGGCTAAAAGAATATACAAGTGCTAGAACAACAGAATTGACTGAAATATTTTTATCGACTGTATCGACAATCATCCATCCCTAGTCGTTCCGGGAGGACTGGCGGCCGCTGTTTACAACTGAACTAATATAGGCAATGTATTTGCTTTGAACACTGCTAATAGAATATGCAAGTGCTAGAACAATAGATTTGACTGAAACAATTTTATCGACTATATCAACAATTATCCATCCCTAGCCGTTGGATGACTGGCGGCCGCTATTTACAACTGAACTAAGATTAGCAATGTCTTTGCTCTAAACACTGCTAATAGAACAAACAAGTGCTAGAACAATAGAATTAACTGAAACAATTTTATCGACTATATCGACAATCATCCATCCCTAGTCGTTCCGGGAGGACTGGCGGCCGCTGTTTACAACTGAACTAAGATCAGCAATGTCTTTTTGCTCTTGTGTCTGAACTCTGCTAATAGAAAAGCCAATACAAACCAGCAATAGAACAATGTTGTCCACCAACTCGCACTTTGCCAGCGCGGTGGACTATGGCCTAAAACTCTCTCATTCTGAGAGAAGAGCCGTGCCCAGCAGTTTAACAATAATGGTTTGACGAGAGACTAGAATAATAGAAATGACTCAAATAGCTACGTCAGGCAGTGTCGGATTAGCCACATAGCAAGAGTAGCAAATTGCAATCTTACCTGCTATTTATATTTTGCTATCCTCAAAATTTTGGAGAAGCTGATTGTGACTGGAAAGGTTGACGGCAAGAGACCTAGAGGCAGAAGTCCGATGCGCTGGTCAGACCAGATCCGCACCACACTCAACACGAAAGTTGCCGATGCTTTACACATCGCACAAGACCGGGGAAGATGGAGGTCCATCGTAAAGAAGAGGCTCCTCTCGAACAACCTGGAATGAGGTCACGACCCCCAGCATTGGGGAATCGATTCAAGGAGGAGGATCCTCAAAATTTTAAACTGAAAGAAGATATGAAAAGTAGATATAGAAAGTGTCATTTCAAAATTTTCCCAGATTAAATCCAGAAAAGTTTACTAGTAACAGTTTTGTTTTATTTAATGCCCTTATTTAAGGGCCTCCTGTCAGAATTTGCTACAGGCCCCGCGATGGCTTAATCCGGTACTGACGTCAGGTAGGTACTTTCAAAATTTTCCAATCGATAAAAAAGTGTTAACGTAAATTTAAAAACAGATAATTTTCAATAAATATTGTTTGGTTTTGTGATAAAATCTAGTATACTGTATATTTGTATTTGATTATAGTTGTATTTGATTTTGTAAAATATAAACTATCAGTTTGATGTCCCAATATTTTGAATTAATCATTCAAATACAATCCTTTGTACAATTAACTATACCATCAAATAAAATGCAAAACCTCATCAAACACACGTGTTAACTATCAGCAAGCGATCTTAACTGATGGGTTTGATCGTAACTGTTCCCATAACATTGTTTACATCCAGCGTCGCATGTGCAAATCGTGAGCGATGCGGTTCTCATCGACTTTCAGATATACGCTATTTATTGATACCATCCTAATACATACGACCGTTTTTAATAATATACTGTATTTAATAATAGCATTTAATATAGTATTTAAATAATATACCGTTTTTAATAATAGCTGTATTTACCCATTCGCACTTGGCCAGCGCAGTGGTTCATGGCCTAAACTCTCTCATACTGAGAGAAGACCCGTGCTCAGCAGTGGGACAATAATGGGTTGTAATCAACCAACCATGTATCTACCCTGCGTGCATTCCTGTGCCACCACAAAAAAAGAAAGTGTTTATGTACTCATGTGCACTCATTAGAAGTTATACTTCTTTCTCGTAACAAGATAAAATCTTTTTAAATTTTTTATCTTTCGCCGTATTCTGTTTGTAGAAATAACGACACTAATATTAGAAAAAAACTTACTTTAGCGTGTCGGTTTTTCGTGACGGTGTACGCGCTCATCATAAAAGTAAAATGTTGACTATAGCTAACTTTAGCGTGTCGGATTTTCGTGACGGTGTGCGCGCATCTGAAAAATTTACTCTCATCATTTTTCCCTAACGCGTCAAAAGAAGTATAACTTCAAAAATACAAAATCTTATCATACACACGTGTTAACTATCAGCAGGCGATCATAACTGATGGGTTCGATCGTAACTGTTCCCATAACAATGTTTACGTTGCAGCGTCGCATGTGCAAATCGTGAGCGATGCGGTTCTCATCGACTCGGCTGTACGCTTTTTATTGCTACCATCCTAATACATACGACCGTTTTTAATTATATACTAGCTGTATCTACCCTGCGTGCATTCCTATGCCACCTCAAAAAAAGAAGTGTTTATGTACCTACTTATGTGCACTCGTTAAAAGTTATACTTCTTTCTCGTAACAAGATAAAATCTTTTTAAATTTTTTATCTTTCGCCGTATTCTATGTTTGTAGACAAAACGACATTAACATTAGAAAAAAACTAACTTCAGGGTGTTGGTTTTACGTGACGGTGTACGCGCTCATCATAAAACTAAAATGTTGTCTATAGCTAACTTTAGCGTGTCGGTTTTTCGTGACGGTGTGCGCGCATCTTAAAAAATTACTCTCATCACTTTTTTAACGCGCCAAAAGAAGCATAACTTCAAAAATGCAAAATCTCATCAAACACACGTGTTAACTATCAGCAGGCGATCATAACTGATGGGTTCGATCGTAACTGTTCCCATAACAATGTTTACGTTGCAGCGTCGCATGTGCAAATCGTGAGCGATGCGGTTCTCATCGACTCGGATGTACGCTTTTTATTGCTATCATCTAATACAAATACAAAACTTGTAGAGTGCTCCTTTTTATAATATCTCGAAGGTGGTAGAACCAGAGTTGTTCGACGGGGGAAGTACCACCGCCACACCTATTTCTAGCGTAAAACAGTTGTTGCGTTTCGTTGGAAGGGTGTGTTTTTTTCAGGCCTTCAAGCCTTCGTCGGATGATGGCCCAAGGGGCTTTTGCGGAGTTCCATAAGGAAGCCCGCGAGATATTAACACTGACGTGTAGAAGGTGAACACTATGTTGGGCACCTAAGGTGTCTGATTACTGGGCCGGCAAGAGGCAATCCAGGTCAGACGAGAACTTGTTTGGGCGGTCGGTGAGGGCATTCCTCGGCCGCCGGATTGAATGTGGAAGGGTGTGGTTGCCGGCACACTTCTATATGAGGCGACCAGTCCTCGGGACTGGTAACGCATCTGTGATTGACTTCAGATAGAACCCATGTTCTATATAAAGTTGTTTACAGATGTCCATGGGCGGCAGTGACCACTTACCATCAGGTGCACTGCATGCTCGTTTGCTACTTAAGTCAGATAAAAAATTGCTTAACAAGTTATTTCAATACTGAAGGTGTGCCTTAAAGAAGAATAAAGTGAAAACTGCGTCTTAGAAATTTCTTTGAGCGGAAATCAGAACTTCATAGTATTTGAAATGTCGACTGCAGCATCATTATGGTAATCTTGTAGTGACTGGAGTGGAATAAAACTGCTGCGAGCGTTACGACTAACATCAATACGAAAAACCTGCGTAGATTTAAAAGAGATTTAAAATATTAGCTTAGTTTTAAATAGTTAGATATGAATTACTGTTTTAAATAATCTCATTAGGTGCATAGTAATTTTAGATAATATTTCAAGGTGGTAGAACCAGTGTAGTTCGACCGGGGAAGTACCACCGCCACACCTATTTCTAGCGTGAAGCATTTCTTGCGTTTCGATAGAAGGGTGCGATTGTCGGCACACTTTCACATGAGGCGACCATCATAGTCCTCGGGAGTAGCAACGCATCTGTGATTGACTTCAGATGAAATTACTGTAAGCGTTAAGGTTAAGATAACATGAATATGAAAAACCTGCGTAAGTTTTAAAGAGCAGATTTAAAATTGAGCTTAGTTTTAAAAAGTTAGATATGAAATACTCTTTTAATAAATCTTATTAGGTGCATAGAGTTTTGATAATTTTAGATAAATTGTACTTTTTAATACAGTTATAATAATATTTTAATATTTCGTAGATATAAATGTTAATTGCAACATATTTATAACTTTTATTTGTAGACATTTGTTAATTTAAATTAAATTGTAATGTCATTGTTTTGTTTAGAAAATAATTTGTAATGTATTTTTAATGATTTTTTATGTGATATTTTTTAATGTACCTATTGTGTTTATACCTATGGGACCTGTTTTGTGGAATAAATCATTATTAGTATTATTATTAAATAATTAAATAACAATTTACGGAAACAAACAAAACACTGTCTGCTTTAAAACGATTGTGTGCATTTTGTTTCAGTTGATTGTTTTTATGAGCATTCTGATCATTAACGGATCGGAAAAATAGTTTAAATATACCTAAATAGTTTTGTAGTGCTTTCATTTGGTACCCACGTACCTACATATAAGCATACATATAGGTACCTAAGCTAGAAATTATTACCACAATATAAATATCATATTTGTACCGTGTTATTACTATGCTTCTGACTCAGTCCCCTAAAAATAGGTAGGTACTTAAAAATCTTTTTTTTTATCTGATTAAAGTAGCAGACGAGCATGCAGTCCACCTGATGGTAAGTGGTCACTGCTGCCCATGGACATCTGTAATTAGCTACATACAGAATATGGGTTCCATCTGAAGTTAATCACAGATGCGTTACTACTCTCGAGGACTATGATAGTCACCTCAAGTGAAAGTGTGCCTGCAACCACACCATTCTATCGAAACGCAAGAAATGCTTCACGCTAGAAATAGGTGTGACGGTGGAACTTCCACGGTCGAATTACACTGGTTCTACCTTGAAAATCAAGTTATTATCATGAATATTAATATAATGTTTAAAGCCAAGATGCCTTATACAAAACATTCCATCTATACTATGCAACATAAATCTACATACGATTTACACAGCGAAGGTAAAGTCGAGGTGTTCAAATCGGAGTGCAATTGAAGCGTTCGTCTTGGAAAATTCTTGGAGCGGAACTCGCAGTTTTCATAATGCGCGCCGCCATTCATATGATAATCTTGTGCGCGCTCCAGTAGGCTTGTGTGGAATGTAACTTTGGAGTTAATATAAAAAATTATTTGCTTTTTGAAGTGAAACTTCTTTATGCGCATGAGGGTAAAATTTTTACAGATGAAACGTCACGCCGGTATGCAACGGAAGTGTCGGAAAAGAGAGAGAGAGTGATCGAGACCGATTGAGAGAGAGTAAGACAGGGCGAACGTAGCATGGGCAACTAGCCGTGGAGTGAGAGTAGGGAGCAAGCGAGTGAGAAAGATTGAGAGAAAAAGTGAGACAGAGCGAACGTCGTATCACGCCTTTTTCCCTTCCTCTTAATCTTGGAAATTTAAAGTTTTAGATTTGTATAAATATAAACAAGATTTATAAATTAGTTCGCCAAAGAAGTTTCACTTCTGACATGTGTACTTTGTACGCACGCATGTTTTTTTTATTACATTATTGTCTCAGAAACAGGGTAGGTAATGCAGCAAACGAGCCTGCAGTCAACCCGATGGTACGTGGTCATTGCCGCCTAACGACAACACAGCCTAATGTCTATAGTCTCGTAATGCGGCGTACACAGGTCACATAAGTGGTCCGTACTGAAGTCTAGTTCGCGCTCGGATTATTATATCAGTGCTAAAACACAGATGTGATGCCCGAAAGTGTTCGCCTTAGATGCGGTGTCTATTAGGCTGTGTTGTCGATGTTGCCGCCCATGGACATTTGTGAGCAACTTCATACAGAACAGGGATTCTATCTGGTCAATCACAGATGCGTTATTGTACCCGACTACTATGATCCTTGCCTCGTATAAAAGTGAGCGGAAATGCACACCCTTTCCATAAAACTCATGAACTGCTTTACGCTAGAAATAAGTTTTGAAGTGATACCTTCCCGGTCGCACCACATTGGTGCTTACACCTGGTAAATGCTATGGAAAATAAACGTCTAAGGATGTTGACAAATCTATATATTAATACTTAAAGCGAAAACTTGTGAAGCATTTTTAAGTTATACTAGTCACCCGTCACATCGGTCGAAATTAGACCGTAATTTATATGTAAAAACTAAACTTCATATTGTCGAAATTAGTACGAATATTTCTCAAATTCAAATAAAATGTAATTATATTCAAGTAATTTTGAACGCACCCGTTAAATATAAAAAAGGTTTAATTAGTTAAACCGGATTTAAAAGTAATATCAGGTATTTTGACAAACACACTGACATTTCTGACGTTATGTGTTTTCATAGTAAAACATTGAATGTTCTATTTCGTTTATTATTTATGTGTTTGTGACAAATGCACGGTAGTGTGTATAATGTGTTTTTAGTGATTTTTGGTATTTTTTAAGCATTATGTGAAAAAAATGTTAAGATTATACACTTCTCTACGTCCACTGTAACCGTGCAAAGTTTCGTACCAATCCGTCCGCGGCATCTATATATTAATACGTGAAGCAAAAACTTGTGAAGTATAAGCATTTTTAAGTACTTAATATGCTGCGGACGGATAAATATGAAACTTTGCACGGTTATAGTGGACGTAGAGGAGTGCAGAATGTTAATATTTTTTCAAATAATGATTAAAACATACACAAAATCAATTAAAAACTCATTACATACACTACAGTGCATTTGTCACAAGCACATAAATAATAAACGAAATAGAACATTCAATGATTTACTGTGAAAACACAACGTCAGAAATGTCAGTGTCTTTGTCAAAATACCCGCTATTGCTTTTAAATCCGGTTTAACTAATTAAACCTTTTTTATATTTAACGGGTGCGTTCAAAATTACTTGAATATTATTACATTTTATTTGAATTTTAGAAATATTCGTCGTACTACTTTGGACAATATGAAGTTTAGTTTTTTAACTTAATTACGGTCGAATTTCGACCAACGTGACGGGTGACTGCAAATAAAATGCTCTCTCCATACCTGTTTACCTCAGAATATGATTTCAATTCAAGCATTCTTCACCCTTCGTGACTTATCAAAACGATTTGCTACTTAAATCGACGACCTTTATGCTAATTTCCTTTTCAGACTGATTCGCCACTTTTACATCTTTCAGCTTTGATACTTGATGACCGAAGATTTTGGTACTCTGACTAATATTAAAAAAAACGCTTTCTACACTCATAGCCCCACAGTAGGATTTTCTCCTGTGTCGTGGGTGCCATGGACACACACAAAGACGAATACACAAACACCCAGACCCAGAACAATAATCTAAACTAGTGTTGCCCAAATTCAGTCTTGGTCTTGCAGTCTTGGTCTTGTTCTTGCGTTTTTGCAAGACCAAGACCAAGAACAAGACCGCGTATTTTTAGCAAGACCAAGACCAAGACTGACCGTGCAAGACTTGAGCAAGAACAAGACATAGCCTGCAAGACTCTTGCGTCTTGCAGCTAGGACTTAGCGCTATTTCACTGAGTAGTTAGGTGTAACAGTTCGGTGTATAGGTAGGTACGCTTAGGAATTCTATGAGACGCAAAAAACTGTATCAAAGAATTTGCTTGATTTTGAAAGAGTGCAATTACCTATTAGTAATAGACTAATAGGTAATTGCAAGACTTGCAAGACTCTTGCTGCAAGACCAAGACCAAGACTGGGAGCGCAAGACCAAGACCAAGACCAAAATCAGGTGTATTGGCGCAAGACCAAGACCAAGACTGGCTAAGTCTCGTCTTGTTCTTGCATTTGGGCAACACTAATCTAAACTCATCATTCAGATACCTGTCTGGCCGGGAATCGAACCCGGGACCCACTGCGTGTCAGACCGGTATGGTAACCGCTGCGCCACGCGGATCGTCGATTATTGTAATTTTACTGAGATAAAAATTAATCTGAATAGGGGACTTTGTTTTTGTTTCTCGCTCATACAGTGTAGAGAAAGCATGACTATGGGAAGTGCTATTTGAATTTAATTATTCATTAAATTTAAGTTTTACGAGTAATTTGCTTTTCATACGGAATGATTTCTAGCTTAAAGTAGTTTTTAACGTATGGTAGGTGGTAGAACCTACACTGGTTCTGGTCTGTTGGTGATAGATCCAGTGTAGTTCGCGCGGTGAAGTACCACCGCCACACTTATTTCTAGCGTGAAGGTGCATAGCATTTTGTTATCAAGGTATGCAATTAGGTATAATTATTTGTTTATATGCAGTAGGTATTTGTTTTCTTTAATATGAATTCCATTATTTTTTCTTTGATACTATATGCTTTCTCACAAACAGCAGCTTGCATATTCATCTGATATCCAAGCAGTTTGTCTTGATCCGCGCAAGCTTCGTACTGTACATATACATACACGTTAAGTGAACGCTCGGTAGCGCTACGTGGTAAGCGGAGTGGAAGGTGTTAGGTTTTTTTCGTTACGGAATTTCTTGAGTCGGTCGCCGCGCTAAAAGCCGATAAAAGCGATGCAATAGCTTAAAATTTGATACACAAATAAAAGCGACAAAAATAAAAATGTAGCTTCTACTTACTTTTTCTTTGATAAAGCAGTTCCACACTTAGCAATCAGGTAAGCAATTTGAAAACTCTTTGCACCTCCGAAGCGTTCTCAACTTATCTAAGACGGTGCTCCGTTTGCAATTACTGACCTTTCAGGACGATTTTCTGGAAAATGAGGGAAAAGCCTAGTACCTACTATTTTATGTCCTAAGTTGGAGTTTAATTTGTTTTCGAGTAATATTGGATGTTTTATAAAAAACATCTTTGAGCAATGCATCAATCAAATTGTGTCGTCAACCCATTATTGTCCCACTGCTGGGCACGGGTCTTCTCTCATCAGAGAGAATTAGGCCATAGTCCACCGCGCTGGCCAAGTGCGAATTGGGTCTACCAACCGAGAACACACACCTCCGAGAACTTTTTTTTTTAAAGAACTCTCGGGTGTGTAGGTTTCCTCACGACGTTTTCCTTCGCCGAAAAGCAGTGCTAATTAATTTCTAATACGCACATAATTTTAGAAAAATCAGTGGTGCGTGCCGGGGTTTGAACCTCGGACATCACGATCGAGAGGGCAAGTTTCAATCATTAGGCTATCACTACTTTTGTACAATCAAATTGTATTAAGTACGTATACCTACGTATTTGCTGAATAAATGACCCGAAATAGATAAGTAAAAAATGGAATGTATGTATGAAATCATTCATAAATGTTGTTGTAATTACATATGATTTCATTGTTTTATCTAAATTAAGAGTAAGCATTTACTTATTTGAGCATTGATAGCCTAATGGTTGAAACTTGCCCTCTTGATCGGGAGGTCCGAGGTTCAAACCCAGGCACGCACCAATGATTTATGTGCGTATCAGAAATTAATTATCACTGCTTTTCGGTTAAGGAAAACATCGTGAGGAAATCTACACACCCGAGAGTTCTTAAAAAAAAAGTTCTCGGGGGTGTGTGAAGTCCACCAATTCGCACTCGGCCAGCGCGGTGGACTATGGCCTAAACTCTCTCATTCTGGGAGAAGACCCGTGCCCAGCAGTGGGCCAGTAATGGGTTGATGCGATGCGATGCGATTTACTGGCATGACTTATGAATAAATAAGCGTATGTAATAATAAGGAAACGAGAAACAATAATAACCTTGTTCAAATAGGGTGGCGTGAAGATAACCTTTCTGCAGCCGCTAATAACAGCAGTGTTATTTAAGTATGACTTAACCAAGTTGTTCCAACTCAATCCTTAGGAGTAGCAACGCTTCCCTGTAGTTCCGGGATTAGAATAGGGCTACGGTATCCCCTGCCTGTCGAAAGAGGCGACTAAAACAGGCTTCCGTGGTCGCGGGCGTCTAGATTGGGAGCTCGAACCGTTCGGTCAGGCGATCCCGAGAAGGACGGCGGTATGTGTGGTCGCATACCATTACAAAGACTAGACGGAGTGGTGGGCCCAGCCGACCATCTGGGAGAAGCCCGATGGGGCAACACGCTCAGAGGATTCCGGTTGCGTTCATCTGGAGATCTCGGGGTCCTCTTTGTAGAGCCGAGGACGGCCACCGGGGGGGTTTTAATGCAGTAAAATTCTCCCATAACCCTGCGTCGCTCCCACGGCGTCGGGTACCTTTTAAAGGTTTCCCCCTCGAAGACAACAAAAAAAAGGAGTAGCAACGCATCTGCGATTAATTTCAGACTCCAGCCCTATTTGGGGTTGATTACAGACGACCTTAGGCGATGGTGGTGCCAACCCATTGGCGATAGTAGCCTTTTAAAATCAGCTGGACTGCATGCCTGTGTGTTAATTTCATAAAATATCAAAGTGGGTAGATTTAAAAATTCTAACTAAAGATGTCATTCTAATGTCGCTTCTTGCGATCAGTAGTATTCTTCTATTTGGTGTTTATAGACGAAATGTGCTCTTAATATGAACTTATCGTTTTCGGCGCCACTTTGCAATCCTTCGTAGTAATGTTTTAAGACTACTCCTCAAGGACAGGTCAAGCCTACTTCATCAATGATCCAGACGTACTATCGCGTGTGCTTTGTGAAGTGCAGCCTACTTAAGACTAGGTCGAGCCTACTTTAGCCTACTGCCGTGCACCCTATCTCCCGCGACCGAACGGGGGCGCACCGTCAGATGCGTTGGCGGTGGGGCCGCAGAGGAAGAGGAGATGCGGTGTGTCGTTGCCGTCCTCCCTATCCTCTGCGGCCGTTTGGTGGTTTGCGGCGGAACCAAAGAACGGATCCGCCGCTGGGTGTGGTTGGTCAATGCCTGTAGGGATGCCTTGCGGGTGTCGGCTTGCCATGCCCACGGCCCCTGGGTGGCGGTCTCGGGGTTGGACCGTCGCCCTGCGGATGGGGCCTTGGAGGTAAGGCGCGCCTTTGTGTTTTCTGGCGCGCCTTGCTGTTGGAGGGGAGCTTTATGCTCCACGCGAGGAGGGCCTGCGGGAGCGGCCAGGCATCGGCGGGTTCGCGGATGACTGCGAAAGCTTACCCGTGTTCCCGCCATACGGTGCGAGGAGAAAACACAGTGGGGGTTTAGCCGGTAAGAGTCCGGCATAACCCAGCTGCCGCCCCGGGTGGCTGGGTATCCATGAGGATTACCCACTTAAAAAAGGTCGAGCCTACTTCATCTATGGTCTAAATGTGCTATCGCGTGCGCTTTGATAAGTGCAAAGAATACTCTTCAAGACCAGGCCTAGCCTACTTTATCAATGGTCTAGACGTGCTATCGCGTGTGTTTTATGAAGTGTGAGTTCGAGTCTTCAAGTCCTTCATACCTTCTTCATCGAGCTATAAGACAACGTGCTGAGCATCACGCCTGTAGTCCTGGTCTGCAGAGAGACTTGGAAGTCAAGGTAGGTGGTTTTCTTTACTTATTTGCTGGGGCAGATATTGTGTTATATGACCTACACTTCAATGTATTATGTGCATACTTTATTATTGTACATGCACTAATTTAGTTTTGTGTGCTATTTCAGATAATTTATGAGTTATCTATTGGTTAAATTTTCTCTATTTGCATATCAATCCTTACATATTAAAGTTGTAAGGTATATTTATATCTATTGTCTTTTAGTAAATATACAATAATTTTATCGAAGAAATGTATTATCTAGGTAAATTTTAATGATATTTTTAACGTCGTTAGATATTTTTGGATACCTACGACTTATGTCTATTTTCATACTATGCATAAACTTATGATTATGCCATATTACCGGTGAGGTTCGTCGCTTATTAATTCGTAATAGAATAGACTCGTTAGGATTAGTTTTCAGTAGGTATTTCACTCAATTTTGAGTTCCGTCCCATTTCTTCTCAGTATGCAACGTGTATCGTAGGCAGTCAAATTAAAAAAAAAACTTTATTATTGCTTTACAATTTTCTTAAACACTAGTTGCAAGGGTCCCTGTTAGGGTTGCCACCTTTTTTTTCAACGATTAAAGTATATTGGCTACAAAAGGTATAAAGAGAAAAGTACGTAGCTTCAAAATAAAGTACTATTTATATTATTACTTATTTTTTGGCTCTGGGATACTTTTAGAACTGTGTGAGGTGATAGTAAAAAAAAATTTAGATAGTAACTTGACGCCCATATTTCTAAAAAAAGGTCACCAAATGTAAATGTTCTACTACTTTCTAAATAAGGTAGCTACGGAAACTTTGTGATTATAGGAATTTTAGTTTACTGATTATAATCAAACTTTTAAATCCCAGATATACAAAATAAAGTATTTTCGCGTACTTTATTTTCCTCATAAAGTATAAAGTACAATTGCCCCGAATAAAGTACAATACTTTATAATAAAGTACAGGTGGCAACCCCAGTCCCTGTACTAGGTAATAACCTGTGTTACTGGGTACCTCGTTCATCTACCGAGACAAGTTGTACCTAGTTAAAAATCAACAACAAAAAAAACAATCACATAATAAAGAAACATAAAGTGTAATGTTAATAGTATGTATCTTTGTAATTGTGTATTTGCATATGCGTGTGTGTGAGTGAGTTAGTGTTGGTCACGGGGTTTAGTCTGCTATTAAGTTTAGTGTAAATCGATGGAAATTGTGTAGCAAATTGTTTTTGTTTGAATTTATTTTTGACATGTGGTACGAGTATTAGGCAAACCGTGGTGTTTCTACGTTTTTTTTATTAGGCTTGGGTTGTAATGTAAGCGCTGATGTGTTTCAAGAATACAGGTTAAAATGCATTAATGCAGTAACTACATAGTATTAAAGTAGGGCACAAAATCAATCGTACGTTGTAAAACCAAATTGGGGTCAAACTCTCCTATTTGTAGGCTATCAACAATGTATAACAAGCGTAGTGTATCCATGGACATCGATATAAACAATATGTCTCTATTAGCCTTTAAAAAGGCAATTTCTAATTTCCAATATTTAATTTCAAATACACATTGTTTTAAAAGCATATTTAATTTAGTTGTGATTTTTAGTTGTGATTTAAGTGGTCGTACATTTTTTGTCTATTGTATAAAATGTAACAACCGTAGGTTAACTTTATGAAATAAATAAATAAAAAAATAAAATAAAACATTTTGCTAACGATACTCGTTTATTAAACTTCCATACAACTAGTCACAATTTTTGTACTATTTACAAATGTGCATCTACTGTAACATTCGATCTTTAACACCTAGTATTTACAACAATACTACATAACAATCGTATTGCAAAATTATTCTAAAAACGCTTTGGCTACGTTTAAATCTTTGGTGCAAAATATGGCGTAAGTAAATATTTGATAATAAAAATAACATTATGTTAAAATAATTACAAGATAAATCCCAATTTCTTGTTTGTAAAAGTCTTTGGTGCTAAATATTGCGTACCTACGTAGGTACATATTGCATTTGTATTATAAATCTTAAATATATTAAAATTACAAGATAACTTCCAATTTCTTGTTTATAAATCGATTTTACATTCATACATAGGAATATATGTTAAAAATGTTAAAAAGTCGCAACCCTACCAGACTCACTTCTTTCGCGTTTTAGCGATTCTGTTGTCATTTGAACGACTAGTTAGTACAAAATAGGTTTAGGGCTGTGTCCCCAGTAGGCAAACTGTTAGAGGCGTATTGAATTTACGACGTATCGGTTTAGTACGTCCTTGTGTATATTTGAAATGGAGCGTCCAATGAGCGTCCAACGCAGTTCGCAGCGTTACAGCGTACAGTGAGCGCCAAACAAACTTTGGACACTCAATTTCAAATATATGGCAGGCGTGCTAAACCGATAAGTCGCAAATTCAGTCGGCCGCGAACAGTTTGCCTACTGGGGACACAGCCTAAGCAATGAGATATATCGCACTTTGGCGACTGCGTTCAATCGCATGGAAAATCGCGACTGTCTGCGGTGTGACGCGTTGAAGATCGGTTGAAGTGGAGTGGCTGGAGTGGCGCCATTCAGGGGAGGCCTGTGGCCACAAGTGGATCTCAAAAGGCTGATGGATGAAGTGAAGAATTCGATCGATGATACCAAAAAGCTGTTAAATCGTAGATGCTAAACAATTTTCAGCTCAATCGGACACTGGAAAGTGGGTTAAATTCAAGTTGCAAGATTTGACCTAAACCCACATACTTACCGACAAACATTAAAGCTTTTAAAAAAAGAAAGAGTAACATTTCTGATGGAGTCTCAAGAGTTACTAAAAATTGTGCGTGTAATGCGTTACTTTTCGATACCTAATTGATATCGAACACGATTTCTATACCAATGATTACTTACTAATTATCACAGCTAAGTGTATAGACACTTAGTTATGATAATCAATTATTACCTATGTTTAAAGGTATTTGAATATGCTTTCTCGAGTCTGTTGTTATCTCTACGCTGTTTATCATTAACAATGTTTGGAACATCAAACGAGAGTGCTCTAATGAAGGAACTTGCAAAAACAACGTTGTATTGCATCGTGGGCAGCGACTTTTTAACACTACAGTCGGATTTAATGTCTGAGTACATATCAAAACCTATATCTCGAAAAAACAATGGTTTTAAACAAATTATTCTTAAATTACAACAGATATTTTAACAAAAGGCCGTAATAAAATTTGGAAATGTCCATGTGATAATCGTGCCAAATTTTCAATTGCCTAACTCAGTCTAATTTTCTACTTCAATATTGCTTGCCATACTTTCATTGCTATTTTCGTTCAAATCAACTGGTGGCTTGGTCTTTTCCTTATCTTTACCTCGTAATGAGGTTTCACCGAAATCTTTCCCATCGGCGTTTTCACCCTGACTTCTATCCATATCACAGGGAACAGGCATGCCAAAAGGATGCCCTGGATAGTACATATAGGACAGTGGTAGATTTGGGTAATTTACCCCAAGATGTGGTCCATATAGCGACTGTAGGACTGCTTGGTTGTATGATTCTTGTAACAGTGCTTTGTATTCGGGATTTTTCGCGAAATCCACACCGTATACGCCCGCAAAATGTTTCAGAATTGGCGATCCTTCAAGCAAATTCGGTGGGGCAAACAATGCTGGGTTTATGGTCTTTCCAATCATTGGTGTTTGATAAGGTTTCAGATCTGGTATGCTTGGCTGTCCATTGTTATTTACGAGGACCTTTACTGCAACCTTTCGTGCGTGATTGGCTGCTGCAGCGGCCGCCGCCAGCATTCCACTCTCTTGCATCTGTAGCTGCTTTCTTTTGGTCTTGTACCTTCTATTCTGGAACCATATTTTGACTTGGGTCTCTGTAAGTTTCAGGCTTACGGCTAAGTCGGCTCGTTCGGGACCAGAGAGGTACCTTTGCTGGCTGAACCGTCTCTCCAGCTCGTAGACTTGTGCGTGAGAGAAGGCAGCCCTGGATCGCTTCTTTCGGCCGCCATTTTGGGAATACTCGTGGGGGGTGTAGCTTGGGGAGTGTAGCATACGGGAATCGGTAGGCGTGGGTGTGGTGCATTTTCTGTCGTAGTGTAAGTTGAAGGGTTTGTAGCCGATATCAGAGTTAGGGGATGAGTTGCGGCGCACCGGTGATCCAGTGTTTGAAGAGCGGGAGTCGTAGTCATCTGAAACAAAGAGAAAAAATGTTATAAAATGGTAGATTAACACATAAAAATAACTAAATACATTGTTTATTGGAAATGGCAACCATTGATAATTTTAATTTCGTAGTCGTGACGAAAAAAAAATTGATCGAATTGGTCTTCTCTCAAAGTAAGAGGAATAATGACACAACACACCTCGCTGCCCTAGAGCTTATTTGTAGTCTTTCCACACCTTTGACAACTATTTAAGAACTCTTAGTGAATAGGTTTCTTCATAATATTTTTAAGCAGAAACAGTTACAGAGTTCAATTGTAGAAATATCTTTGATGTGTTTTATTTGACTACTCTTTAAAGCTGTGTTTTTATTTAGGATTTCTGGAAGCTGTAACGCAGCAAAGGAGCTCCAATGTAATCATTCAAAACTTACGCAGTATTTACAAGGTCCACAGAAGATATGCTTGTTAGCAATTATAAAATATAACCTTTGGTAAAATATTTTTTAAAATTTTAGTTTTAATAGTTTTGTTGTAATAGTTACTTCAAATCAACAATTAATTTATGTTTCAAGAGCACACATGACCTTAGAAATAATATGTTCCATATAGCCAGTGTAGTTCTCCCGGGGAAGTACCACCGCCACCGCGTTCTTGCGTTTCGATGGAAGGGTGTGGTTGTCGACACACTTTTATATGAGGCGACCATCATAGTCCTCGGGAGAAGCAATGCATCTGTGATTGACTTCAGATGAAACCCATGTTTTGTCTGAAGTTAATTACAGTTGTCAATAGGCGGCGGTGACCACTTACCATCACGTGGACTCTATGCTCGTTTGCTACTTCAGTCAGATAAAAAAAGAAACTTAAAGCAAACTATGGGCCTCCTGTCAGAATTTGCTACAGGCCCTGCGCTGGGTTATTCTGGCGTAGATTAGAATATTCCAAAATTTATCAAAATCAATTCTTAATCACTCATTACCCAACGTCAAACGAATCAATTATAACATTTTCGTACACGCCATCCGCGTATAAAGGCGCCCCCACAATAGATCCATTACGCAAATTGTCGCATTACTGATTGTGACAAAGAAACGGGTTCCTAACAGTGGTTTTGCGTGCTTTTGTGGTTTGGAGACTGTTTTATGAAATAGTTTATATTAAGATCCTTTTATGTTTCACATAAACTTGAAGGACAATGGCAGCGCCATTATGATGAAATTTCAAATGTTTTAGGAATTAAATTGAAAAATCTATGCATTAAAGATAAAAAATAGTAAAGATAAAAAATAAAAATAGATAAATGAAAGAAAACTTCCTGTAAGGCAAGTACGTTTCAATAAGTACGTAAAAAGTACTCACGATATGCGGTTTTTAATTTCTTTTATATATCGACCCAGTTGCATTGACCGCGATCCATGCAACTGAGTCTCTGATTCAGTTGCATGCATATTCTGATATGCACAAAAAATAAATAGAAAATCTTCATATCGTGAGTACTCATTACATATTAAAATTTCTGTATCTATACTATAATAAATCTGTAAGAGGTCGCTGTCTGTACATGGAATAAATTTAGGTGAAAACCATTTCTAGAGGTCTTTAATACGATATAGAACCCAAAATAATGGTTTTTAGAAATCTTTTCTGTTTGTCTGTTTGTCTGTTTATCTGTTTGTCTGTTTGTCTGTTTGTCTGTTTGTCTGTGTGTTTGAAAACGCTAATCTCAGAAACGGCTTATCCAATTTGAAAATAATTTTCACTGATGTGTTGTGGGAAACTTCACTTAACATTTAGTGTTTATTTTATGTAAATCGGTTTATAAATAAAAAAGTTATGTCAATTTTAAACTACGCAGTATTTATTCTGTGTTCGATAAGTGTTAATAAGATAAGTAACTGCATAGTTGAATTGGTTGAAACTAAACACGTTATGGTCTGTTAAATGTATTCCTTTGTTATGTATTTCTTATTGGTAATGTGTATACCTATGTTATTTGATACTATACACATCTATATCTCTATATCTATATATACTTATATAAAAACGAAAGGATGCTCTCTCACTCATCTATTGAATAAACATCGCAGAGCCTAAACTGCTAAAGGTACGAATATCATTTTTACTAGGGGTTCTTTTTATGACGTAGACGTCAATTATGAATGAATTTTCTGACCCCCCCCCCCCAATTTAACCCAAATAGGAGATGTAAGTTTGTATGAAAGTCAGTCAATTTTGAGGCCACCTCAATAAAATTTAGTATTTCGCTTTGATTTTTATGTTAAAACATAGTTTTAAACCGACTTCCAACAGACTTTTGACAGTGGCATCCATAAGAAAAGCGCATAAGTCTGATATTTGCATTAACGATGTGCGCGATAAATAGATGAATAACTCAATTTCCCGCCAACCGATTTTGATGATTTTTCTTTTTCTTTTATTTGAAAGAATGTACTTCAAGGGTACTCTGATGAGTTTGATACGGTTCTGATCATAGGATCCATTTCTTTGAAGCAAATTAACGAAATTAGCGATACTCGGCCGAACCTAAGCTGTAGGAGTCCAATTGGGTTGAATGTAGAATGAGATTACTAAGCAGATATTTCCTAAAAAAATTGACCTTCAACTCTTCAATCCTGATGATGCTGGAGTAATGCTAGCCTGAACCTTAGAAGTAAGTCAATTTGTTTTTATTCTTATTTAATAAGATTGTTAAACAAATTCATGGGACAAAAATTTGATCTTCAACTCCTTAACCCTTGTGATGTAAGGGTATTTCAAGACTAAACCGTAAGAGTTGGCTATTTGGTACTTACGGTTATGTAATAATAATACCAAGCAAAGATACACGGTAAAAATTTTGACCTTCAACTCTTCAACCCTGATGATGCAGGGTTACTTCAAGCCTAAGCCATAGGAGATGGCTATTTGGTGCTTCCGGGTATGTAATATGATTACTAAGCAAAGATACAAAATGAATATTTCGACCTTCAACTCCTCACCCCTGATGATGCAGGATGCTGCTAGCCTGAACTATACGAGATGGGCATTTGGTGCTTTCAGGTATTTAATATAATTACTAAGCAAAGACACATGATAAAAATTTGACCTTTAACTCCTCAACCCTGATGATGCAGGGGTGGTTCAAGCCTAAGCCATAGAAGTTAGCTATTTAGTGCTTTCGGGTATGTAATATAATTACTAAGCAAAGACACAAAATGAAAATTTCGATCTTCAACTCCTCAAGCCTGATGGTGCAGGGTACTGCAAGCCTAAGCCATAGGAGTTGGCCATTTAATGCTTTCGGGTATGTAATATAATTACTAAGCAAAGACACAAGATGAAAATTTTGACCATCATCTCCTCAACCCTGATGATGCAGGGGTGCTTCAAGCCTAAGCCATAGAAGTTAGCTATTTAGTGCTTTCGAGTATGTAATATAATTACTAAACAAAGACACAAGATGAAAATTTCGATCTTCAACTCCTCAAGCCTGATGATGCAGGGTACTGCAAGCCTAAGCCATAGGAGTTGGCCATTTAATGCTTTCGGGTATGTAATATAATTACTAAGCAAAGACACATGATGAAAATTTCGATCTTAAACTCCTCAGCCCTGATGATGCAGGGTACTGCAAGCCCAAGCTATAGAAGTTGGCTCGCAAGTGCTTACGTATAAGTAATAAGCAAAGACACGGGATATTTTTTTTACCTTCAACTCCTCCCTGATGATGCGGGATAGTGCAAGCCTAAATTATAAAAGGTAGTCACATCATTCTTACGGTTGTTTTTAGTATATATTATAAGTTTAGTGACTGCTCATTAAACTGAAATGTGATAAATAAATTAAATAAATTAAACTTCAATTCATCAACCCTGATAATCTAAGTACACAACCTACTTAAGCCTTATGAGTTTGGTACTTATTGATTACAATACATTACAACGCGTTCTTGAGAGAACATTATGATGAAAAGTGTCACTTTGAATACCTAAATCCTGAAAATTCAGGAGTATTGCCATGTTATTGTTAAGAGTTGGATTTAGCTGTAGCTTTTTAAACAGGATGGGTTAGGTTAGGTTGGAACATACAAGAAAACATAAAAAATAAGCGAGCAGGGTGCGGCAGCGCCCTGCGAGCAGGTGCGCCCTGTTCGTATGAATTGTAAAAGTGTTTTGATTATGTCTTCTGCTTTACAAAGAACAATGCGGGATTTACGCACACAAATATCCCGATGCACCTCTTAAAAGATCTTATCTCTGGCCACATGAAACAAAATATGAACTTAGAATATATGTCGCTGCTCAGTGATATTCCAATTTTCTAATGATTTACTTCAAGTAGATAATAGTGCTTTGTTATCCGGAAAAGTTAAAATCAATCTTTATATCGATACGTCTACGTTTAAATGTGGAGGAGTTGGTTGAAAAAGTATATCCTAATATTGTTAATACAACCAATAACACTATAAATTGGTTCCAAAAGACGGCTATATACCCACCCACTAATAAACGTGTCGAGAAAATAAATGTTTTTTTTTTTAAATTTAAAGCAACGTCACAGATCTACTATTCGGTAGACACAGTCATTGAGATGGAGGAAGCAGTACATTATCCAACAGAATTTTTGAATTCATTAATGCCTTCCGGAACTCCTGCACACAAATTAATATTAAAAGTAGGTTTACCTATAATCTTACTTAGAAATTTGAATCCGCCAAAATTACTTCAAATAGTATTTTCCAATTCGGAAAAGTTCAAATCAATCTTTATAATAGATACGTTTGGTTCAAATGTGGAGGAGTTGATTGAAAAAAAGTATCCCGATATTGTGAATTAGACCACTAAGAATGTAAATTGGTTCAAAAAAGCGGTTTACAACATTAGAATTCGTATAATTTAAAAAAAAATACATAACAATACGTTCCTACCCACAAATACACACTTTAAATTCGTTTTTTCACTCTGTGTTTGACCAGGTAATCCTTGAGCGGCCAAACCGATTTTAATGTTACTACTTTTTATCATAGAATTCCCACGGTGTCGAGATGTGCGCGGGAAAAACTTTGTGACACGTTGATTTGCACGCGGGCAAAGCCGCGGGTACAGCTAGTTTTTAATATTATTGCGGATATCATACCGCAACAGTGTTAAACAGACAGGATTAAATATTGGAAGAAACATATAAATCAATTCAAAATAGTCTATTAACTTACGTACAATTGATTCTTTTAAAAAACAAGTAAAGGACTTCTATCTTTCCCTATAAACTGCTTCTTATTTTATTGATCTTACAATAAAGAAATTTTGTATTGTATTGTACAATATTACGAAAGACTAAAGGTCAAATTTTATGAAACCTCGTCAAATACGAAATATTACGGTAACTAACATCAAAAGTTATTTCTATTATGCTTATTCTAACATTTTTAAACCTAGCTCGTCCTTTCCATACCCTTGATAACGTAGTCACATTAGACCCATTGTTCGTTTTGAAAGAGCGAAATTTGATGCCACGTGACCTAGCTAGTAATTACCGATAGTAGTCACTTACAGTAATGAGGGGCGAAGTGACGCTAAGTGGGGACGTCGCCGGCCGACACCGGTGTGGTGTGAACGCGCCATTACACTCCCATTGTGACGTAATAGTCATTTGAATTTGGGATTAATTATAATCGATTTGGGTTTGCCTTGGGGGTATGTGAAGAAGTGAGGTTGAAGGAATTGATTTTAAAGTGAGCTTTAAATTGCCTGCTAGATATATTTTGTGCTAAATTGCATTAAGAGGTTCATTAAATGGTCTTGAGCGTTAATTGTTGTTAAAAGGATAAAGTTGCCTACAGATGTTCATCGGCAGTGGCCTGTTACCTACTTTTATGCAGATGGACTGCATGCTTGCTACTTTAATCTCATAAAGTATTGGCGAAATGTGTATGTCGTCAACCCATTATTGTCTGAGAGAGTTTAGGCCATAGTCCACCGCGCTGGCCAAGTGCGAATTGGTGGACTTCACACACCTCCGAGACCTTTTTTTTTTTTTAATAACTCTCGGGTGTGTAGGTTTCCTCACGATGTTTTCCTTCACCGAAAAGCAAGTGATAATTAATGTATAATACGCACATAAATCAGTGGTGCGTGCCTGGGTTTCAACCTCGGACCTCCCGAATGAGAGGCCGAGTTTCAACCAAGCCTAATGGTTGAAACTCGGCCTCTCATTCGGGCCTTCTCATCTCTGCTCTTGTAAATGTGTATGCCTTGCATTAATAGTCTATTTTGTTATCTCCTCTTCGTTGAAGATAGTATTAGTGACTAAAGTTGTTTTCAGATTCACTCGTTAAATAGAGGATAAGATGGTTAAGTCGGAGTTGATTATCCAAATATTTTTGCCTTTTTTTTTGGTTTCGTTTGTTTTTTCGAGGGGGAAACCTTCAAAAGGTACCTGACGCAGTGGGAGGGATGCAGGGTTATGTGTAATTTTTACCACACTAATCCCCAACCCTCCACTTGTGGCCGTCCTTGGCGCTATAAAGAGGACTCCGGGATCTCCAAAGGAACTCTCTGAGCCCTCTTGCCCCATCGGGCTCCACCGCCGTCCTTCCTTTTATAGTTATTATTAAATAATCATACGGTGAAAATAATATCCCATGAAAAACCTACTGTTGATGTATGTAAAATGAAATTCAAAATAAATAATCTTCTAGCAGCACTTAAGCTGAAAATTATACATATGTAATAATACATATGTATAAATTTTGTGAGGGGAAAAATAATGTTGATCGGCTCTTCTTTTCAATTAAGACACACTCACTTTCTACACTCATAGCCCCACACTAGGATTTACTTCTGTATCGTGGGTACCTTGGACATACACAAGACGAATACACAAACCTCCCGACCCAGAACATGAATCTAAACTTATCATTCAGATCTGTTTGGCCGGGAATCGAACCCCCATTGCGCGTCAGACCGATATGGTAACCGCTCCGCCACGCGGGTCAAAATATTAAGAGTTTAAGAGACAGGTTTAAAATTCTATAAAGGCTCAAGGATTGTTTTCGTTATTAGTTTTTTTCATGAAAATATCGAGTTTAAGCCATAAGAAGTATTGTGTTATATTCTAATATGTTGTTATTTTGTTAGCATATCTAAGTTACCTTCTATAATTTCACTTGACGAGCAAAAGATGTTTTTTGTCAAATATAAATCTAACCTGAGCTAACCTAAACTAGTAGGCTCTTACACTACCCGTGTATTACCTACATATTTAATGCAACAATTTTATCTATTACAATAAATTGCTCTGCAAAACCTAAAACAAATATAGGTGTTACTCCATATTCAAATAACATTTAGGTACGAAAAAAAATGAAGTTAATTTCCTGTTGACGCTATGGCACTGCAGGGGGCTTAAATTAAGCAGACCCTTTCTAGGGTTGACCTTTTTTTTATTTTTGAGGGGGAAACTTTCAAAAAGTACCCGACGTCGTGGGAGCGACGCGGGTTATGTGGGATTCTTACCGCACTAAAACCCCCCCGGTGGCCGTACTCGACGCTGCGAAGAGGACTCCGGGAACTCCGATTGACCGCCGCCGGTGTCCTCAGCGTGTGCCCCATCAGGCTCTTCCTTGGTGGGCGTGAACTGCTCACCGTACCTACTGGTTTTTACGGCAACATGCTACCACACATGCCACCGTCCTTCCCGGGGTCGCTTGGCCGGACGGTTCGAGCTCCCACTCTTCCCGCCCGCAACCCTGGAGGCCTCTTTTAGTCGCCTCTTACGACAGGCAGAGGGTGCCGTAGTCCTATTCTGGTCCCGGAACTACAGGGACAGGTGCTAGGGTTGACCTACCACGAAGATTCAATTAACATGTATTGAGAGCATGTCCATCTTATGATAAGTGGCCTCTATCCAAGGACCTGGACAGTGCTAAAAAGTGTTTTATCTGAAGAAAGCCACAGATGCGTTGCTACCTCATAAGATGGAGAAAATGCAGTCTATTTTATTAAAAACGGCCACGGCCGTCTGTCAACATTAGTTATTAGGTACAGTTTTATCTGACGGTTACATGTGCGTGGCTACCTCTTAGGTCTAAATTGATGTAGTATAAAGTTGGTGTATAAAGAAGTACAGACCAGTGATAACCTAATGGTTGAAACTTGCCCTCTCGATCGGGAGGTCCGAGGTTCAAACCCGGGGACGCACCATTGATTTATGTGCGTATTATAAATTAATTATCACTGCTTTTCGGTGAAGGAAAACATCGTGAGGAAACCTACACACCAGAGAGTTCGTTAAAAAAGAAAGTTCTCGGAGGTGTGTGAAGTCCACCAATTCGCACTTCGCCAGCGCGGTGGACTATAACTCTCTCATTCCGAGAGAAGACCCGTGCCCAGCAGTGGGACAATAATGGATTGACGACGTATAAAGAAGTAAAACATTACGCGGTTTGACTTAGGATGCACAAAAATTACAATTATCTATTTCTGCCTTATACCTAAGAGCAGTGTTAGATGCATCTATCTTCTATTTTGAAGGATGTGGTAAGATAACTTACGAAGCGTTCTATCATAACCAGAGGTAAAAAGGCAACTGGCCAAATCAAAGGCATTAAAATCCGTAACGTAGTTTAAAAGTTCTAAGCATACATAGCGACAGACAGCGGGAAGCGACTTTGTTTTATACTATGCATATGGGTACCCACACATAGGAATACATATTTTATCATAATAATAGCCAACCGTTGCAATGATCTTGCTTAAATAATAAAAAATCTTGTTAATATTAAATATTAATATTAGATATGCGAAAGTTTGGGACCATGTAAGTTTGTTTGCACGCAAAAACTACCAGTTGGATTTCGCTGAATTCTATGTGCTAACATAGATTATGACCTAAATTAACCCATAGAACGTGATAAAGGGGGCGAAGCCGCATGAACAACCTAAGTAGTTATATAATAATAATAATAATAATAAATTTATTGCCTTAAAGATTATATATAATTTAAATACAACAACAGAAGCTTAGACTATTAGTACTGGGCAAAAGGGTGTGACTCAGCTGTTGCTGACGAGGATCGAGATCCTGTGCAGCGCTGATTTTCAGTCACCCCTCTTCCCTATCGTATTAGGTGGGATAAAAAGTCACGGGTCCCATAAAAATCCACCTCATATAAACATTCGACAGCGTTATAGAATAAGCTACATAATTATATGCGTCTTCTACATCTCTCGTCAACCCATTATTGTCCCACTGCTGGGCACGGGTCTTCTCTCAGAATGAGAGAGTTATAGTCTATAGTCCACCGCGCTGGCCAAGAACAAATTGGACTTCTACCGAATTATGGGAAACATCCCTACCTATATGTCAGTAGGCAATATAAAACGACCAGCCAAACACAATTTCTTGCTTATCCATACATACAATAAAATTAAAGTTTTCCGTGTCTGTACTTTGCCTATATTTGAATAAAAAAATTCGCATCCAACCAAAACTTAATTAAATATGAGGTCTTTAAATACATTCATAATTAGTACCCTCAGCTAATAGTTTTATTTCATCTCCTTACTCTATCAAAAGTTACCATGTCAAGTTAGAAGTAGGTACCTTTTCTAATATAGGTAGTCTGTGGTGGTAAATAGAGCTTAAAGTTAAAAAAGTTTATATCCGCAAAATTTCTGTTAAATGAAGGTAGGTATGTCAGTAAAGTTGTCATGTACTTATATTTTTTACTCTAAAATTATATATTTAATTTTAGGTACCTACTTTATCGCTTTTATTTGTCAATCGATTCTTTTTTATATCAACCTGTTGGCGCTATTTACCGCTACTGTTATTAAAAAGAAAATCCTTAAATTTACTATAGGAATTATTGTAACACCTCAAGACCAACACTAGATTAAAAAAAATAACCATATAAAATGTCATACCTGACAATTCCGTGACAGGAAAATTGTTTTTCCGCGTCATATCCAAAGCACCGTCTTCAGTATAATCCCGATAGCTGGTACAATCGTCGTAATACTTCATACTTTTATCCAATACTTCCTTCTTCTCAAAGTCCTTGCTAAAACCCGGCTTCAAAAACCCCATTTTCGAACAAAACATTCCATTTTCAAAATCACATTTCTCATTCTCCTTCGTCAGAATATCGTTAATTGAGAACGGCGTTGTTAAATTTAAATTCGTCTTTTCACAATCTTGGAACGCATCTTTAAATTTGATTTTCGAATCCATTCTTTATTCGAATGTACACATTCACTCGCGAACCGACTCACCGCAAAGCGTTCCTCAAACGAATAAACTTTGATAGATTGCCTATGCCCGCCTTGTCAGTTAAACCTTAGAAAGAGATGGTTGTAGGCCAGTTGGATACAATTTTCCGCGGGTGAGAGGAGGATAGTATAACTTTAGGGCGGTCGTTTTTTAAAAAAGCTCGCAAGTAGCGTAAGTAGTGGGGATCGTTGAGTTTTTCTTGAAGATGTTTACGTGGATTCGATTTGATCGCTTTGGTCACAAGCTGATTGTAATGGTTTTGTGAATTGGCTGCGTGTATGAAACTTTTCTACACATTTTATGTAGTTTATAAGCGGGATTACTGATTAGAATGTAAAGCAATATTTTAGTCAACATATAAAAAAATATAATGTGGAATATTTTTATGATGTACTTAAGCCTAAAAGTTACTTAGTAAATATTAATCCTACATTTATAGTACACTTTTATAGGTATATACTGTTCCAGTCTTTAATGCAACGTTGTAGTAATAAACATTGTTCCTATAAATAAACTCTACCACAATATGAAAATAGAATAACTCAAAACACTGTGTAATAACTAAAATATTTCTCATTGCAACATATACGGAAAACATTTTTAACTTGAAATTATTTATTATAATATTATTGCTGTAATTAATAACCAGTAACAGTCATATTATTTTATCCTTATAATCATTGCATAATGTTCATTTATTTATGGAAATTTTATAGTAAAATCATTCTAAGCGCGATTCCAAGGAGACTAACCTACCCCACTGACCAATCCACACAATACCTACATTCAGGCACGCACGTCGAACAACTTCCTCGGCGCCTGTTAGCACGTAGCTTATCGGTAAGTACCCGAGAAGTGTCTATCTGTCCCTCTCGCACCCACCGCAACCGCGGCCCTCCAGTACCTTCGTCCCTTTCCCTCGTCACGACCATTTAAATAGACCAATCACCGCTCTTCCCCGATAGTGGGAGCCAATAAAAAACGAGAAAATGTCAACATAAATTTTCTTTTTAATTTCTTTAGTGACGTACTTTGTAAGTTTGATATAAAAATTAAATAGGATTTTTTATGTGGTTGATTAACTTTTTGGGGGATTTAATTTTGTTTATAATACGCGTGTAATGAGTAGAAATTTGTCGGATTTAAAAATATGAAGGTAAAGTTAATAATTAGTTAGGCGCTCAGTACGCCAGGTTTAAACGTAGATAATAATATTTCTACCAGCCATAGTTGTCAAATTCGATCGTATTTAAATAAACATTTGTAGATGAATACTTCTCGAATGCAATAGATTAAATTTATCCTTGATAAAACAATTTCTTTCCACTGTGAAGATTATATTGTATAAAAATACATATATTTGTACATTAATGTGTGAGTTTAATAGAAATACTCTATATACAGAAAGTAAGGTGCACCAATTCGCACTTGGCCAGTGCGGTGGACTCTGGCCTAAATTTTTTTCATTCCAAGAGAAGACCCGTGCCCAGCAGTGGGACAATAATGGGACAATAAGGCGCACTTAAGAGTAAAAACGTGGTTTTGTAGGATTGGTAGTGGCGTGGGTAACATACCTGGGTAACAATGAATATTATAATTTATGTTCATTCATGGTTAGTAGTAGGTACCTACCTATATTTGTAACTTTTATTATACCTAAATAAGTATTTTTTCCGTATTTCTTCTCTACATGAACTCTATGCTAAATCTCATACTCATCCGTTTTCACGGTATATAGATTAACTAGGTCAGTACCGTGGCTTCGCCTACATCGGTAACTTCTAACACGTCAATGATTATCCTATGTGCTAATCTAGGCCAAAAGCAGAAGCAGAAGTTGCGAAGTCTGCGGCGGAGAGGGCCAGGGAAAATGATGAATCTTCTCTGCCGCTTCGTCGCAGGCGCACAGGACGCCGAAGAGCGGCTTTTGTTGAAAGTGTATCTTTCCCAGTCCCGTGAGCCCACAGAGATAGGTTTGGGGGAATCTAACTTCTGTTATATAGGGCTTGAGATGTCGTGTGTGCATTCTGCACGCTCATCTTATGAAGGACATCACTGAGAGGAGCTCCTTCTCGGGGCTATGCTGGCGTTAACACCAGCGCCAGCTAATGTTGTCGGGCCGCAAATGTAATGCTAATGCTTTCTCGTGACCCGACATCGAACGTCCAGAGGAACGCGGCGGAGTATTAGTCGGTAGCAGTCGGACATACCCCGTCTGCGCCCCCGGGCGGAAGGGGGTCCATGAGGATTTCTCCGCGTTAAAAAAAGGCCAGGGTTTCGCAAAGTGGGGTACGCGAATCCCTAGGTGCCATTTGATGGCAGGGGGTTCGCGACAAAGTACGTAATAAAAATACAAAATTATTCTTAAAATTGACTCCATTTGTGACATTAGTTGTAAAAATATACCTACATATCTTTATTGTTTTTACTTTTATTGAAATAAAAACATTATTATCCTCAACAGTTAATTTTATTATTTACGTTGAGGTGGGGGGGGGGGGGGACTTTAACAGGGGGACGTGAAGGCGAAAGTTTGAGAAACCCGTAACTAGGCAATAAACTATGTGTGTATTAAATTTCAGTTAATTCCAACGGCAGTTTTTCGTGATAAAGTAACAAACACACAGACGTAGTCTTAGGGAGTAGCAACGCATCTGTGATTGACTTCAGATAGAACCCATGTTCTATGTAAAGTAGCTTGGAGATGTCCATGGGCGACAGTGACCACTTGCCATGAGGTGGACTGCGTGCTTGTTTGAGGACTTGTCCTTGCTGAGCAGTGGGACATCCATCCATCAGCGTTTTGAAGACCACTTTTTTTTATCTGACTGAAGTAGCAAACAAGCTTGCAGTCCAACTGATGGTGAGTGCTCACTGCCGCTCATCCGCATCGATTGGACTCATGGCGGTCCTCCACGGTTCAGTTTGCGCGCTCCTTCCTGCCGCGGACATGCAAGATGTGGAATTAGCTTCCTCCTGAGATATTCCTGGAGCGCAATGACACGGGGCTCTTCAAGAAAGGTGTTAAAATAGCTCTCCTTCAAATGTCCATAAGCAACAGTGACTGCTTTCCATCAGGTGGCCCGTCTGCCTTATCGTTAGGCTCAACTATAAAAAAAACGCGTTGCTACTCCCGAGGACAATGATGGTTGCCTCATGTGAAAGTGTGCCGGCAACCACACCCTCCCATCGAAACGCAAGAAGTGCTTCACGCTAGACATAGGTGTGGCGGTGGTACTTCTCCGGTCGAACTACACTGGTTCTACCACCTTGAAATGTAATGGTATTAATGTAAGATTGTTTTGTATGCTTAGTTGGCATACCATAATAAATTAATAAGTAGTAAATACATACCAAACATATGTTAATTCAATAATGAGGTTAAGTGGTGGTCTCCTGCAAATAAGGGGCACTTTATCCCAGTTTTATATTTCATTTAGATGATGTTCATCGCTCATGAGTGGATATCGGATACCATCAAGTGGCTGCACCATAGACCTCATAACATATAGATGTCTCCGTGAAACATTGCACAGGTTGGAGGTTGGAGTCTACTTCTTAAGAATCGATTTGCATATAAAAGGGCCCGGTATGAGAAAAATGTGAGGAGTAAAAGCTACTGTAGAGAGCAGTGATAGCCTAATGGTTGAAACTTGGCCTCTCAATCGAGAGGTCCGAGGTTCAAACCCAGGCACGCACCACTAATTTATGTGCGTATTATACATTAATTATCACTGCTTTTCGGTGAAGGAAAACATCGTGAGGAGACCTACACACCCGAGAGTTCTTTAAAAAAAAAAAAGTTCTCGGATGTGTGTGAAGTCCACCAATTCGCACTTGGCCAGCGCGGTGGACTTTGGCCTAAAACTCTCTCATTCTGGAGAAGACCCGTGCCCAGCAGTGGGACAATAATGGGTTGACGACAAAAGCTACTGATGAATGGCCGCGTTACGTTTTTTTATTGAGTATAACTACGGTCGCCTCATAAGTGTAGTTCGACTGGAAAGGATCACCGCTACACCTATTTCCAGTGTAAAGCATTTTTACCGATGGAAAGGTGTGGTTGCCGGCACAGTTTTATAAGAGGCGATCATCACAGTCCTTGGGAGTAGCGACGCATCTGTGATTAATTTCAGATAGTCATTTTCCATTTGAGGTTGCTTACGGCCACATTCTGTTTTTTTTTAATCCAGTAAAAATTGTAAACACACAAAATACACGTATACAACCAACTTATCTAGAAACTAGAAACTTAACAAAGTCCCGGCAAAAACATCGTAGAAGAGCAGTGATAGCCTTCACTGCTCGAGGTTCAAACCCGGGCACGCACCACTGATCTATGTGCGTTTTAGACATTAATTATCACTGCTTTTCGGTGAAGGAAAATATCGTGAGGAAACCTACACACTCGAGAATTATTTAAAAAAAGTTCTCGGAGGTGTGTCCACTAATTCGCACTTGGTCAGCGCAGTGGACTATGGCCTATAAATCTCATTCCGAGAGAAGACCCGTGCCCAGCAGTGCAACAATAATGTGTTGACGACGACCGCCTAATTAACGTTAGGCAGTTCTGTGTATAAATAAGTCGTTCTGAGGGCTATCTAAGTGGATTAAGTGGCGTGTTTGCGGCGCTATATCGGTTGTATGTCGATTATATCGATGTTATATAGATGTTCGGTACCGCATCATCGCATAGCATCTTGATTTTGGACCTAATTCTAATAAGAATATCTATCTGGGGATTATAGTAGGTACTGACAGTGGTAACTAATCATAAGTTGGACTGCTTGCTCGTTTCCTACTTCCGAATTGCTAAATAAAAAAAAAAACGTGCGGCACTCGTAGACTGTCGCGGTAAAGCTATTGCATAGCATTTTTTATCAACTTATGCAATTATATTTATTTATTTAGGTATACAGGTTTTTTTTCTTTGATTTTAATTCAAGTTTTTTTCTTTGATACTATACACTTTCTGACAAATTGCTGCTTACATAGGTATTCGTCCGATTTCCGAGTACTGTCGTACCATATACATACACGTTAAACGAACGCTTGGCTGCACTACATGGTAGGTGGAATGGGGTGTTATGTTTTTTTCGTTACGGAATTTCGTGATTCGGACGCCGCGCTCTAAGCCCGCGATAAAACCTATGCAATCTCTTAAAAATATCAAGGCATCACGTTTAGGTAACAAATAAAAAGTGGAAAATAATTACATAAAAAAACCGAGGGTCGCATTGGACAAGAAGGTAACAGATATATTGTCTCTTTAGTTCCGGGACCAGAATAGGGCTACGGTAATCCTTGTCTGTCGTAAAAGGCGACTAAAGGGAAATCCGGGGTCGCGGGAGGTAAGAGTGGGAGCTCGAACCATCCAGCCAAGCGACACCAAGTAGGACGACGGCATGTGTCGCATATCGTCGTAACACCAAGAGGTACGGTGACCGCAAATGCTCACTGGGGAAGAACTAGAATGGGGCATAGCGCTCGGAGGATTTTTGTTGTGTTCCATTGGATATCCTAGAGTACCAAGCAGCGCTAAGGACGACTACTAGGAGGTTTTAGTAAGGTAAAAATCCCACATACCCCGGCGTTGGTCCTAAGGCGTCGGATGCCTTTTGAAGGTTTCCTCCTCGATAACAAAAAAAGAGGTAATAGATAATTATACGAGTGCAAAGTTCATCTCAAAATTATATTAGGTAGGTGGTACCCTGGATATCCCAGAGCAGTGATAGAATTATGTGTGCATTAGAAATTAATTCTCACTGCTTTTCGGTGAAGGAAAACATCGTGAGGAAACCTATGGTGCGGTGGACCATGGCCTAAAACTTTCTCATTCTGAAAGAAGACCCGTGCCCAGCAGTGGGACAATAAATTGGCACCACCACCGTGGATATCATGAGAGTGTCTGTTCAGTTATTGATAGATTCTCTACCCATTTAGGTGTATAACAATTTTGCATCGTAAGCATTTCAGACTTGGAAGCGTCAAAATGTTGAAATCATTCTTTCTTTAAGGTTTCATTCTCAAAAGGTAAAAACGTTACCCTATTACTAAGACTCCGCTTCCGTATATCCGTCTGTCCGTCAGTCTGTCACCAGGCTGTACCTATCTCATGAACCGTGATAGCTAGCCAATTGAAATGTTCACAGATGATGTATTTCTATGGCCGCTATAACAAAAAATACGGAATAAAATAAATATTTAAGAGAGCTCCTATACAACAAACATGAACGGGAACCTTCAGGAACTTTCAGTAAATTTGATCCAAAATTCTGGACACACAAGACCAAGTATGAATTATTAGGTATACACTAGTTGACCCGGCGTTTCCAAATTAATCATTCTATCTATAAAAAAACTGCATTAAAATTCATAGCGTAGTTTTTGAGATCTAAGCATAAGTAGGTATATACATAGAGACAGCGGGAAACAACTTTGTTTTATACTATGTAGTGAAGTAACATCATTATTTAATTCTTAAAACAAAGTCATGTCTATTTAAAAACTATTGTATTGGTAGTAGCATTCATTTTATATCCATAACTTTATGATATTAAAAAACATCGTCTCATCTGTTCAGAAATATCTTAACGCAAGCACCATATTTTAAATAAATATAGCCTATGTTTCTGAAAAACTGAGTCGCTTCCAATGATACCTATGTCATACAATCCTTCAAGCCATTTTGGCTTACATACAAATATACCTTTTTTTTGTTATCGAAGGGGAAAGCTTCAAAAGGTACCCGCCGCCGTGGGAGCAACGCCGGGTTATGTGGAATTTTTACCTCACTAAAACCCCCCCGATGGCCATCCTCAGAGCTACGTGGAGGACTCCGGGATCTCCAACGGAGATGCCGGCGTCCTCCGAGCGCAATGCCCCTTTTGGACCCTTCGCCGGAGACCGATTGATGCTTACCGTGCCTCTCGATGTTTACGACGGCATGCAGCCACACATGCCATCGTCCTTCGCGGGGTCACTTGGCTTGACGGGCCGAGCTCTTACCGCAAACCCAGAAACCCCTTAGTCGCCTCTTACGACAGGCAGAGGGTACAGTAGCCCTATTCTGGTCCCGGAACTACAGGGACAACATACAAGCATACATACGCTCGAATATTATCACTCTCCTCTCTCCACTCTTTTGACGTGTAAATCGTAGTAAGAAAAAACAAAAGTATGTACCTACACATTAATCTTTATTAGCGCATGAGTAATGAGTTCATACTTCGAATTGGAAGCACATTAACAACACATTAATGACTGTAAACTAATCAGCATTATTTGATCCACTTCGATTTCTCTTTGTTAAAGTGCTTTTTTGTTTTGCTTGGCGCTCTTTGATCGCGAATCAAAATATCATTAACCAGTGTGGAATATGAAAATATGTAGAATGTCGCGCTTTGTGAATCTACATATTTTTTAAGCGTTTTTTTTACGCGACGTTTTTGAACAGCAATAGGTACAGGGAGGGAGGTCCGAGATTCACATCATTCAAATCCTATACACACTATCTAAGATTTTTCTAAAGTTTGGGTACATATTTTCTTAATTTATATGTTGCACTAATTTCCTAACCTCATTGTTGCACCGTACCTATTCTTTATTTTCACCTTAATCTTACTTCCGTACCCAGAGGTTGCCTGGAAGAAATCGCTGTTGAGCGATAAGACGCCTTTTTTTATTTTAATATTGTAATTTCACCGTATTATTTTTCTCTTTTCTGGGTGAAATAAAATATATTATTATTATTATTAGAAATTAATTATTGCTGCTTTACGGTGAAGAGAAACATATTTGCGAGAAGCAACCTCCGCCCAAAAGTAGGAGAATAATGAATTAACGGCATGAGTTCTCTTTCGATAAATATCCCAGGAGGCGACTATGGACATCATCATCATTTTTTAAGCCTGTGATAGAAGCTTCAAACCAGTAAAGGTATGTCATGTGAGAATTTTACCGCACCCCCTCTGGTGGTCGTCATTGGCACTACGTATTCCGGGATCTCCAAAGGAACGTGATAAGGTCCTCTGAGCACGTCAACCCATCAGGCTGCTCCCAGATAAGCGATATGCGACCACACATACCGCCACCGTTCCCGAGATCGCCTAGCTGGACGATTCAAGTTTCCACTCTTGCCGGCCGTGCCCCCGGAAGTGCCTCTTACGACGGGCACGAGATAACCCTATTCTGATCAAGAAAGTACAGGGACAACAAGTGCTCCCAATGGATATCTATATAAAAATTCTATTGAGACACATTCAAATATCGTGGCATCTACGCATTTTTACTATTCCCTGTCAGGAGATAGAAATAAATACCTAACGATTTTTAAATCGAGTGATCTACGATCAGAGGGATTGATAGATATTCGGCAGTTATGAGTTGGCCGATATAAGTGCCACGTAAGTGTTTAAATGAGTGTTTGCAATTTTTATTGAAATCAACGCCTCAAATACTTCTTAAAAATATGTATGTCATTTTTAATAGGTACATACATACCACAACTAGGTAGGTACACCAGCATCTACGTATTGCATTTGAATAATCTACAAAAATTCTAGAATCAAACGTTTTAAATATTTAAGCGTACATGCTTAAATAATAATATTTATTTTTTTATATCTAGGTACTGGAGGCTGGATTAATGTTTGTCATTGACATTGACGGCCTAAAAAAAGTTGCCGACTGCACCAGCGTTGCATTAGGGCTTTTATACATCTTTTTGAATAACAGAGAACAGACATGATAAAGCATAGGTAATTACCGTAGCGTTATGAAAACATTAAAAACATATCCAAGTGTCACTTATTCCACTTAGTCGTTGGACTAAAAAATACATATACAATTGTATTCAATTATATGCATTATTATGATCGATACAATCGAATGTTACGATTCTGTTATATTCTTTAACAGACTGTAGTTGTTCTTACAGAGCGCCATCTACATTTAAATGAAATGTTATTAAAAGTTTACAATATGCAGTAAGAGATGGCGTTCATTAGCTCTTAAGACACATCACGTCGTATTACTTTAGCTATCCGACACTAGATGGCGTTGGGACCAATATTATTTCTGTTTCATGTATTTTAATGGAACAAAGAAACTACTATTATTAATAAGAATTTATTAAAATATTAAAATAATAGTTATTATCGTGGAAATATTTACATCACAATGTTTTTTTTCATGTTTGCTAATCGACAACAGATGTCAGCTCTAGCGGTTGTTTCAAAGTCTTATTTAAGTTTCAAATTGTTTTATTTTTTAGAAATAACTATAAATTATTTTACATAAATCTCATTTCACTATTCAGATTATTTGATAACGTATGTGTTTATGGAACAAAAAATCCACCCTTATAATTAGATTTTGACGAAAACCACGCCACCCGTCATATTTGACCGGCGCTGTGTAACTGATACGATAATCACCCTCTGTTTTGTTATAGCGAGATTTACCGACGTATTAAATGCTATACACATAATATATAACATGTGTGGCCACCTGATGACCGGTCAATATAACGGTAATTATAGAATAAATATTTTTTATAAGAACTAGTTGTCTCACGTGGTTTTACCCATATTTAAAAAATTCAACTCCACTTTATGTGGATGGAGTCTCCCCTAACTCTTAAATTGAACGAAATAAAGGCTTAAATGGCTTAAGACAGAAACGAAAAAAAAAGTATTTTCAATCCTTTAAATTAAGTTCGGTAGTTAGTTTTGGTTACTGAGATTACAAATATGGAGACAGATAGACAAAAAATAAAAAATATAGTTTTGTATTAATGGTTAAATAATTATTCTTAGTTCTCATAAGTATATTTTTGTCAATAGATACGTAGGTTTTTAAAGTAAAAGACAGGTATTTTTATAATTTCAAGTGGACAACATGACGCAATTCTCCCGGCGATTTTACTATGTCCCTAGTAAAACGGGTACAAGTCTTATTTTTACAAAATTGATTTCTTCTAACAAAATTGTTAGGCAAATGGGACATTCGATCTCCTTTTTTGACACAGAGATCTATGGGAAGATCTTGTTTTAGTAAAATGGATATATCTCGAAGGTTTCTCCATGTATATCTGTAGTTTGATATGGAGTTCGAGGTCAAAAATGTAAAAGAAGGTGTTGCCATCTTAAATTTTATTAATGCAGTTTGTTTAAACAATCTCGATTTTAAAATTACCAACCCGCGTGGCGCAGTGGTTACCTACCATACCGGTTTGACGCGCAATGGGTTCCAGGTTCTATTCTTGGCCAGACAGGTACCTGAATGGTGAGTTTAGATTCATGTTCTGGGTCTGAGTGTTTGTGTATTCGTCTTGTGTGTCCGTGGTACCCACGACACAGGAGAATATATTAATGTAGGGCTATGAGTGTAGAAAGAGTGTATTTAGTGTGTATTTGTTTAAATGTTAAAGTACCCACCTACTAGATTAAGGATTTGACGTTGTATCCATATAAAATAATTAAAACATTAGGCACACTTTGCTTTCAGTTTTAAATAGACGTAAAACCTTATTAAAATCAGATTTAAAACGAAACTTTGACCATATATTATATAAGCCTCTACAGAAAACAGACTTAAGGTAAAGTATGATTTTCGCAACATTAACTAAATTGTTAGGCAAACGATTATATTTCAATAGATCTTTGTTTTTCTAAGACGAAGATCTATAGTTAGATTTCATTTTAAAAAAATGTTTAGCAAAGTCTATCGATGGACGTCAGTTTGGATATCAATTTCGGTAAAAGATTAGAACAAACTATGGAAAGAAAACGATACTATTTAAGGGAGTACATCTATATAATAATACAAATAAAAAAGAAAAACCCATTGACTTTCTTGCCGGATCTTCTCATTTGAGGTCGTGTTTCGATCCGGTGGTAGTGTAAAATATATAGGTATATATATAACTGACAATTTGTAAGTGCCTTCGTAGACCTATGCAAAAAAAAAGACATTTCATTTCAGTAATTTACCTAACCACATAAAAAACTGCGAAAATATGAAAATGTATAAAAATAAACTAAAAAAAATGTATTGTCTAGAAAAATATAAAGTAATATATCTTATGTTAACTTACTACATAGAAATTGCTAATATTTACTTCTCCAGAGGCAGAAGCTTTTTTTTAAATCTATTTTTTTTTCTTTTTATATTTCATTGTAAATGAAACTCTGTTTTGTATAAAATAAAAACCTAAAACAAATCAATTTGCCTAAAATCAGACTTACACCCGATTTCATTAGGAACACATACAATTCCAACGAATTAAAAAAATCCCTTTAGCCCCGAGATTAATATTACGCTACAAAAAACCGAAACCGATCAAAACGCATCACAAATGGTCCGTGTAATTTTGCACATTTTTGCTTTTTTTTGCCATTTTTTCCCACTTTTTGCCACTTTTTACATGGCGCCAGCGTGTCGTTCACTGCGTGGTAGCAATAAGTCATTGACAACTGTGGTGACCCGTTCGACATTTGACCCTCTCTTTTACGACCAATCCTTATTTATGACCGTCTATTAAAATGAAATTTCTTTTGCGACTTTACGGCTTGTTCGGGTTTCATTTCCGTTCCCCTTTGTTAGGAAATTAGGTAGGTAATGCAAGTAGTTTTATGAGTACAACCCATTATTGTCCCACTGCTGGGCACGGGTCTTCTCTCGGGAGTCGGGAATAAGAGAGTTTTAGATCATAGTCCACCGCGCTGGCCAACTGCGAAGTGGTGGGCAGTAGTTTTATATTACTACACAAAGCAATTATTTAATTTGAAACGAATAGAAAATATTTTTTATTTGTATACCTATAAATAATACAAAACATAGAACCTAAGTACATAAAATATACAATTAATAAAACAGCTCATTTTCATACAAGGCAACCGCAGGAGTTTCAACACATCTGTAATTGACATCATCAGAGAGAGATCCCCTTGTCTATATGAAATTGATTACGGACGTCCATGGATGGCAGGAACCATTTACCATCAGGTGGACTGCGTGCTCCTTTGCTACTTTCAATCGAATAAAAATCCTAGGAGACCTAATAACTTAGTAGGTAGGTACTTAAATTAGTTTAAAGAAATAGATGCTAGACATATTGTACCTAATCAAATTATAATATCGCGAATAATATACCTATACGAGAAGGTCGATATTTATGTGTAAAATATGCTGAAAATACGTTAATTGTTATTGAAGCATATTGACCATCAACTCTTAAGATCCGTCCAGTAAGCATTGGTATAAAATGAAATTCAGGTAGATACCTACTTAGTGAATGAAAAATAAAAAATAACTCTTTACATTAGTCCATCCTCCACACAGCAAAATTGTAGGACCCAATTCCCAAAACTTTAAAAAACAACAAATTTGTACTTCCTTAAATGTATTAAGGTCTGTTTTTATGCTGCCATTATATTTTTAAAACCTCATTCTTCTGCTTTCATAACCAACTTTCTAGATCTGACAGTTGTACATTTTAGACAATTAATTATAAAAATGTTGAACATGAAATCCCTCTAACTACTTATTGTACTCTCCACATTCCCTATAATTTTATAAACAAATTCAAGGTGGTAGAACCAGTGTAGTTCGACCGGGGAAGTACCACCGCCACACCTATTTCTAGCGTGAAGCATTTGTTGCGTTTCGATAGAAGGGTGTGGTTGCCGGCACACTTTCACATGAGGCGACCATCATAGTCCTCGGGAGTAGCAACGCATCCGTGATTGACTTCAGATGGAACCCAAGTTCTGTATGAAGTTGATTACAGATGTCCATGGGCGGCGGTGATCACTTACCATCAGGTGGACTGCATGCTCGTTTGCTACTTCAGTGAAATAAAAAAAAAAAAAAAAAACAATCAAGGATAATGCCTTCCTTACCTTCGCTTAAACCCGTGGGATTTCAACTTAAAATAGAAATATTTCAATCCACTTCAAAGTTTGAAGGGCGGGAGTGGGCGACCTATTGACAAACGCCAATATAATTTATTGGCAGCTTGGCGCCGACACGGGAAGGTCCCGTCAACTCTCAGTTTTTACTGACTACTGTTCTAGGACCATATGGTGCAATGGTCACCGTCTGTGGGTAGTGTGTTCAATCCTCGGTGGGGCAATTGCTGTTTTGTTTTTTTTTTTTTATAATTTTGAAGTAGCAAACGAGCATGCAGAGCACCTAATGGTAAGTGATCACTGCCGCCCATGGACACCCGTAAACAACTTCACATAGAATATGGGTTCTATCTGAAGTCGATTACAGATGCGTTGTAACACTCGAGGACTAAGATGGTCGCCTCAAATAAAAGTGTGCCGGCAACCACACCCTTCCATCGAAACGCAAGAAATGCTTTACGCTAGAAATAGGTGTGGCGGTGGTCCATCCCCGTTCGAACGATTGCTCTACCACACCACCTTCCAAAAGTAGTTTGGTTATGTACCGCCGCCGCTACACTACTACACTGGTTCTACCGGTAGCTACTTCAATCGGATAAAAAGATGTAAAATCATGTAAGCGAACTTCATTTACCTTCGAATTAGAACAAGAGCCATTAACACTGCTTTTATTAGTTAGAAATAGGTGTGGCGGCGCTGCTCTAGAAGCAAATCACGAAGAGTTCCACCTTTTTTTTTAAATAGTGAAGTAGCAAACGAGCATGCAGTCCACCTGACCAGTGGTCACTGCCGCCCATGGACATCTGTAAGCAACTTCATACAGAACATGGGTTCCATCTGAAGTCATTCACAGATGCGTTGCTACTCCCGAGGACTATGATGGTCGCCTCATGTGAAAGTTTGCCAGCAACCGCACCCTTCCATCAAAACGCAAGGAATGCTTCACGTTAGAAATAGGCGTGACGGTGGTACCTCCCCGGTTGAACTACACTCATTCGACCACCTTTAGCTTTCTTTATTCTAATTTATTTTAAAGTATTTTTATTGTTAGTTTCTTTGTATATTTCAATAGTGTATCTGTAGCCCGTAGACTTCACAGATTATAAAGATTTATTAACATTTTTTTGACTTATACATTTAACATTGTTGCCATGTCTTTCATATTGCAAGTAAAGTAAACAATAAATACTGTACTTTGTTTATGTTTGTATTATTCTTCTACGCTTTTTATGACCTTTATTTATTTATATATTTATTGCACCTTTATAAAAGTTACAATATTAACGATGTCACATGTCACACTTCTTGCGTCCACGAATTCGCCGCGTCGCGGTGGACTACGGCCTTAAACTCTCTCATTCTGAGATACGACCCGTGCCCAGCAGTGAGACAATAATGGGTTGTACCCATGCGTGCAGTATTCATAAAAACAGTATCAGAAGTCTTTGTATCACGTTTTAAATATAATAATATAATATAAACGTTTTAAATGATTATACAAGTGAAAGGAAATGAATTAAGCCAAAGAAAAAGGCTCTACATATAAGAAACTAAATGCACTAGTCGCGTGGTAGAAATCATAACGCAGTTTACTTAACTAGTTACCCGTCGCAACGTTTGAAATCCAACTGCAAAATTAAACTTATCCATTTATATAACAATTAAAGATGGTGATTCTCACCTCCACGGCTGTTGCCGGTATTTATAGATACCCCGTCCTGTAACCCACAAGAATAAATGTCCCCGCTACTAATTAAGTATTATATAGAATAAATAAACTATAGGATGTAATATATAATAATATACACACTAATAGTAATATTAATAAGTATTAACATACTAACATACTTATTAATATTACTTATATTAATAATTTATTATGATATAAATGGATTTTTTGACTGTGTAATAATTTTGAAGTTATTTGAAAAATATCTATTAAGAGAAAATGAGGTTTAATTGACTAAGCTTAATTTAAAAGCATTAATTCATATTTTGACAAAGACATCAGACATTTTTGACACTGTCTTTTTCTTTAATAAGAAATCAATGAGAGTTTTATTTCGTTTATTACCTATGGGCGTGAGTTATCTGCATGGCAGTATACGATAGGTGTTTTTAATTGATATAATAATTTTTTTATGCATTATTAAAAAAATGGCGTCCAGCTCTCCTTCTCTATATAACCGTCTCAAATTTCATACTCCTAGGTCCGCGTTATTTTCTTAAAAAGGGGTACAATGCTTTTGCTTCCCATATATTAATATATAGAACGTAGAGTCCGTATGTAGAGTTAAGGAAATGCCAATATAATTTATTAGCGTCGGCACAACCGCGATGTTTTTTTCAAAATTTTCTGGCGCCGATGGATGTGACCCCAGATTTGTCAGTGACTTGATTAGTTTTCTCTTTCATGTGGGCGGTTTGAGTTTTTAACTTTTTTACGGTTTTTTGGGGTAGGGAGATATTATATTGACGTACATTTAACGGTTTATATTTTCTGTCTTAACAGATTTTTGACTTTTTCCTTGTTTCATACTCAAAAAAAGGTTGTAACTAAGTTTTTTTGTTAAAGGTTTCTACCTGAATTGTAATCACTGCCTTTTATTTGAGGTATATGATTTATTTGAGGTATATGATTGGTTGTTACTTAAGTTATTTTATTTATTCTATCTATATAATGATAATATGGTTTTTACAAATGGTTTACCTTTTGGTTCTTAGTTTTTCATTAATAAAATATTTAAGTAACTAAGAAGCTTATTTTTTTCATTCTGAGCTAGATATTCACGCAATTATACCAAAAAAATATTTGTTAAACTAGTTACGAGTAGGTTTCTAAGTGTTTATACGTGTTGTGATATGGAAGTAATATCAAGTCTCGTAGTCCTCTTAATGGTGAAGAGGTGACCATTCACCATACATAGTGATATGTATCGCCTATAAACAACCTTATATAGAACACCTACTATGGACTGGTCACAGGCACGCTGCTATTTCTAAGGACTTACTCGGAATACCTTTTTATAGAATTGAAGTATTTTTGCCGTTTTCAAGGTGGTAGAACCAGTGTAGTTCACCCGGGGAAGTACGACCGCCACACCTATTTCTAGCGTGAAGCATTTCAAGCGTTTCGATGGAAGGGTGTGATCGCCGGTACACTTTTATATGGGGTGACCATCTTAGTCCTCGGGAGTAGGCACGCATCTGTGATTGACTTTAGATAGAACCCCTTTTTCTGTATGAAGTTGCTTACAGATGTCCATGGGCTGTCCACCACTTACCATCAGGTGGACTTGAACCGGCAACCATATCCTTCCACTGAAACACAAGAACCAATTTGCGCTAGAAACAAGCGTGATACTGATACCTTAACACCCAAAGTATGTTCATACAACCGTCTCTCAATAAGTACAATACAATATGTTAATTATTATTATTGCTATTAATTTAGTATTATTGTTTAACAAACTAAATAAAAGATACATAAAAGACGTGATCTTAGACGAATATTACTGATACATTTTGATACGCAACAGATACTCATGATATGCGGTTTTTATATAATTTTTCCCGATATTTTAAAACAGTTACATGGATCGTTGTCACGACGAAACAGTTCCCCGTGTTTTCCGCCAGTTTTGCCGTGATCACGATATATGTACCTTTTTTTTGTTATCGTGCGGGAAACCTTTAAAAGGTACCCGACGGAGGAGGGACCCGTGGGAACGACGCAGGGTTATGTGGGATTATTGCCGCATTAAAATCCCACCGGTGGCCGTCCTCGGCGCTACAAAGAGGACTCCGGGATGTTCAAAGGAACACAACTGGAATCCTCTGAGCGCGTTGCCCCATTGGGCTCCTCCCAGATGGGCGCCTGCGCCCACCGCTCCGAGTAGTCTTTACGACGATGTGCGACCACACATACCACCGTCCTTCCCGGGATTGCCTGACTGAACGGTTCAAGCTCCCCCTCTAGCCGCCCGCAACCCCGGAAGCCCCTTTTAGTCGCCTCTTACGACAGGCAGGGGATTTCGTAGCCCTATTCTCGTCCTGGAATTACTGGGACGACGATCCATGTACCTACTGGGTGTGTGTGTGTACTACAAAATAACCCTAAAACAGAATATATAACTGCTTATCGTGACTATTATCATACTAAAATACAAAATTCAAGCTAATTCCAAAAGAGAATAGTTTCAGTCATTCCGAGATTCTGAGAAACGTGTTCATAATTCCACACAGTGACTAATAGTACAATGATTTACCATTCCGATTCCTATGCTGAACCCACATCATCGGGCGGCAATTAATTGAATAAAACAGAATGGGAACATTAAACTGTGCACATGTACAGCGCTGATAACACACTGAGAAAGATCGACCGTGCACCGTGGGACATGGGAAGGTAATAGTTGTTCTTGATTTAATTGAAAACCCGTTTAAGGGAGAGTTCAAGTATTACGTAATGCAATTTTTGAAGATTTTAGATCCCCCCTCCCCCCACGTAAAGTAAGGTATCGTTTTGCTGCACCCCTTTCTCCCTCCCTGAACATTGGCAGCAAGTCGCTGTGGCCGTATTTTACTTAAATAAAGTTTTATACTTAAATAAAAACAAACACGTTACATGAACGCAACCGGAATCCTCTGAGCGCGTCGTCCCATCGGGCTCCTCCAAGAAGGGCGGCTGGGCCCACCGCTCCGTCTAGTCTTTACGGTATGCACCACACATACCGCTGTCCTTCCCGGAATCGCCTGGCTGGACAGTTCAAGCTCCCACTCTAGCCGCTCGCAACCCCGGAAGCCCCTTATAGTCGCCTCTTACGGAAGGCAGGGAATACCGTACCCTATTCTGATCCCGGAACTACATGGACGAACATAATGATACTTAGTACTTATTTGGCTTTCTGGTTTGATATAATGGAAATTTTTTTTCACCATTTTCAGAAAATTAATTCCTAAAATGGTGAAATAGGGGTTGAAAGTATTATCGGCATTCTGCCAAATTTGATGCAAGGTCAATAAACCATAGTATTTGGCTTTAGGGTTCAATATATTGGTTGTTGAGAAAACAGTATGGTGGAGGTTTTCAGCAATAGATCTTAAAAGTCTAATGGGTGGGTTATGGTTCGCGCGAATGATGTCACGGGTTCTGTTAGTCTACTATATGTTCGAGGTATTATACTTTAACTGTCCAGCAGTGTACTGACGCTGGAACAGGAGTCCAGTCCAAATAAAAGCTAACGAGCGCAGCGCACTGTACGGGGGCTTAGTAATGGCGTACAGTCGTACGGAGAGTTGGTCTTACATAGTGGCAAACAACTAGCATGTAGTTAATCGTTGTTTTTCTTTATAAGATTTAAGTTGTAAGCAAACAGTTAACCTGATGGTAAGTGGGTACTGTTGTCCATGGATACCTGTAATCTTGTATATATAGCACAAACGTTCTCGTCCGTCCGTCCGTCTCAAGTCAAATTCAGTATAACAAACAAGGAGTATGTTGCTGAACATCGTCTATTTTATAAGATTTAAGTAAGCAGTTTACAAATAAAAATTATACCAAAACTCAATCACAGGTGCGTCCTTTCGACGACTGTGATGGTTGCCTCGTATGAAAGTGAGTAGAGTTAGGAGGGTTTTCATCCTAAGAAATGAACTATATGTATTCAGTGGTTACATTTGTCTCAGGGTAGGTCATGAAAAAATAACAAACATCAGGATTGTCATACTTTTTTGAGTGATGTATGTGGACTACCAGTTTTGAAAACTATTATCGATATGTTTTATTTATCTGTGTCTGCATGCATATTATCTAATGTTACGTGTTACTGCTATTTATGAGGTTTATGAAAACAGTCGTAATTCATATCTAGAACCCCTTTTAATTTTATAAATAACGACTACTGATAGGACCATCTTAGGATAACTCCAACTAAAAACCTAATCAGCAATCGTGGAGGCTCGATGAATCCATCCTTGTTGGTCCGTGATGTGAATAGGGCTACAGTATCCTCTGACTGTCGTAAGATGCGACTAAAAGGGTAGGGTCGTCAAGAGTTAGTTAGAACTCTTCAGTCAAGCAACCTAAAGTCATTCCCTGTAATATGTGTGGTCGCCTATAGTCGTAAAGACAAGATGGTGCGGTTAACTCCAACTTTTTAAGCTTTCCTCCTGAAAAATTAGAGGGCTCGGTATATGCATCACGGTGGCCAATATCTAATTGTTTAGTTCATAAGCTAATTGAAAGTTATCTTTATATTAATACGTAAAGCAAAAACTTGGGATCCATTATTAAGGTAAATTACGCGGAATGAGGAATATGAGATGTGCACGGTTATAGTTTATAAGTATAAAGAATGAGTACGAGGTGCTAATATTTTTCAAATAATAAAATAAAACATACATACAATCAACTAAAAATAAATTACGCACAATAATATGCATTTAACTCAAGCAGATATTATAAACGAAATAAAATGTTCATTGTTGTTTTACTATGAAAACACATAATGTCAAAATTGACAGATGTCTTTATCAAAATAACCATCTAAAATTCTAAATCATAATCGGCCCATGCGCTGCTATACTGACAAATAAATATAGGTACACATACAGGTACAATAAATACACATTTAGTGCCCTTCACTCACCAGGTGGTAGAACCATTGTAGTTCGACCGGGGAAGTACCACCGCCACACCAATTTCTAACATGAAGCATTTTTTTGCGTTTCGATGGAAGGGTATGGTTGCCGGCACACTTTTATATAAGGGGACCATCCTAGTCCTCGGAAGTAGCAACACGTCTGTGATTGACTTCAAATAGAACCCATGTTCTATTTGAAGTTACTTCCAGGTGTCCATGGCAGGGACCACTTACCATCAAGTGGACTGATCATCATCATGCTCGTTTGCTACTTCAATCAGAATAGATGCCATCCATTCAGATCCGAAAAATGTTTTTTTAATAAAATAATAGTACTATACATACATAGCTTTTCTTAAATTTTATCGCGCCGCCAACAACACGGCAGAAGCGCTCAACGTGCATCGAGAAAGCATTCGTCAAAATCATACTAGCATTGAATGTGTTAAGCGTATAAATTTTCATTTTCTCGTTTAGTTTAAATATAGCTGGATATTCCGTCCAACATCCCATTCGCCCATGCGGTCGGATGGCGTGGTCTCGGACTATCAGGCCAGATCACCTTCCACACCGCGATAACCTTAAAAGCACCGCCAATATTAATACATCAAACACCCACGTGCGTAACGAAACAGACGTATGTATGTACAATGTAATTCTATTTACAGCTCTAGGAACGGGATGGATTTTAAATGATGCGTTTGATTTTTATAGAGTCATGCGTGGTTATGACTATATCTCGTACTTTTATGATATGTGCATCAACCCATTATTGGCCCACTGCTGGGCACGGGTCTTCTCCCAGAATGAGAGAGTTTAGGCCATAGTCCACCGCGCTGGCCAAGTGCGAATTGGTGGTTTATGATATAAAAGTCGTATATTAGTAAATTATTATTAAAGTAGTATATTATTTTGAACAGGTAGTAGAACAATGTTTTGCACGGGGTAAAAAACCACCGACACACCTATTTCTTACGTTTCGATGGAAGAGTGTGGTTGCCGGCACATTTGTGTATGAGGCGACCATCGAGATTAACAACGCATCTGTGATTGACTTCAGACAGAATCCATGTTCTATTTGAAGTTGATTACAGATGTCCATGGGTGGCAGTTACCATCAGGTGGACTGCATGCTCGTTTGCTACTTTAATCAGATAAAAAAGTCTTCCGTAGCACACCTTTCAAATCAGAACACAGCAGCGCTTATTTCTACTGTCATTAGTCAAAACGGTGGTGGTTCGATTAGTCCAAAGTCCATTAGTCAAAGTTTGATACTAAAGGCACCACCTTTAGTATCGAACTTAAAGGCTTATTTCATTAATTTCATCGTTATATCATCTCTTGGAACTCTTTGTCCAGGGTTCTAGTTTCAGGTTCTATATTGTGACACCATGGCACCTTTTTTTTTCTCCCACGGCGTCGGGTACCTTTCGAAGGTAACCGACGGCGTGGGATCGACGCAGGGTTATGTGGGAATTTTACCGCACTAAAATCCCCCCGGTGGCCGTCCTCGGCGCTACAAAGAGGACTCCGGGATCTCCAAATTAACGCAACCAGAGTCCTCTGAGCGCATTGCCCCATCGGGCTCCTCACAGATGGGCGGCTGGGCCCACCACTCCGTCTGGTCTTTACGACGGTATGTGACCACACATACGGCCGTCCTTCGCGGCGTCGCCTGACCGAACGGTTCGAGCTTCCACTCTAGCCGCCCGCTACCCCGGTAGCCTAATGGTTGAAACTTGCCCTCTCGATCGGGAGGCCCGAGGTTCAAACCCAGGCACGCACCACTGATTTATGTGCGTATCAGAAATTATTATCACTGCTTTTCGGTGAAGGAAAACATCGTGAGGAAACCTACACACCCGAGAGTTCGTTAAAAAAATGTTCTCGGAGGTGTGTGACGTTCACCAATTCGCACTTAGCCAGCGCGGTGGACTATGGCCTGTAACTCTCTCATTCCGAGAGAAGTCCCGTGCCCAGCAGTAACGAGTTTAAGATTCCTGTTCGGGGGCTGGGTGTTTGAGTATTCGTCTTGTGTGTGTCCATGGTACCCACGACACAGGAGGAAATCCTAGTGGCTATGAGTGTAGAAAGCTTGTTAGTTGAGGCGACCATCTTAGTTTACTAGAGTAGTAAGGCGTCTATCGGCTTCAGATAGAATTATTATTCTTTATGGAGTTAGTTATAGATGTCATCGGGTAGCCGTTTTAATGTACTTTCAAGTTACATTTTTCTTGATTACTTCAATGTTATGAAAAAGTTTTACCCATTTCATCCGTACCAAATTACCTTATAACTTTGACTTAAAATTATATACAGAAGTTAAAATCAAACGCCACTGCTCGTAATATGTATTTTTACGTGTAAACATTATCACTTATAATAGCACTACAAAAATCGTAAACAGTTTAATGCTATTTTACTGCAAAATAAAAGTTAAACCCAAAATTTTAAACCTCATAAAAATGAGCACGCTTTCTTAAAGCTTTTAGGCAGGTGGTTATTCCCATAGCAGGTTACAGGACCTGTATGGGAATCCATATTCACATATAACACGTGTTCGAGGGATCAATATCTTATCTTGGCGCCGGCGCCCATATATGAGATGGTATAGGGATGGGGTGTTGTAGACGAGCGCTTTTGAACAATATAAATTAATAAAGTGTACAGCGGTTTTACTTTGTAAATAAGGACTGCAATGAAGTTACTGTACTAAAAGCCAAAAATAATTTGAGTATCAAAAATACCAGTGATCAGACCACTCTTCTCATCAGGATAAGGAAATCACCCGACAAAAAAATTGAGCGCATACATTTTCTATCATGTCAACATGGCATGCTTATTTCTTGGATATCTGTAAACAACTCCATCTAGTTAAATGGTCCTACCTGAAGTCAACTACCGACGAATAGCTTGGGTCTAAGATGATTAAGATGTTCACATTCAATTTAAGTAAACCGGCATCAACATATTCCTATCAAACGTGGCGGTGCATGTTTGATTGGAATATGTTGATAGATTTATGTTAAAAATAAGTATGTGGTCAAACCCGGCTTTGCGGTTTCGACTTTCCGGTATAATCATACTAATCCTACCACCATTTTTAAAACGAGTTAGCGACTCGGTTTCACTTTTCACGTTTTTCAAGTTTAAGTAAAAGACAATATGAAGAGATGGATATGTAGGTGATCTCCGGGTATTTAGTTTTGCCATTGGTGAGCCTGTTGTAAGTAAATACATAATCTACTTTTTAAATCTTTCTTACGGATCAACCTGTCAAAAAAAAACTACTGCTACGTTGCAAGACGCTTTACCTACATTTATTAAGACACCTAGTTGAGAACTAACCTTTTTTTGCTATTTTTAATTAATGAAAGATACAATCTGTAAAAATATTTTAATATTATTCCAAGGTACAAATTATTGTACCTTGGAATAATATTAAAATATTAAAATTTCCAAGATTTTGTCGCTCGTCTGTATCGCACCACCCCAATCGAGGCAGTGTGGTAGCAATTCAGATAAGCAGCGTCTCTACAAATTGAACTGAAAAAACGCTGCTTTGCGAGGGAACTTTCTTTTCGTAATATTGCCTTTTTATTTTTACACTAAATCATTTCTTTGAGTACTTATACTCTACAGTTAAAGTAACAGAAATATTAGTCAATTTTATTTTTAGTATAATTTTGTAGTCTTTTTTTATGTGGTATATCCGTAACCAATCAGGCAAATTCATTTAAACTAGAACGTTCAATTGTAGTCCTTTAACTAAATGTATCTTGCAAATTAGACTTAGTAAGTCTAGTCTGTACATCACATATATTATGTTAAATCAATAAATTTGTACATTAAATTGTTATTTATTTTTATATTTATGTATAGGTTGAATGTTTGATAATACTTGTTTAAGGTTGAGCGCATTTTTTTTTTCATTTCGAAGTATCAAATGAACATGCAATCTAACTGGTGTTGTAATCTAAGTGGTCATTGCCGCCCATGGCATCCGTAATCAATCTCAGATAATAACAGAATCTTATCTAAGGCTACATGCGTTTCTAATTTCTGAGGACCAAAGGCTATTCCCAACATTCAATCGATCTTTGGTTGTAGTGTAGGTGCTAGAGATAGAAATAGCTATCTATTAAATTATCTAAAATTAGCAGTGTTTCTCCACTATGCTATAAATGTATTATACATAAAAACCTTCCTTTTGAATCACTCTATTTTTTAACAAAAACTGCATTAAAATCCGTAGTTTTAAAGATCTAAGCATACATAGGGACAGACAGCGGGAAGCGACTTTGATTTATAGTGAAAGTAAAATTGAGAAAAATCTTAACTGTGACGCTGCGTCGATTGGAACGCAAGGGAGTGCGGCGCGCCTGGGTTTGAGCCTCGGACCTCCCGATTGAGAGGGCAAGTTTCAACCATTAGGCTATCACTCTAAGATGGTCGCCTCATATAAAAGCCGGCAACCACACCCGTCCAACGAAACGCAAGAATTGCTTAACATTAAAAATAAGTATGGCGGTGGTAATATTTAGAATTGATTAAACGTTTTAATGAATGGTAGTAACTCTATACTACAGGTGGGCTGTATGCTCGGACTTTTTAAATGTTATAAAAAAAAATACCTAACTATAATTAAAATATTATATAACACTTTCCTCTCAAAGCCCTTAAAAGTTAAGGATGTCTAGAAATTTCTTAAACTCTCAAAGCAAATATTGATGCCGGTATTTATATTACGTACTTATTTAGACTAGTAACCCGCCGCAACGGTCGAAATACGACCGTCATTTAATTAAAAAATACTAAACTTCATACTGACCAAAGTAGCAGCACCAATATTTCTCTAATTTAAATAAATTGTAATAATTTTCAAGTTATTTTGAACGCCGGGTGCGTTAAAGGTAAAATAAGTTTTATTAACTAAGCTGCAGTTAAAAGCAATAGCGGGTATTTTGACAAAACATCTGACATTTTTGACGTTATCTGTTTTTATAGTAAGACATTGAATGTTCTATTTCGTTTATTATCTACGTGTTTGTGTCAAATGCAAGGTAGTGAGTGTAATGTCTTTTTAGTCGATTTTATGTATGTTTTATGCAATATTTTAAACGAATATTAGCATTGCGCAATCCTGCTCTACATCAACTATAACCGTGCTTAATATCATTCTCCTCCGCCTGCGGCAAGTATCTTAAAAAATAATCACAAATTTTTGCTTCGCATATTAATATATTATTTTTTTTCTACTTAAATATGACTTCAATGTATATACGTACCTGTATATAAAAGAAAACACAGGTTAAAGAAATAGGCTAGATTTTAGTAATGAATTTTATTTACAAAACGGCTAATGTAAACTATCAATAAGTATATCAGCGTAAAGCTACTCACAAAATATATTTTATCTACTCATGTATCGATTGCACAAGCGCGCATTAATATAAAAATAACATACAATATTAGGTGCTTAATCGTGGGCCACAAAACATAAGTTCTCATAAGCGACAGCGGATTTGTTTTCACCCGACTGCTTTTGAAGGATAATGTTTTTTTTGAGCGTATGTATGTATGTATGTGTATATCTATTATGAGTACGTCAATTTCTTGCTTACAACCTAAACTGCTAAATAATGTAAAATCCTTCAGGATTAAGATATTACATTATAATCGACTCAGTTGTCAGAGTGACATAGGCTAAATTATAATTTTTTATACAATGCTTACGATCAAAGAAAACAAGGGGAGACCTCAGAGGAGAAATCAGAGTTAGTGAAAATACTACAAAGATATCAATATTGTATTACTTTACTATTAAACTTTTGTCGCTAATTCTAAAAAAACGTTCTAAATATAACTTATTATGAAAACGAAATATACGCCTTCTTAAAAAAACAGTGAAACTGAATCCAACCAATCGTTTTTAAGCAGTCTGTTATTTGTTATCGCAAAACGCTAACGCTTTAGCGCCAATGAATTACGCTTATATAAAATATTTCGCGGCCCACAGTTAATATAACATTATAAAATAACAAATAATACTCTTTGGCATCAGTCTAAATGGCACAGTCAAAGACATCTATATTATACTAAAACATTTGCATCTAAAATGTTAATGACTAATTTTTAAAGGAACTTTTACATATTTCTTTTTTAGAAGTTTAGAGACAGTACAATTTTCATAAATATAAAATATGGTAATAATATGATAGACGTTTTATTTAAAATAGTAGTGACAAAGCAATTGATTATGTTAATTCGTTTTCGAAGTACTTAGATGAAATATAATAGAGATCCTACACGGAGTCCAAAAATTACAGGTTTACGTGATAACTATGTAATAACGAAAACAAACAATATATAAGTAGCAAAGGTTTAAAATATTGTGTACGCAATATTTATATTTAGCAAGAATAGTTTTCTTATTAAACATAAATTAACACCAGATGAATCAAATGTATATATTGAACTACAAATAATAATAAGAAAGTAGTTATAATCCAAAGTAACATATTCCTTTCTTATTTTCAGCAAAATAATGGTCATTAAAAGTATTTTTTTGTACTAACTGACTGTTTTAGATAGACGCAGAAATGTTAGAGCAAATATTTCAGTACAACAAGTCATTAAACATTTTAAATCAACAAACGAAATTAACTGGAAAATACTTTTTCATCTCTGCATCTTTGTACAAATCGTCTTTCGGTACTTCCACGTATATTCCACCAATATCTGAACTAGGCAGATTTTCTAAAGGTACATTGTAAAACTTTTCGTTATTCTCCCCTTCGTAGGTCAAACTATCGTCAAAATAAATCGTCGTGTTTATACTTTCAGTCGTCTCAATGTCGCATTCTTTATATTCAAAGTTTGTGGCTTCTCTCTCTTGTTTGAATAGCTTCCTTCCTGCAGTTTTGCTTGGTTTCGCGTCAGTCGACGTCGATACTTCTGGAGATTTTATCCTTTTGCTCTTGTACCTTCTGTTCTGGAACCATATCTTCACTTGGGTTGGAGACAGGTTCAAAGTCTTCGCTAGTTGCTCTCTTTCAGGAGCTGTGAGGTACCTTTGTGCCCTAAACCTTATCTCCAGAGCGTGGACTTGGGTTTGTGAAAAGAGGATGCGAGGTTTCCGTTTCACACTCTTGTCTTTTCTGTCTTGTTTGCTGCTGCAAGATGGTGGCTGTTCTGTTGGAAACAAAATTATATTTTATTAAAATAATATTGATCAACGGGTCAAAGTGGTCAACTAATCGCTTTGTTATGCAGAGGGTGTAGAGTTCGGTCCCCTGCTGGGCAAACATCTAGATGAAATAGGATATGTATTTGGTGTCTGAATATTTATATACTCATCCTTGTGAATGTCCATAATACTCATGGCATAAGGAATCTCAGTGTAGAGACTATAAAAATAATTAATAGGTACGTTGAATATTTCTACGGTTTCTTATTAGATAATTTTAAGTACCCATAGTATTTATTAAGAATTATATTGATGCTCATTCTATCACTAAATGATTTGTAACAAGTCTATAATCGATAAAAAAATAAATAGAATAAATTCAATATAAATATAAAAATAATGTAAGTAATTTCTTAAAACTCTACATTTTATTTCCGCATAGAAGCTACCTCTGTTTTTTTATTCAAGGATACAGGCTACAGTACAGGCTACAAGGATACAGTAGATATCATAGTTCATACAGGTAGGCTGTATGAATTCATATATCTACTTCTATACGGGTAACAAAACAAATAATGCGTTTAATAAACTCAAAATATTTCTTTGCAAGATAAAAATTATAACTAAATGATAACTTACTAGTAGATTTTCTAGAAATAGCAGGAAACTTGTGCAGCGGCTCACTAGGATACGGGGGGCATTCAGGCTGTATTTTCTCTCTCTTTTGCACTAATGGTATTGTTGGCATTGCTTCTCTTTCCACACTGTCCTTGACTACTTCCATTTGATGATGTCCTGGTAGCAACTCGGGATATTGTTCATGGGTCTGATGATAAATATTATGGCAATATGGATTATAATTATAGTACTCATCCATTTTATGGTCGTGGTAGGCTTCTGGGTTCCAATATGAGTCCATGTTTGCGTGGACTGGAATATTTGGGTACACTTGGCTGAAGTATTCTGGACAGTAAGCTTGACTTTGGTGGTATACCGGCTCATACTCATGTGGTCTTCTTTCCCGATCCGGTTTCCATATTTCATGACGCTCATAGAAATTCGAAGATTGATTTATATTCAAAATGTCCTTTACGGAGAACGGCGTGCTTAGATTGCTATTCATTTGCTGTTCTATTCTTTGTTCTTCTATCTTCACACGGAAACATTTCTGCTCCAAAAACATGTAATCTTTCCCAGCGTCCAACTGTTTTTGTTTATCATTCACGTCCATGTAGTTGAAGAATTCATTTTTGCACTCATTAAAGTTGTGTTTTAAACTATTATTGTTGTAGCTCGTGGAAACTTCGTTGTGTTGTTCGTAGTTATCCATTTTTTCACAGTCACTCAGTTCATTACTCACTTTGACTAATTAGTTAGTGCGAGTTAATTAAGTTGTGGTTTAAAAGGCATGCAATGGAAGACTGATGGTGTTATAGATTGTGGCCCGAAGCCAATCCACGGAGCCTGGCGTATTATGGGCGGGGCTATGGGGTGCTATCTGTCCTGCTTTTACTTATGATGAATCTGTGATTCTGTCTTTGTCTGACATTCGAGGGCTGTTTACTATGAAGCGTAAATAAATGGATGATTTCATTAGTAAACAGTTCGGTTGTCTTTTTGGTCGCACTAATGATCGTAAAATTTTCACTTTTTTTGGTCTAACAAACAAATATACATAGTATTTAAGAGATTAATATACGTCAAGATATCTAATATATAAAATTCTCGTGTCACAGTTTTTGTTGCCACACTCCTCCGAAACGGCTTGACCGATTTTTACCAAATTTTATATGCTTATTCAGTAGGTCTGAGAATCGGCCAACATCTATTTTTCATACCTCTTAGGGGTTGTCCACCCGTAACATTTATTTTTATTTTTTATATCGCAAAACAACGTTTTTCGGGACAGCTAGTTCAAATATATATTTTTACCCAATATGGAGATAGTCGTAAGAAAATACTTAATCGTAATATTAATATTAGTGATTAGATAGTTATATAGAACGCTTATATTTACCTTGCATTTTATGTTTGTTTGTTGTTCTTTCTTATATGATTGAAGTTGCTTTCTTTTTTATTGAATTCTAATGATCGAAGCTTGAAATTCACCTGATGGTAAGCTCACGAAGTTTAAGATGATACATAAAAACCTATTGATAGTTCCCACCTTAAAGCTTAAGCTATATCGGTCCGGGCCATATGCCATGTGCGTAAAAATCTTTAACAATTTGCCGGACGAAATAAGACACATAAAAAATGACACAAACTTTTTGCCAACAATAAAACAGTACCTTATAAGAGAGTGCTTTTATGACTTAAAGGAGTATTTAAAAAAAAAAAAATCCAACTATACATAAAACAGATCGGTGTGCTCCTGCTAAATTGCTATAGGTACCATAACAGGGTTCATACTATGTGTGACTAAATAATATTGACCACCTAATTGTAATGTTCACATTGTTGTTCACTATGTATGCATGCAATAAAGAATTGAGAATTGAGAATTGAGAATTGATATATGAATGATTTCACCCTTACTCTTACACCTTTCCATCGAAATGCAAGAACCGCTTCACGCTAGAAGTTGTGGTGACGGTGATACCATTGGTGAAGTCATACCTATTCGTTCTACTACCGTGCAGATCTTCATTTGGGTAGGTAAAAGACGTTTATTTTTATCTGACTGAACGCAAACGTAAGTGGTCACCGCCGCCCATGGACATTGTTATCAACTTCATACAGAACATGGGTTCCATCTGAAGTCAATCACAGATGCGTTGCTACTCCCGAGGACTATGATGGTCGCCTCATATGAAAGTGTGCCGGCAACCACAACCTTCTATCGAAACGCAAGAAATGCTTCAAGCTAGAAATAAGTGTGGCGGTGGTACTTCCCCGGTCGAACTACACTGGTTCTACCACCTTGACCACCACCTAGGTGTGGTAGATATGTTTTTACTATAGACTGTCGGAATGATGTCGTACAAAAATACATTTTTCGTTAGATTTGAGAAGTTCTACTTCTCTAGGCGCGTTATGAAAAAAATATGAGAGTGAAATTTTAATATTCGTCACACAAAAGTCACAGTATAAAGTTTTTTTTCGGTTTTTTCGACAAACGTAGAATAATAACGATAAAAATTTTGAAAAGATTTTTATCTTGTTACGCCAAAGAATTACCTACCTTTAACTTCTAACGCGGATAAAAAAGAAAGTGTGTGTATAATAATAATAATATTTATTGCAGAAATAAGGTACATTTTAAGTGGTAGGTACTTTTAAAAATCCTCTTATTTCACCTAATTAGGCGTGCAAATTACAATATAATACAAAAGAATTTATCATTACACATATACACATACACTTTCTACACTCATAGACCCCATTAGGATTTTCTCCTGTGTCGTGGGTACCATGGACACACACAAGACGAACATACAAACACCCAGACCCAGAACATGAATCTAAACTCATCATTCAGATACCTGTCTGGCCAGGAATCGAACCCGGGACCCATTGCGTATCAGACCGGTATGGTAACCGCCCAGCCACGTGGGTCGTCAATCATTATGTTACGTTGTACACACACACACCATTTTCTTTTTTATCCGATTGAAATAGCAAACGAGCAGTCCACCTGATAGTAGTACACCATAGGGTAGGTACAGATTCTATCTGCCAATTTCGGATGTGTTGCTAATTTTGAGGATTAAGGTGGTCGTCGTCAACCCATTTTTGTCCCACTGCTCGATACGGGTCTTCTCTCACAACGAGAGAGTTATAGATGTGTTGTATAGATGTGAGAGTCAGTCCCTGTAGTTTCGGGATCAGAATAGGGCTACGGCATCCACTGCCTGTCGTAAGAAGCCACTAAAAGGGGCTTCCGGGGTTGCGGGCAGGTAGAGTGGGAGCTCGAACCGTTCGGTCAGGAAATCCCGGGAAGGACGGCGGTATGTGTGGACGCATACCGTCGTAAAGACTAGACAGAGCAGTGGGCCCAGCTGCCCATCTTTGAGGAGCCCGATGGTGCAACGCGCTCGGAGCATTCCGGTTGAAGTCGTTTCGAGATCCCGAAGTCCTTTTTAGCGCCGAGGACGGCCACCGGGGAGTTTTAGTGCGGTAGAAATCCCACATAACCCTGCGTCGCTCCCACGGCGTCGGGTACCTTTTGAAGGTTTCCCCCTCGAGAACAAAAAAAAAAGATGTGAGAGTTGTAGAGTTATAGTTATGTCCACCGCGCTGGCCAAGTGCGAATCGGTGGTATATAAAAGTGATCCGGCAATTACACCCTTGCAACGAAACACAAAGACTAGAAATAAGTGTGACGGTGGTATGTTATAATTGCAAAGGTTTGTGAAAATTTATCTGTGTAACTTTTTAACGGAAAAAACTACCGGAAGGATTTTTCTGTAATTTGGCACACACATAATTTATCTATGACCAACATTGAGGCATAACATAATTACCTAACCTATTTACTAATTACCGTAGATAGACGTAAACATAATATAAATATAAGAGACCGAGGCAAGCGAAACCGCCGGCACAGCCTAGTAGTTCCTAGGTACCTATATTTTTTTTTTTATTTTCATTACCACATCATGATTTTCTTGTTTATAATAATAAAACACTATTATAATCAAAGCCGTGCCGCCTTTCAACACATCAACACTACATTTGTTTGAAGGTGTAAAATGATTTGTTTATAAACGTTATCAACACTCTGGGCCCATACCTAATATTATAAATTCTGTGCTTAACTTAAAACAGTCGTATAGAATAAGTGTGTCGTCTCGTCAACCCATTATTGTCCCACTGCTGGGCACGGGTTTTCTCTCATGAAAGAGTATTTGGCCATAGTCTACCGCGTTGGCCAAGTGCGAATTGGTGGACTTCACACACCTCCGAGAACTTTTTTTTTTAAGAACTACCTTCACACCCGATGTGTAGGTTTCCTCACGATGTTTTCCTTCAACGAAAAGCAGTGATAATTAATTTCTAATACGCACATAATTTTAGAAAAAGTAGATAACAAAAAATAGTTATATATACGTAAAAGCGGGCAGTGTTTAATATTGTTAAGGATTTTAATTCAATGCTAAGGGGACGTACATTCGCTACGTCAATTATTTTAGGGATTTTTCGACTCTCCCATTCATGAGATACAGTATGATTTTTTTCTCGGACCCCTCCTCCGACTTGTTTTTTCACTTATGATTGTTAAAACGGGAAGATTGTTAGGAGAGAAACATATTAAACTTCGCATCAACCCATTATTGGCCCACTGCTGGGCACGGGTCTTCTCCCAGAATGAGAGAGTTTAGGCCATAGTCCACCGCGCTGGCCAAGTGCGAATTGGTGGACATATTAAACTTACTTGTATCTATTTATTAGAGTTTTTACGGTTTCATGCAGAAAAAAATATATGCTAAGTATACTGAGACCCCTCTCATCATATGAGATTTGACCAGTACCTCACCCCCATAAATGTTTCATTTATTTCATGGATGTCCTCTAACTCAAAAACAATAACGTATAAAGAGTACCTAGAGTATCCGCGGTAGCGTATATTTAGGGCTTATTAACTCTATATTAAATCAGAACCATCCTTAAAAATACAGTGTCCACTTTAGCTTTAGATTTTTTTTTTTTTTATATTTGTACCTAACGATAAGGCAGACGGGCCACCTGATGGAAAGTGGTTACCGTCGCCTATGGACATTTGCAACACCAGAGGAGTCGCCAATGCATCGCCGGCCTTGAAGGAGAGCTCTTTTTGCACCTTTCTTGAAGAGCCCCATGTCATAGCGCTCTGGGAATACGTCAGGAGGAAGCTCATTCCACAGCTTGCACGTGCGTGGTAAGAAAGACCGTGCAGACCGATCAAGGTAAAGCGAATTTTTATTATGCTACAGTATCTTATAACAGGTAATAAAAATGTACGTAGGTATAACAACTTTATTTTATTTAAAACCAACTTAATTTTTTATACAATCACAAATACATTTATTTAAATACAAAAGCAACATTTTGTTTTAATAGACAACTGACTAAGATCTTCCGTGTAATTCGAGCCCGGGGTTGTGATGTGGGTGAAATTTGAGCCCCGAGTAGAAACAATGAGTGCTTGATCGCTACTTTTCAGAAAAAAGTAGACAAGATGAAAAAAGGTTTTATTAGTTCGAGTAAGGAAAGAAACTAAAAATATAAAACGGTGGACCGCCACATTTTGACGAGACGTGGCCGAGCGGTTACCGTACCGGGCTGACGTGCAGTGGGTCCCGGGTTCGATTCTCGGCCAGTCAGATGTCTGAATGATGAGTTTAGATTCTTGTTCTGGGTCTGGGTGTTTGTGTATTCGTGTTTGTGTGTGTCCATGGTACCCACGACACATGAAAATCCTACTGTGGGGATATGAGTGTAGAAAGCGTTTTAACCGTTTTTTTATTTTTTTTATTTTAATATATAACGGGTACTCAAGATGCGGCAGTGATAGCCTAATGGTTGAAACTTGCCCTCTCGATCGGGAGGCCCGAGGTTCAAAACCCAGGCATGCACCACTGATTTATGTGCGTATTAGAAATTAATTATCACTGCTTTTCGGTGAAGGAAAACATCGCGAGGAAACCTACACACCCGTGTGGTGTGTGAAGTCCACCAATTCGCACTTGGCCAGAGCGGTGGTCTATGGCCTAAAAGTCTCATTCTGAGAGAAGACCCGTGCCCAGCAGTGGCCCAATAATGGGTAGATGAGACTCAAGATATGCGGGTTTTTTTTTGGAATTATTTTTAGATTTTTGACTTTTGATTCGATATTTGCGAAGTGATCGCTAAATGCTTTTTACCCGACTTCTCAAGTGAAACAAGTTATTTATTCATTGTGTAGGTACAGTCACGAGCAATAAGATGTGACTATGAAAGATAATGCAGTAGCGTAATGCAGTAGCGTCAAAATTGTGTGATTTGACGTTCATCTACATAATTTTGACGCTACTGCATTATGCTGCCTTTCAATGTCAGATATTTTTGCTGCGTTCGTGTAGTCAGATATTATTGAACTCCTCCTTGGGTCAGATATTTTTGCTAATCTGTTCGTAGTCACATCTTATTGCTCGTGACTGTACATCTTATTTCATGCCGTCATAATTCAATAAAGTTTATTTTTGTATAACGATCTCATTAACGAGGTTAGCAACGCCTAAGTATATAAATTCTTTACTGAAAAAAAACTATTTGTTTCTACTTGGTGTATGTAATTAATACATGTAACATTGATTCTCATTAAGTAATTTATCGATTCTGTGCTAGTATTTTCAAACTGCTTATTTTTTTCAAACAACATCTATCTTATCGAATATAGCATAAAAATATAAATCCTAACACAAAAGTAGGTGTGTCAAATATTACTTTTACTACTACCACCAACACCCATTTGAAACAACGTTTGTAGTGTTAAAATATTTCACACATCGTTAAACAACGATTTACAATCCATGAAATATTTTCAAGAGGGTGGGTACTTAATACTTCGGTTAAACATTTAAAAGCTGCTAAAAATTAAAATCACTCCGAAGCTTGTCATGTGACCCATAAAATTGCGGGTTTATGATGGTCTAATCATGGAATTGATCTTAAGTTGCTTAAACTACTTAAAGGCCATTAAGTAGGTAAGTTTTTTGCCTACAGAAATATTTGAATATTCGTAAACAATGTTAGTTTTTTATGGGGCTGAAGCAGCCAACATGAAGTCTTTCGATTGGTAGTCACTGTGTTAACACATTACATCTGGCCAGCGCGCACCCCGCGCTGCCTAGTCGACGAGTAAATTATTATTGACGTCTTGTCATTCTTAATCAATTTTATTAATATTATATTATTTGCATTGTATTAGAATTAAAACATACTTTTATGTTATTATTTCATTTGCATATTAATGCACAAACACACTGACTATGAGTATTTTTTGGATCCCTGACAATCTTTATACAAAATTTCATGATGATCAGTTAAACAGTTACGGAGTCATAATATTAGTTAGAACGTTAGGAAGATAGCACACTTTTATATGAGGCGACATCATAGTCGAGGACTATAGTAGCAACGCATCTGTGATTGACTGCAGATAGAGCTTATGTTCTGTACGAAGTTGCACACAGATGTCCACGAGCGGCAGTGTCCCCTTACCATCAGGTGGACTGCATGCTCGTTTGCTACTTCACTCAGATAAAAAAAATATATAAAGAAAAAAATGATAAGATTATTTATGTATTTAACAACAATACGTACCTACCTATGTGTAATAACATCATTTCACTATCGACAAACTATTACTGGACAGATTTTCCTATAACTGTAATGTTGTTAGGATTTTATGTTTTATATTATAGAGAGTTAAGCTAATGGTTGAAATTTGTCCTCTCGATCCCGAGGTCCGAGGTTCAAATCTCACTGATTTTTCTAAAATTACAGAAAACAACGTGAGCAAACCTACACCCCAAGAGAGTTATTAAAAAAAGTTCTCAGCAGTGTGTAAATTCTATCAATTCGGCCTTGGCCTGAAACTCTCTTATTCAGAGAGTAGACCCGTGTCCAACAGTGGGACAATAATGGGTTGACGAGAATAAAATATTACATTAATTTTAAAATAATGTAAACACAATAATTCAATAAACGGCCAGTAGTTAAAAATCTAATATCTAATTGTAATTGAAACTAAATGTTGTATTTAGGAAATATTACTTGTAAAATCTTTACGTTAATTTAAATCTATCCATGACAAAAACATATTTGTTACTTTCTGTACCTATAGGTAGACGTACCTATACGAAAATAAAAGCGTTAAATGCAAAACACTAGATTTCCAAAATACCTACTTTAACTAAGTGGGTAATTTGAGGAATACCTACCTATATATACATAGAATACCTAGGTACCTACCTATATATAGAGATACATTTAAATGAAGGGCTCCAACTCAAGGGTATCGAAATTGTATAGAGTAGGCAGTTGCCTTTTACTCGCTTATTCTGCAAATAAATAATAGTAAATCAGATAATATAGGACTGGGAAACTGCACATTAAAGCATAGGCTACTTTGCTTACCTACTTTTTACTTAAGTACAGCAGTTGGTAACATTTGTGGGTTGGCTCTATTGGCAAATAGATATTCACCAAGTAAGCTTTTTTATTAAGAATTTGATGTCATTTTTGGTAAAATGCAGAAGGTTCTTACCGTTATTTAAAAACAAAGTCAAAATAAAAGTTTACCTATTTTACTCATATTTTATGCGTATTGTAACGCCATCTAGCGTTGAGTAGCAGAACAATTTTGTTTGCAAGAGCAGTTTTTAGTTTTTACACAGCTAGTCCATCAGACCTTACATGGCATTGGCCAAAATAGTACCATTATCTTCTACTAGGTGGCGTGATTTCCACTACAAAGCTTAGTATAATTTTGTATGCAATATTTTCAAGATAATTGTTGGAACAGTTATTTTAAAAGAATATAACGAAATATATACGTATAATCGTAGATATATAATTTTACTGTCAAATTATACCGATTTTTTTTGTTTAACATTAAACACGACTTTTTGTAAACTATTCTATTAAAAATCACCGAAGAAATGAAGTTGCTTGATAAAATTGGTCTAACACAGACACAATTTTATTAATATTATAAATGCGAAAGTTTAAGCGGGAATTACCCAGTTTGTAATTAATTTTAGATAAAATAATAGTAGAGCAGGATACCTACTATGAATAGGGACTCCGTAGCCTGCGTATAGGTATATGCAACGCATCATATTTTTCTTCCGTTACATAGGTATGCACTATGCACCTATTCCAAATTATACTGTATAAAGTCTTAGATACCTAAACTTTCAAAAATCTCTTCAGCTGATGCACTCAGGTCAGCGAGTTCAATCTCCTATTCGAGCAAGTCCTAAACTATCACCAATAAAAAGTACCGAAAATTATAAACAATAACCTCCATTATCTCCGCGACGATCGTATTCCTAACAAATGGGAGTATCTGATTAATTGTGCCGTAATTGACTAATCTTGTGCCGCACGCGCCGTTCCGCTGACTCATCGCCAATCACTAGGGTTGTGCTAATGCACTACGCTTTCTACGCTCATAGCCCTACACTAGGGTTTCTTTCTTGTCGTGGGTACCTTGGGCACACACAAGACGAATACATAGGACACTCAGACCCAGAACATAAATCTAAACTCATCATTCAGATACCTGTCTGGCCGGGAATCGAACCCAGAACCCATTGCGCGTCAGAACGGTGTGGTAACTGCTCCGACAGGTTGTCAACTTTTTGCGTTTCGATAGAATGGTGTAGATGCTGATTCACGTATATGGAGCGACCATCCTAATCCTCGGGAGTAGCAAAGCTTTCTAGGTCGATGTCAAATACAGCCCTCATACGATACTCATAGGCTGAGGGCGGGGGAGGAGAAAAGACTGAAAGGTATGATCGTAAAAGTCTTCTTTGAAGTTTAAAGTATATCTCATATTTTTACTACAATTATCCCAGGAGTAGCAAACATATACATCGTTAGCCTCCGACATGAGTTTCTTAAATATAAGTTTTTTTCTTAATAATTTGCTTACTTGGTTAGATTTTTGTAGATAATCGTCGAATATGACGTGTCATTTCAACCAATGATGTGCATGTGTTTATATAATATTTTTCTGTACACATAATTATATCCCTGCGAAGTAAGTGTTATCAGAATTTTTATCAATAAATACTTAAAATCACAAAGTCCCAACCCTGCTTATCATAAAGGCGATCGCCGAATCGAATCACTCGACTAAATGATCGAATCATTCGACAAAATAATCGAATTATTCGATTGTTCTAAGCGCCCGCCACCGTGGGTGGTCGATGCGATCTTGCTGACATCACTAATGGGTAATTACATGTCATGTTGTCCTAATAACAGTTATGGACTCTTTGGATGAAGACAATTTGTTTTATCGAATTTATTTTATCTAATTTACCTGGTAGTGAATAAAAAGTGGTTTATAAGGATTCATTTCGACTACTTAATGTTTATTGTTTAATTTGTATACGATAATTTGGTGTTAATTAGAAAGTGGTAGAACCAGTGTAGTTCGACCGGGGAGGTACCACCGCCACATTTATTACTAGCGTGAAGCATTTCTTGCGTTGCGATGGAAGGGTGTGGTTGCCGGCACACTTTTATATGAGGCGACCATCATCCTCGGGAGTAGCAAAGTATCTGTGATTGACTTCAGATAGAACCTATGTTGTGTATGAAGTTGATTACAGGTGTCTTTGAGCGGCAGTGACCACTTACCATCAAGTGGACTGTAAGCTCGTTTGCTATTTCAGTCAGATAAAAAAAATCTATTATTGAATATATGTATGATGTGAATTAGGTAGACGATTAAAATATATAGTCACACCATACATTGAGGTGGTCACCCATAATGATTTGCCACCTAGTAGAACTCACTGTTTCAAATATTCCACCCTTCCTAGAATCTCTGCGGAATTTAATAAAGTGTGTGCATCAGCCGACATAGATATCTTTCATGATAAATGTAGTTATTTAAAAAACAAATTGTCTACCTACCTCAATAGTTTTGCTTCCTAAGACTGAACTCTAGAAAATTTATTGTATAGAGCTAGTTTATTTAGTTTAAATTTTATTAACTTGTGTAACTAACTCATTGCATATTTAATTCACGTCTTCCTTATTATAAATGTTGTACGTGCCTGTAATTGGCTTACATACCAGTGTACTTTATTCTAGTACATTATGTGATTTGTAAAATGTTTGTATGTTATGCTGTTGGCATGTCAAATAAATAAAATAAAAAAAATGATTTTAGATTGTGTTGACAACTATGGATTCCCCATAGCTGGCATTACAACCCGATGGAGAGTGTACGCATCTCACGTGTTCTGGTGAAAGGATTATTCTTTTTAGTTTGATTTTATTGTAATTAGCGCATAATTACAAAGTTAGTACGCGAAGATTTTGTGAGGTTTTAAAAATTTCTCGTCAACCCATTATTGTCCCACTGCTGGGCAAGGGTCTTCTCTCGGAATGTTTTAAGCCATAGTCTACCGCGCTAGCCAAGTGCAAATTGGTAGACAACAATTTTATTTAACAATGTGTATACTATTATTACGCTAAACAAAATGGGAGTGGGTCCATTATAACTATAATAGAAACATGAAAAATGTCCTAGAATCAAGATTTTTTTCTCATACCTATACGCCTACGTCCGTGCGTACGTTTTTAAGTATGTACTCTTATAAATAACCATCTTCTGTCACAGATAACAACAAATCCTTTCTCCATCAACTGTCAAACACATGAAATTTGTCAAGAAGTCTTACAAGTTACAATTTTTTTAATTAAAACAGAAATGAGCGGGATTTTGACAAAATTCCGGGGTCTTCCGTCACAATTCCCTTTACTCCGTGGCATGGTGTCCTATGCCGTGATCTGGCCGACATGCAGTGTAGTACAGGAGTATATAGAACATGGCACTCCTATACAGGAGGCGGATTGGTCCAGGGCAGCCAGATTTGGTGTCTTTGGGACCTTCTTCATGGCGCCCGTCTTCTACACCTGGATGAAGTACAGTGGACGGTTTTTTAAAGCGAAAACGCTGACAACTGCTGTGACTAGAGCGGTTTTAGAGCAGGTATGTTGTGGAAGAACCAGTGTAGTTCGAAGTACCTTCGCCACACCTATTTCTAGCGTGAAGTATTTTCTTGCGTATAGGTGTGGTTGCCGGCACACTTTTATATGAGGCGACTATCATAGTCCTTAGGCGCAGCAACGCATCTATGATTGACTTCAGATGGAACCTATGTCTATTTGGAGTTGTTTACAGATGTCTATGTGCGGCAGTAACCACTCACCATCATGCTCGTTTGCTATTTCAATAAATGAGGTGTTATATATTTCAATATATGTGTGCTATATGAGGTGTTGAGGCGCGTGGTTTCGGTCTCGGTCAGCATTATTTTATTAGGGGCAAAATCTATTAGATAGGCAGGAGCTACTTTTTGGGTAACATAACCACCAATTGCGAGCACCTCGCGTGCCAGATGCGGTGACTGTAGGCAATTCCTTCCATTAGAAGAGGCTTATGCACCAGCACCAGCAGTGCAGCTCAAAGGACTAATGAATGAGAAATTAACAACACGACTAATAAAACTAAGGCTTAAGTCATTTTTTTCGAAAATTAGGGAAGTTAAAGAGGCAGCATTTCAAGCTTCATATTAAACCTAAAAAATCATATTTGCAATAAACGAAAGTCCATTGGGAAATACAGATATTTCTGTATACCTACCTGATGTACCTACCTATATATCTTTCTAAAAATCTTTCTAAAAGATAGGAGAAATCAAAAGATTTTAGATAAAATATCTGTCTTGTATCTTCTTTATAAAGATAAAACAACGCTTAAGTTTTTGTCATTCGTAATTTAACCCCTTGATATCACCGATATATACCTCGATTTATACGATATCATACGATATCTCTTTTTGCTTTAAGTTTATTTCCATCTGCAGGTATCATATTCGCCTCTAGCAATGGCTTACTTCTTCTTCGGAATGAGCTTGCTGGAAATGAAACCCATCGACGTTTGCATTAACGAAGTTAGAGAAAAGTTTTGGCCAACATACAAAATTGGCGTGATTTTCTGGCCGACTGCTCAAACATTGAACTTCTACTTCGTGTCAGAAAAGAACAGGATAGTATTCGTGAGCGCTGCAAGCTTTGTGTGGACGGTGTATTTGGCGCATATGAAATCTAAGGAACAGAAATTGTTCATGGAAATATCCGAGCCTTCGGATACAGAGGTTACGATTCATTCTAAATGATTGCATTTAAAAAAATATGGATAATTAATTCAATTATGCAACTGACAGCAATAAAATTGTTGGTTTGAGAAGTTGTTTTTTTAACGGCCATCTTATTTTACAATACAATATTTTACGGTTGAATCAGTCTTGATAAAAGTGACGGCCATTTTAAAATTTAGGTGACTAGTTTATACGAAAACATGAACAAATTTAAACTGTTTTATGCACTTATTATTTATCTAAGTATAGTGGTAATGGTCGTAATCTACTTATATGAACGTAAACGCTAATCGTTATGAGGAAACGTAATAAACTTATTCTAAGGACACAGGAGCCATATGTGGTCAGGGCCGTCTTAGACTATGCTCTGGCCCTTGGGCACACAAGAATACGGGGTCCTTTTGGAATATAAAGAAAGTATGATGTACTTTCTTTACAATCCAAAAGGGCCCCGATGACTTTCGTGCAACGAGAATAGTGTAATGCGCCCATAATATTTTGATATTAAAAGTAAGAAAAATTGTCAGCCCTTCGGGGCCCTCGGAGGATGGGGCCCTGGGCACGGGCCCCGAGTGCTCTTAAAGTAAAGACGGCATTAGATGAAGTTCTTGAGCTTTGATGGAAGAGTGTGGTTGCCAACTCACTTTCATATCAGACTAGCTTAGTCCTCCGAACTAGCAACGCATCTGTGATTGACAACATTGTTATAGATATCTATAGGCAGCAGTACCTGTGGCTGACTTTAGATGGAACTTTGTCCTATACACTTTTATATGAGGCGACCATCCTAGTCCTCGGGAGTAGCAACACTTCTGTGATTGACTTTAGATATAACCTATGTTCTATATGAAGTTGTTTACAGACATCCATGGGCAGCGGTGACCACTTACCATCAGGTGGACTGCATGCTCGTTTGCTACTTCATTATTATAAAAATAAAATATATCTACAGCTGATAATAGGTTTTCATGAGCGTCAATGACCAATTACTATCAGATAAACTGCATGCTCGTTTTCCGCTTTTATATTACAAAAAGTGTGGGAATATCTTCAAAATTCAGATACAATAATTGAATAAGTTCACGGTATTCTAACTTCGAGTGTGGCTAATGTTATTTTTGAATGGTATCTATAAAAACCCACCTAACCCGTCACATTCCATTTTTTCAAAAGCACAAAAAGAAGACATTTATTAGAATTAATAATGAGAATGAATTTTTATGAAGTTATTTTTATTGTCGTCATTAATCATGTTTTGTCAACGACGCAGTATCGTTGACTCGATATTTTTAGGGGTCCGTATCGAAAGGGTCAAAACGGGACTCTTTTTTAAGATACTTGCCGCAGGCGGAGGGGTATTTAATTACGCACGGTTATAGTTGAAGTAGAAAAGAATTGTGCAATGCCAATATTGCATAAAACATACATAAAATCCACTAAAAACACATTGCACTCACTACCTTGCATTTGACACAAACACATACATAATAAACGAAATAGAACATTCAATGTCTTACTATGAAAACACATAATGTCAAAAATGACAGATGTCTTTGTCCAAAATACCCGCTATTGCTTTAAAATGCAGCTTAGCTAATTAAACCTCTTTTTACCTTTAACAGGTGCGTTCAAATAACTTGAAAATTATTACAATTTATTTAAATTAGATAAATATTGGCGCTAATCTGAAGTTTAGTTTTTTAATTTAAATTACAGTTGAATTTCGACCGTTGCGACGGGTGACTAGTAAGTATTTAAACTTGTCGATAAATCAGACAGGCTACCTGATGGAACGGGGGTGCTGGAGTAGAATGACCCCAAGTTGATCCAACAGCACCCCATATATTAAGGCGGAGAGGACAAACGTCAGGTTTTTAGTAGGTAGTCTGGTTTCTCAGGATTCCTACATACCTATCGGACTCCCCTGTGTTCGATGGGATGCATAAAAGCATTTTCCTGACGTTAAAAAAAAAAGAAAAAAAGACTACCTGATGGAAAGTAGTCACCGTCGCCTATGGACATTTGCAACATCAGAGAAGTCGCCAATGCATAGCCGGCTTTGAAGTGATTCTCTTTTAATTACATTATGACTTCGTCCATCTGTCTGTCATCAGACTCTATCTCATGAGCCATGATATGCTAGATAGTTGAAATTTTCACTGAATATATATTTCTGTTGCCGCTTTAATAACAAATACTAAAAACGAAATAAAACAAGTATGTACGAGGGGCTTCCGTACGACAAACGTTTTCCGTTTTTATACCTAGATGGAACTACCCGGGGAACTTCATTCCCCCTAAAAGTCAACAATCTAAAATTATCAGTGTTTCTCACCTATATTATACATGTAATAAACATAAAACCTTCCTCTTGAATCACTCTATCTAGTAAAAAAACTGCATTAAAATCCGTAACGTAGTTTTAAAGATCTAAGCATACATAGGGACAGACAGCGGGAAGCGAATTCGTTTTATATAGTACGGAACCCTTCGTGCGCGGATCCAACCTGCACTCGGCCGCTATTTTTTCATTTACAATTTGACGATTTCCATAATCGATTTTGGTACTTATTCGGATTAATCGAGGCAATTTGTTTTATGTTTGAGTTGATGTACAAAATGAAGTGAGGAGTATTTATTTACACACTGATAACATTTATTAATTTTGTACACAGTATTTAATTGATATTAAATATATATTTGCGTAGCGTATCTTGCCAAACCACGTAGCGTAATTTGTCCACCAACTCAAACTAATTCTTGTCCAACTATGGCCTAAAACTCTCATTGTGAGAGAAGACCCGTGCTCAGCAGTGGGACAATAATGAGTTGACGAGATCTTGCCAAACAGGACTATTATTTACTGAACTGTAAAGCAAGATACTGCAGCTAACTTTTATTAACATGTAAAAAAATTGTTGTACATATTATATTTAAAAAATGATATATAAAATAACCAAAAAGACAAACCAGCTGAGCTTCTTGCCGGATCTTCTCAGTTGAGGTCGTATTCCGATCCGGTGGTAGTGTAAGAAAGAAAAAATGTAACTGTCAATTTGTAAGCGCCCCCGTGGGCCTATATAAAATTAAGATATTTCATTTCATTAGATTAGGTTATTCTTGCGGCTTTGCCCACTACGAACACTCGTACCACGATAATATGTATCGCATCTTTATTCATAAAAGAAATAACTCAAAATTTATGTTACGCGAGTTTATATCATAAAGGAAAAGAACTAAGTTAAGCTGGTGTAACGATTACCAACTGGTAATCGTTACACCAGCTCATTAAACTAATTTAAGCCCTATTATTGACCTAAACTGTTCTGATAAAAATATCAATACAAACAAATCTTGTTGGTATATATAAATCTATTTTTCTATAAAAACAAATGCTTTAAATGTATAAATAAAAGTATCGTAGAACTATTAATAAATTCGCTCTAAAATAGGTGCTTTAGTAACCTAGTTTAAACTGTAATGTCTCAATCACACAATCGACATGACATCTGCCAACAATCGAGATACTAGACATTGTTCGAAGTTGTCGCTGCGGCAGTATTGACGTCGGGTATTCATTTTCACTGTAAAATAAATGTGGATCAAATTTGATGTTACAAGTTAAGGTAAAGTTAAGTTTGACGAGTTGCGTGGAGTAGCAATCACGGTCATGAAGTTCCTTCCGGGTTCGATTCCCGGCTAGACAACGCAATGAATCTAGATTCCTATTTTGGGTCTGGGTGTTCGTGTATTCATCACTACTAGTCACCCGTCGCAACGGTCGAAATTCGACCGTGATTTAAATTAAAAAACTAAACTTCATATTGTCCAAAGTAGCATCAATATTTCTCAAATTTAAGTAAATTGTAATAATTTTCAAGTTATTTGAACGAACCCGTTAAAGGCAAAAATAGTTTTATTAACTAAGCTACATTTAAAAGCAATAGCGGGTAGTTTGATAAAGACATTTGACATTTTTGCCCTTATGTGAAATTAAATGTCTTTATTTTGCATAGGCCTACGTGTCAGAGATCCATATCTTAGTTCTACGTTGACTACCGGTACGGCACGGTAGAAGATTTTTTATGGGAATAGAGTTATGAGTTAATGATAGCGTGCCGAAGCATGGAGTCCGCTTTTTTACCGACTGCTTTTGTTACTATTGTGTTATAACTATGTTGGTCGCGTAAAAAATCCACGTCATTCTAATCGGCAGTCTGAAGGCCCCTAAGCACTTGAAAATATAATGTAACATTTAGACGTTTCGAAAAAATATACATCTAAATCATACTAATATTATAAACGCGAAAGTTTGTGAGTGTGTGTGTTTGTTACTTCTTCACGTCTAAACGGCTGGAGTGATTTTCATAAAATCTGGTAGGGAGTTAGCTGACACTCTGGATTAACATATAGGCTACTTTTAGGGAAAATATCTTATTCCCACGGGGCAATCGACACATCGATGTTTTTAACGCGGGCGAAGCTGCGGGGTTCAGCTAGTCTTGTAAAAAAATCTTTCTCCTTTAACGCATATTCCATTAAAGAAAATTGTATATATTTTAATTCGACTTTAGTAACAAACGAGTACCAACTTTTTTTTTTGTTCTCGAGGGGGAAACCTTCAAAAGGTACCCGACGCCGTGGGAGCGACGCAGGATTATGTGGGATTTTTACCACACTAAAACCCCCCCGGTGGCCGTCCTCGGCGCTATAAAGAGGACTCCGGGTACTCGGTCCGACCGCAACCGGAATCCTCTGAGCGCGTTGCCCCATCGGGCTCCTCCCAGATGGGTGACTGGGCCCACCACGAGTACCACCTGATGGTAAGTGCTCGCTGCTGCCTATGTTTACCTGTAAGCAAATTCATATAGAACGGGCGTTCTATTTGAAGTCAATCAAAGATGCGTTGCTACTCCCGAAGACTGTGACGGTCAAATCATATAAAAGTGTGCTGACAACCACACCCATCGAAATGCAAGAACTGCTTCGCGCTAGAAATAGGTGTGTCGGTGGTACCTTCCCGGAAGAACTATACCTCTACCACCTAAAATATGCAAAGATATAGAACAATATACACGCTCTTACCATCCGCGGTAAAGAAGCGTGCACACTATTCCGAGTTTAGCTTAACAAGCACACTTTGCCAAGTGATTCGCTGAAACAAGAACGATTAATTAGTCCGATAATATGTTGTATCGTTGCTACCGTCTCGATTTAAACATTTGGGCCACAAAAGCGCCGAAACAGGTCCTTTTTCACTTAACGATCTCAAGTCAACGCTACCAAAAAAATCGCTAAAAAACCCCCATACCTGACCCTTGGCTGGAATTATATAGAGATGTTACACTGCCCGAAAATGATGGAGAGAACACTGTTTTCCTTTTGTATATTTTTATTTATATTGTGTGATGCAATTATAATGTATGTTAGGAAAATAATTAGAAAAGAATTAAAATTTGTTTATGTCTTTGTTATTGTCTTGTAATAATTTCCACTTGTATTCCTACCTAGTTATTTTTTTTTATTTTATCTTCTACTTATGCAGCTTCTATTAACACTGAAGTTATATTATTAATCAAATTAGTCTATATTACCTATCTATATTTATGCAATGTTATGACAGGTAAAGACTATCTCCACATCAAAATTATGATAATTTTTAATTTGCATTGAAATAAATACCTATTTATATTTCTAGTAGTACATACTTACTAGGCCTGTATTCGGTATAATATGAAGGTAGTGAAGGATATTAGTTTAGCAGTGCCAATCGGTTCGTAATTCATACCTAGAATATTAAATTATTTCTTCACATGTATAGAAAGGACAAAATGATGGTGCGGTACAGGTTAGGTTTTACCTAACCCGTTCCGTGAACCGTTCTCCTAATCTGCAGATGAAAAATCGGGTGTTTCCGAATCACCCGCGTTTCTAAGTCAAACAAATAATCCTCTGAGTGGCTAATATGTTTCTTCCACTAGCACAATGTGCACTGGAGGAGAGCAAACGTCGGACCTAGAAAAATGCCTATATGTACCCAGATTACTGATATATAGCATTTAGAGGTACACTGAGGCTTAGGCCGGTAGGAGCCTTTTTTTTTTCGAGAGGGAAACCTTCAAAAGGTACTCGACGTCGTGGGAGCGACGCGGGTTATGTGGGATTCTTACCGCACTAAAACCCCCCCGGTGGCCGACGTCGACGCTGCGAAGAGGACTCCGGAACTCCAGTTGACCGCCGCCGGTGTCCTCAGCGTGTGCCCCATCGGGCTCTTCTCTGGTGGGCGTGAACTGCTCACCGCACCTTCTGGTTTTTACGGCAACATGCAACCACACATACCGCCGTCCTTCCCGGGGTCGCTTGACCGGACGGCTCGAGCTCCCACTCTTCCCGCCCGCAACCCCGGAAGCCTCTTTTAGTCGCCTTTTACGACAGGCAGAGGGTACCGTAGTCCTATTCTGGTCCCGGAACTACACTAGAATATTAAATGATTTCTTTACATGTATATAAACTACAAAAGGATGCTGCGGAACGGGTTAGGAAAAAGTGAACGGTTCTCCTAATCTGCAGACAAAAATTCGGGTGTAGGTGTAGGAGAATTATTAGTTTGACTTAGAACCCGCGTTTTTAAGTCAAACAAATAATCCTCTGAGTGGCTAATATGTTTCTTCCACTCGCACAAAGATGTGCCCTGGAGGAGAGCAAACGTCGGACAATGGAAAAATGCCCACATGTACTCAGATTCCCGATATACCTATAGCATTCAGAGGTACACTGAGGTTTACGCCGGTAGGAGCTCCAGTCGCATTGCTAAATCGAGATCATATCGGCTTTCTTCCCATGAAATATTCCTTACAGTAACAACAGCTCTGTATAATTACCCAAATTAACTATTTCACGCTACTCCATAGAGGACTATATTTTGTAAAAGATAACGCTGACCGAAATCACAAGACATAAACTGCCATTTTTTGTACAAAACGCACAAACGGACAAAAAGGCCTCTCCTCACCTGCTGTGTCGCGTTATTTATAGTTATTTGCTTACAAAAAACCTATTGACGCAAAAAAAGGTCCGATTCGGATTCTCTAAGTAATTGATTTAATTCCTGACATTTTATAATTAGTGTGAAATATGATTGTCTGTGGCACTTTTGTGATATTTATTTCGTCTACATTTCGGACCCCAAATTCTGTTGATTTACATTTAAAAATATGGGTATTTTATGTCTTTATGTTATTCTTTATTTCCATTAGAATTAGCCTAGCTCTGTACAGTCAGCAGCAGATAGTTAGTGGCATTCAAACTGTCCACATTGTTAGATACAACCAAAGTGCTCAATAATATCGGCACAACCTACGTGTTCTAATTGTTCACAACATCTTGAACTTCCAAATGACAGAACATTCATAAATTCGTAGTGAACCAGTCAAATTGTCACATATATAGAATCTGTTACGATACCAGCGGTAACCTAGCAACGAGACTGTTCGTAAATATAGGTACATTTTATAATATTATACCTTATGTTGCGGATATAAGGTTCCTGATCACTTACGGTATAGGACATGCTAACAATGACTCTTCTCTTCTCTCTTTTTTATATTAACAACTATCCTTTTCATATCTTGCAATGACGTCATTGACTGTCAAAGTCATAGAATCGGTCTAGGGGAACAAGAGGCATGATAAGACAAGACGAGAGGACGGACGAGTAAGACGGGTCATGCACACATACCGGAAACGAAACGCTTTTGCGAGATGTTGCTGCAGCCCATCAGAACCTGCTTTCAAACAATACTCAATGGACCATGACAGTTGATTTACAATCAAATTTAGTTTAAATGCATAATTGATGTAATATTTTTTTATCCTTAATAACTACAGAAACAAGCAAGAAATAGTATTGAATTGATGATTATGTTCTCCTTTATTTTACGTTTTCCTTGAAGTTGATGGGCAATTTTAACACTGCTTTAGTCTTACCGTTATTTCATATTTTCTTTTAACATAGTAATTGGGGCAAAATGCGTAAATGTCACGGGGCATAATGGCATACACCATTATATTGCATTCTAATAATTCCATCGACAGAGTTAGTATCTCATCCGTGCTCAATTGCGTCAAGTGTTGTTAATGTTCTGTATATAGAAACATACACATATACTGCACCTGAAATACTTACCACGTCAAGTTCTACAAACCTACCCTCGTCAAGAAAAAGAAGGCCTAAGTGGGTTCATAACACACTTGAAAAAGAACAAGTTCAATCGATTGAGTCTTCTTCCTGTTCTCTCCGGAAATCAACGTTTGCCAGTGACACTATCTGATGCTGATTCACCACAATAACATTGTTCACAATTATTTGACGTACAAAAAAGAAGTTCCTCAGAAATTCGTTTTCACATACGAGCTTAAAGTTATTCGATCGTTACTAGCAAGGATGTTCAAAGGGTTTCAAAGGATGTATATTAAAAAAAAAATAAAGGCTGATGTATATTTCACAAACAATATATTTTAGCTAAAATATAATAGTTTTTCTGTAACCTCTACGGTTTTCTCATTTTTAAACTGATGAAAAGTATGTTCATTAAATTTTAAAACCCTAAATGAGATAAACATATGTCAATATTATCATTGCTCGCACAGTAAGTGATCCTTACAACATATTCGCAACATAAAGTTTAATATTATAAAATGTACCTATATTTACAAACAGTCTCGTTGCTAGGTTACCACTGACGACGGAACATTTGTGACAATTTGGGTGGTATTAACATTATGAGTTTATGAACGTCCTGACATTTGGGAGTTTAAGATGTTGTCAACAATTAGAACACGTAGGTTGTACCGATATTATTGAACACTTTGATTGTATCTAACAATATGGACACTTTGAACGCCACTAACTATATGCTGCTGACTGTACAAGAGTTAATTTGACGACCCGCGTGGCGCAGCGGTTACCATACCGGTCTGACACGCAGTGGGTCCCGCGTTCGGTTCCCGGCTAGACAGGTATTAGAATGATGAGTTTCGATTTTTGTTCTGGGTCTGGGTGTTTGTGTATTCGTCTTGTGTGTGCTCATGGCACCCACGACACAGGAGAAAATCCTACTGTGGGGCTATGAGTGTAGAAAGCGTTTGAAGTTTTAAGTTTTTAATTGGAAAGTAACGAAGATAAACGAAAGATATTAATAATTTTGTTTAAGATTTGTATCTCAGTAGGAATCGAATATGAAACTCTGTTCAAATTGCTGTAGTGTCCAGATACACGGTACTCTCATTTATCTGTATGGGCTATTTACTATGTTGTAATGTAATTCAATAGCCTTCGAATTTTACACTACCTTACTACAAATCTATTACTAGATATGTCTGTGAATTAAAAAAGGCTGAGATACTCCTAAAGAGATCCATCCATCCATCCATCAGCCTTTTGATGTCCACTGCTGAACATAGGCCTCCCCTAAATGGCGCGCCTCCAACCGGTCCTGTGCCCTCTTAATTCAACGGTTTCCCGCTGTCTTCTTCAGGTCATCGGTCCATCTGGTAGGGGGGCGACTTGTACTCCTTTTGCCTAAACGTGGTCGCCACTCGAGGACCTTCCTTCTCCATCGGTTATCGGTCTTGCGAGCGATGTGGCCGGCCCATTGCCACTTCAGCCTACTAATTTTGAGAGCTATGTCGGTAAGCTTCGTTCGTCTACGGATTTCATCGTTGCGAATCATGTCTCGTAGCGAAATTCCGAGCATAACCCCCTCCATAGCACGCTGAGCGACCCTGAGACTCCTAAAGAGATACTTAATGCTTATTTTAAGACCTAAAATATAATACCTATACGCCTAAAATATATAACTTTCCCACCTTACACATGTTTTAAAGCATAACACGGTTAAAGAATTGTATAAAATTTAATTCAGATTAATTTAAATGCTTAAACACCTAAATAAATATTAATTTAATATCTTTTAATGCAAAGCGAAAGAAAAAAACCAGTTAATAAAGATAATTTGGAAAAAAATATTACTTAGACACAATTATCAATAAGGGTTTGCGAAATAAGGAGAAGTAATTAAATTAAAATCACATAAACGCAATATCGGTCATAATTGCGCTGCAAAATTTTAATTACGACAAAAGATACATGCGCAAGCGCATAAAAGATTGAAATGGGAGCCCGGAGGCAGCGATTGGTGAGTTTATGATCAATTTACTAAATTCAAAGTTTTAACTGGGAACTGAGATGAAATTTTTAGTATAAACACACAACCATTATGATTTTACGATTGTTTTAAGGCGATGTTTGTACTATCAAGCAATGGTGTTTTTGCACCAAAGATGTGAACGGTAGCTACAAGTAAGCTATGGCGTCCATCTTTTTTTTTTTTATTTGGCTGAAGCAGCAAACGAGCATGCAGTCCACCTGATGGTAAGTGGTCACTGCCGCCCATGGGCATCTGTAATCAACTTCATACAGAACATGAGTTCCATCTGAAGTCAATCACGGATGCGTTGCTACATCCGAGGACTGTGATGGTCAGTCACCTCATGTGAAAGTGTGCCGGCAACCACACCCTACTATCGAAACGCAAGAAATGCTTCACGCTAGAATAGGTGTGGTGGTGGTACTTCCCCGGTCAACTATACTGGTTCTACCAGCTTGAAATATTGCTTGATTATTTCGGTTAGCTCAGCATTTTCCCGTAGTTCCGGTGCCAGAATAGGGCTACGGTATCCCCTGTCTGTCATACGTGGTGACTAAAAGGGGCTTCCGGGGTTGCAGGCGGCTAGAATGGGAGGTCGAACTATCAAGCCAAGCAACCCCGGGTACGACGATGGCATGTGTGGTCGCATGCCGTCGTAAGCACCAGGAGATACGGTGACCTCAAATGTACACTGGGGAAGAGCCCGAAGGGGGGATTGCGCTCGGAGGACTCTGTGTTCTCTCGGAGAAATAGGAGTTCTCCTCGCAGCGCTGAGGACGGCCAACGGGTGGCTTTTAGTGCGGTAAAAATCCCACATAACCCTGCGTCGCTCCCACGGCGTCGGGTACCTTTTGAAGGTTTCCCCCTCGAAAACAAAAAAAAAAGGAAATTATAATGACATTTTAGACTTACTGTTTTGACGTTGGGCGGCATTCTCAATACTTGCAAAACGCGCTTAGCTTTTGTGAAGACGGCGAAATAATTTAGTAGCTAAGCTTCGAATTTACTTACCACTTGTTCATACTTGTGCATTCTAATTATTGTGTGCTTTTAATATACTTATAGCTTCGTATTGCTACAGTTTGATAAATGCATGTATTCAGAAAAAGATGACCAATTATTCTGTTAATATGTTATTAATCCACTGAAATGGTCTCTACTAATATTATGAGTAGTTTTAGTTTGATGCTATTTCAAACTTACTGACAGGTAAAATTTCTACAATAAATAGGAAAATTGTATTTTAGGTAAGGGTAGGTAAATAGGTATTCTAAGACCCCTAAACAATGTAGACTATAATAATCATTATCATGCTACAATGTAATAATCATTATGCATGAATGACAATCCGAATTATTGTAACAAGTACCAAACTACTTAATAATTACGTTGTTTTATTTAAAACGTTTAAGACGTAACAATTATGTTTAATATTAAACGTTCATCTTTTAAAGATAATACAGTTACGCCGTGACAACATGTTATATAACAAATAAATAATACAATAATTATTTATTTGTTATTTAACTTCAAGTTATAACCTTTTATTGTATCTGTGCTTTGAGCATTAAAGAGAATTTTAAGACAAAATCATTTTTAAGTCCTAAAATATAAATTAATACAAATCCCATTAGATTCTTGGCCTTAAGTCAAATTATAAAGATTACCGCGTACCGTCGGCGGTGAAAAACAAAAGAAGGTCGTATTTCAAAAAATAAAACTCAATTTCTCAATTAGTGGCCCTCTGATATTGACATCTCAATTCAGAGAATAACTACTGCATCCGTAATAATATTTATAATTGAAGATATTCACTACAGTGGTAGAGACTTTATGGTCAATTTGAGTTTAATTTGATTTAGCAGAAATATTATAATATAATTTGCGTATATAACCAAATAATAACTATTTGAATGTAGAAGACGATGTTGATAAATATGTGTTTACACCCTTAGCTTTAGTTATAAAAAGGTAATTTAAGGTAATAAGGATCGAAGTAAAAAAATAGGTTAATGGAGTCTTCAGAATATTATATATATTTTTGGGTAGAGAATAATTTGTTATTCTCTACCCAAAAATATATATAATATTCTGAAGACTCCTCATAATTATGTCGTAGACTCTTTGGAGTCTACGACATAATTATGTTATGTCGTAGGGCCTTGTTCATGCGTTGTCATAGGGACTACCTATTATATAATTAGTAACTAACCCAATGATTATATAAGAGACCGTAAATATAATTTAAGCCTTTGCCTATAACTTTCCTGTACTGTCTGTGAAAAAAGTTTCTGTTGGAAAAGGATATGATTTACATCTAGCGACAGATTTAAGAGCTAATGTATAATTAATAGGTAGTGCGCAGCGGTTAACATTCTGACACGCATGGGTTCCGAGGTTCAATCCCTGACATAAATAAATATGATTGATGGATTTAGATCTCTGTAATAAGTCTGAGCATTTGTATTTTCCTCTTCATGTGTGTGTGGACCCACACAGAGAAGAAAATTCTAGTGTACTTACACTAGGTAAAGATACTAGAATTTTCTTCTCTGTCGTGGGTGTAGACACCGTTATGATTTGAAGGTTGTTGTAAGAATGGCTCCTGTATAGCAGGATTTCGAGAAGTGGGGTACACGAACCCCTAGGGGTCCGCCATTTGATGGCAGGGGGTTCGCGAAAAGATTTACGTAATAAAAATACACAATTATTCCTAAAATTGACTGCATCACAAATGCAACAATCACACCACTAACATTAATAAAAGTAAAAATATATTTCTTTTGCTTTATTATCGTTACGTTTTATTGAAATAAAGACATTATTTTCTTCAACAATCAATTTTATTGTGTTATTTAAAAAAATAAAATTGACTGTTTGTTGATTTAATGCCTTAGTTAAGTTAAGGGGATTTGCTGTCACTTGGAAACTTAACAGGGGTACGTGGAGCCGAAAATTTGAGAAACCCTGCTACAAAGGGTAATAGACTTATTATGTGGCTGAAAATAGATAAAACCTCATGTTATTTAGAGTTTACAGCAGTGATAGGCTAATGGTTGAAACTTGTCCTCTCGATCGGGAGGTCCGAGATTCAAACTCAGGCACGCACCACTGATTTTTCTAAAATTAATTATTACTGCATTTATGTGAAGGAAAACAACGTAAAGAACTTTTTTTTAAGAACTCTCGGGTGTGTAGATTACACCCGAAAGTGTGAAGTCCACCAATTCGCACTTGGCCAGCGCGGTGAGCTATGGCCTAAAAATATCTCATTCTGAGAAGACCCGTGCCCAGCAGTGGGACAATAATGGGTTGACGAGAGAGAGTTGATTGCAGAAGACATTTCTACTAGCGGTTAAGATCACTTATCATCGATGGACTGTAAACATATAAAATAGTTTAGTTTAATAACAGAAAAAAAACAGTTACAAATTTTAGTAAGGTATTTTTAATGAATGCCTGTTTTTTTTAGTTTTATTAATCGTATATTTCACAACGTTGAGTGATATATGGAATAGAAATAATGAGTGATAATAATTATAAGGTTTTCGAATCTCCCAACAATCCCATAATAAAAATGTATCCAGTAATTAAGATTTCGTTTTGTGTGGGAGGTGCCGTCATTATAACCTGACAAATAACCTTATTGTTCATTACAAATTTATGTTTACTGTTAACAAAATCATTTACAAACCATTATAAACCGTATTTCATTGCAAAAAAGAGTATCTTCTCTAAATGAGTGTAAATGGTAACATTGTAAAACTCAAATGCCATTGTTATATATTATTTTTTATCGAAATCCCTCGTTTCGGGACTGACATGAGTCGTAATTAAAAATAAAAATTATTGTGATTGGTTTTGGCAAATTGCAAATTGGAAACCGAAGGAAGAGGAATGAGATTAGGATCGATAATTTGATTTAAAATTAATAGACAGACACACCTGTGTATTAATATTCATTTAAACGATTAGTAATATTACAGATTCAATGATAAAGTGATAGATATTTAGATATATATATTATATTATAGAAAGATATTTAGATTCTGTATTTACGACTCATTCACCTAACCTATCGCTCGGATTTTTATTTATTTGGTTTACCAACAATGGTTACGTCATTACATACTTGGCACAACATACACAATATTAAAAACTAAATGCACAAGGTATCTTATAGGTAAACACTGCATGCAATACATATACATATCAATCAAGTAACTTAGGTAATTTTAGAGTGATGCGTTCAAGTATACAAAACAACAGAGTTAATAGTAATATTTGTTATACAATCTTAGGCTTAGGGTTTCTCTGAAATTTATTATAGCACACACAGCACGGCATAGTATATACCAAATATACAGTTAAAGAAATCGACTGGTTATAAGGCTCATTAATGTTAATTTAGACGCGTAGAAAGTTATAAAACAAGCTTCTGTCATATTGCAAAGTTCTCTCATTTTCTTGCATAGCTCAAAGGAAATAATTGATGGTCGATCGAATCTCTCAGCACCGTAAATCATCAACTTGTTCTAATTTAAATTCGCATCTAGTTAGGCTGACGACAAACTCGCTTCTTAGAAAGGTGCGGATTTGCGATTAGTTGTCGTTTGTTTCATGACTTTTGTCTTAAAGTATTGATTTTCATAAAGTTGGATTTCTTTTCGAATTTATTTATTAATATTCCGTGTTATTTACGAATGTTGAATCTGTGATTATCTTAATATATATAAATTACGTGTCACTTTATTTGTCCGCAATGGACTCTTAAACCTCTGAACCGATTATAATCAAATTTACTCAACGTGTGCATTTTGATCCAACTTGAAAGATAGGATAGTTTATATCTTAATTTATAGGTTTAATTGCAAATGTTTATGTAACATTTCTTTAACCACAGCAACGCGTGGCCGGGTATGCTAGTTATTCCTATATAGTGTCAATTACCTTAAGCCATGTGATAACATATTTCTAGGTATTTTATATATTTAGCGTATAAATACTAAACATTGATAACAAACTGGCCGATAACGCCTAGATAACACACGTAACAAAATCGGAAATATCTATTACAAATACTAAAAGTGCAAAGAAATAAATATTGTAGTTTACTATTTATAACATATTTTTGAAGTGAAACTTCTTTATCGGGGTTGGAAAAAAATTTAGTGTAACATTTTTACGTTACGCGCCATCTTTTTTTTGTTACGCGCCATCTTTTTCCGTTACGCGCCATCTTTTTCTTATCCCTACCACGCGTGATATTAGATAGATTATTATAGATTAGATTATTAGATAAAGTTTAATAAAAGCCTTTTATTAAACTTTAGGTATCTAATTTAACTTTCTTTAACCAATATCTGTAAAGTTGCATATAGTAAATTATTTTTTGAAAAATAACGTCATAAAGAAGTTTCACTTCTTGCGAGTGTACGCACTAGCGTACACTCGCAAGAAGTGAAACAGTAAAAAAATGTGTGCGTGTACTAACACGCACACATTTTTTTATCTGACTTAAGTAGCAAACGAACATGCAGTCCACCTGGTGGTAAGTGGTCCGCCCATGGACATCTGTAATCAACTTCATATAGAACATCCATTCCATCTAAAATCAATCACAGATGCGTTGTTACTCCCGAGGACTATGATAAAGACTATACATCTTTCTAAGCTATTAACACTCCCATAAATTGTCACGTGTCAGTTCGCGTCACGTCGCGTCACGGCTGTCACGGCAGTCTTAAACAACGGAATTGTCGTATTTCAAACACGTATTTATACCGTTTAACGACTCGTCGGGGTAACGATGCGATGAGTTATGTCAAAAGCCCATAAGCTTTATGTTTAAGTATAATATCTAAAGTCTTTAAATTATAAGTACCATGGTAAGAGAAAGACAATATATCGTCAATCAAAAAACATTAAAAAGTTTTATGACAATCTTTTAAAAAAATATTTCAGAAGGCACATATTTACGTTTCTTCTTTCGTTTTAAACGCAAGTTTGTAATCCCCCTTAGCGTCGTACATCTCATTCTAAGCTATTAACACTCCTATAAATTGTCACGTGTCAGTTCGCGTCACGTCGCGTCACGGCTGTCACGGCAGTCATAAACAACGGAATTGTCTTATTTCAAACACGTCGTTATACCGTTTAACGACTCGTCGAGGTGACGATGCGATGAGCTTTTCTAAGTTCCGAAGTTTGGTTAAAAAACGAAAGCTAAGCTGGCGCCTAGAGCAGGGATAGGCAACCTTTTGAGCGTCGAAAATTACAATTTACAAATTTTCAAAGTTTTTAAAGTACCTACTACATTTTTTTTCCATATTTTTTTTTATTAAAGAAACGTATTGCTTACAACACATTTTTTTCCTATAATAACCCAGAAGCCAGTAAACAAATTTAATGGGAGGGATCCTTATGTATAGTTATCGTCAACCCATTATTGTCTTACTGCTGGGCATGGGTCTTCTCTTGGAATAAGAGAGTTTTAGGCCATAGGCCACCGCGCTGGCCAAGTGCGAATTGGTGGACAACCGGACAAGCAGTGGTGGTGGGGGTTGCATAGTTATGTGCACGTCTTTTTTAGAATACAAATAATATTTGCGGAATTGAAGAACCGCAGCTCTACATCTACGTCCACCAATTCGCACTTGGCCAGCGCGGTGGACTATGGCCTTAACTCTCTCATTCTGAGAGAAGACCCGTGCCCAGCAGTGGGACAGTAATGGGTTGACGAGAGCTCTACATCCAAAGAGCCGCAGGTTGCCGACCCCTGGTCTGGAGGAAGTGATCTATAATGGTTACTTAAAAGCTCGTTATTTAGTGACAGTTTGTATATAAATGTATGCACGTTTTTATTTATTTAAATTAAGCTATAATGTTGCATAATCTTTAAGACTTGTTTGTTCACTATTGACATAATAGAAAGCTGGCTATAAACAAGACTACTTAGTGAATTTGCCACATGTCACATGCCTCTATATCTTGAACAATAATAGATAGAAAGTTGAAATTTTAAATAAAGTATGTAGTACAAATTATTAACAAGAAATAAAAAAAAGTTAAAGGTTCGTGCTCATATTAATAACCTGTGTTTATCATCGTTTTTATTTTGGTTTACCTATTAAAGTACTAATTTTCACTCAAGACACTTCTAATTTTCTGAATGAATTTATTTCTTTTTTTTTATCTGATAGAAGTAGCAAACGAGCATGCAGTCCACCTGATGGTAAGTGGTCACAGCTGTCTATAGACATCTGTAAGCAACTTCATATAGAACCTGGGTTCTTGAAGTCACTCATAGATGCGTTGCTACTTCCGAGGACTATGGTGGTCGCCTCATAAAAAAGTGTGCCGGCAATCAATAGTGATATTCTAAAGTAGTAGTAGTAGTGGTACGGACGCCCAAATGTGAGTATTTTATTAACACTAGGTCATTCATTTGTAACCCCTAGTAGTAACCCCTAGTACGAAAAGTCTTGTGATTGAATCAATAAATGTAAATAATATAGAAACGCCTGTAAATTCTGATTCTAAACTTTCCAACTCTTTGTGTGTTACATAATTAAATCCTAAAGATGCAACATTCTTTTCACAACCTTTGGTATACATTGTATTTAAAACTTAAATATCCAATAAATTAAGATAGACGGTAACAATTTATTTCATGGCCAGTATGTATTAAAGTATAGACACCCTTTATACCTATTAGTGTTAAAACACTTTAAGAGGTTTACACACATAGTTTGATAGGTCCAAATAAAGAAAAAAACGAGACGAGGTAGGTATGGTCTATTTTTATGTTTGAGTGATTTTAACTGGACAAGATAAATAATTTCCTCTAATTAGACTTAGTAAACCTATGTACTTAAAGGAATAGTACATTTGAGTACAATTTTAAATGGTGATCTTTATTTCTGTGAAACGACGTAGTGTTAAGGACAATAGTGTTCTCAGATTTGGTTGAATAAGTGAAATGAATGAAAGTGACATAAGGGAGGCATACTTATCCGATTCACTTATTTCTGTAAAACGCTATCTGTATATCGTAGTCTTTAGCGCTGTTGTGGTCTGCTTTATAAATACTTTAACTCAGTTCTTAGGGGTAGCAACAAGAAGGCTAAAACCAATCTCCTGGAGTCCTTTTTGTAGCGTCGAAAACGGCCATAGGGTGGGTTTTAGTGCGGTAAAAATCCCACATAACCCTGCGTCGCTCCCACGGAGTCGGGTACCTTTTGAAGGTTTCCCTCTCAAGAGAAAAAAGGGGATAGCAACAAATTATTGGCATCTTGGGTTGATTACGGTTGTCCTTGGGGTATGGTTGTTTGTTTCAGATGACCCAATCACTATACTTAATTCTTAAAAAGTTTTGTCGTAAGATCCAACAGCAAGAAAATATAAGTAGGTATTCTGTAAAAAGTGTTTTTTTGTGTACAAAATAAGATAAGGATAAGGAGTAAGCCACTTTACAAGTATTAGAGCAGGGTGTAAAAGAGGCGCCACTTTACACGCTTTTTGTCAAAGGGAAGAGTATTTTTAAGATGTTTCAGTGATGCTGTTAGCGGTTCTTAATAGAAATGAGTGACTGGGTTTACATGTATTGAAAAGTTGTGTAAGTTTGAGTGTTATAATGAAGCTATATTTTTTTTTTATATTTTGTTTTTTTTTTAGTTTGAAGCTATATTTAGTTTGTGGCGACCTCCCGCAACTCATCAAGTGATGGCGCTGCTGGTATTCTGAAACACGCTATCGAAGTATTCTCAATACCCCGCATATAAACAAGTTCCGAATAATGACTGTCGGAGCACGGGTGATCTCCCTTTGCCAAAAGTTAATTGAAATATACATAATACATTTTGAGGCTATTGGTTTGAACTTAGTTGTCAACCCCAATTGTTCTCCAGCTGGACACGTTCTTCTCAGGGTTAGAAGGCCTGGTTCTACTGCGCTGTCCAAGTGTGAATTGGTAAACCTCAAAGCCATTTGAGAACTTTGAAAAGAGTTGTCAGGGATGTAGGTTTCCTCATGATGTTTACAATCTTCCTTCTCTATAGACTTAGTATACCTATATCACTCCATAGTATAAAACAAAGTAGCTTCCCGCTGTCTGTCCCTATGTATAATTAGATCTTTAAAACTACGCTACGGATTATAATGCACTTTGTTTTAATAGATTGAGTGATTCAAGAAGAAGGTTTTTGTGTATAATACATGCATAATATAGTAGAGGAACACTGTTAATTTTAGATTTTTGACTTTAGGCGGAACGCCGTTCGCCGAAGTTCGCCGGGTTAACTAGTTTTTACATTAATTAGAGACGTGTGCCCAGGACCTCAGACTTGACTGTTAAGATGGCAAGTTCCAACCATCAGGCTATCACTGTACATGGTATATTTGATACCAATTTATATTTGCTTAACTGAGAATTATGACCGAAAGTCAGCAATTGAGCCTTTCCTTATCCGTGGGTCTTTGCCAAGTCTTCTTATGACCGTTTTTTTCTACGTTAATATTTTTGACGACCGTTTACTTTCGCCGTCAAATATCTTGTATCTTACAATTTGTATTCGTTATCATGACAGTTAAAGAAATGCAAGTATTGTGAACATTTATCTATTTCAATACAATAGATAGAATAGCCAACAAATATCGTTATCTTATAATAGAGATACCCTTTATCTTTAAGTTTAGTATTTTTGAAGTGAAACTTCTTTATCGGGGTTGGAAAAAATTTAGTGTAACATTTTTTCGTTACGCGCCATCTTTTTCTTATCCCTACCACGCGTGATATTAGATACATTATTATAGATTAGATTATTAGATAAAGTTTAATAAAAGCCTTTTATTAAACTTTATCTAATTTAACTTTATTTAACCAATTTCTGTAAAGTTGCATATAGTAAATTATTTTTTGAAAAATAACGTCATAAAGAAGTTTCACTTCTTACGAGTGTACGCTAGTACACGCACACATTTTTTATCTTAGCTTGCATATTTAATACCTTCTGAATTTATTTTAAATATAGTTCAAAAGATAAAGCACTGCGACAGACAGACAGCGAAGCCTTAGTAATTGGACTACGTTTTTAATCTTTAGATACAGAAAAGTAAAAAAATTCTCCGACTCTAATCTTAACGATGATAAACGTTTCGATCTGGATTATGAGCAAGATCATAATCGTTCATGGTTTGTATAATAGGGTAATTATCTAAAATTAAAAAAAATGTAAATGACAAAACATTACATAACATAACATTTCATTCATAACAATACGTGTCATTTAATTAATTTATTTATAGATCTGAAAAAAGCTTTCGGTAATTGCATAACATAGTACTTCATTAAAACCGCGCCATGTAAACCAACCTCAACCACTCACATATACCGAAACAAAAACAAAAATAAATCGAATAAAAAAGTCGCGCGACAAAAAAACGCGTTACAGACGGCGATAATTACCGTCGGTGGCGGAAACCATACGATTAGTGGCTCTTAGCCGCCCTTAATGGCTTTGAATAATTAAAAACTATAAGGATGTCTACTTGCGTATGCTCTTATTGGAGGGTTTTATTTGAGGTTGTAATTTAGTGTGTAATCTGCCTGATGTAAAATTATCTTTATATTATTATATGAAGCAAAACTTTGGGATCTGTTTTTAAGAACATAAAGCGGATAGAGGAGTAAGCAATTTGGCACGGTTATCTTCTTTTACTTTATAAAAATGTATGTTTGTCTGTTTGTTCTCTATAGAATCTCTTGAAGGTAGTAAAACCAGTGAAGTTCGCCCGGGGAAGTACCACCGCCACACCTATTTCTAGCATTTCATTTGAAGCATTTCTTGCGTTTCGATGGAAGGGTGTGGTTGCCGGCACACTTTTATATGACCATTATAGTCCTCGGGAGTAGCAACGCATCTGTGATTGACTTCAGATGGAACTCATGTTCTGTATGAAGTTGATTACAGATGCCCATGAGCGGCAGTGACCACTTACCATCAGGTGGACTGCACGGATGTTAGCTATTTCAGTCAGATAGAAAAAAATCTCCGGTCGAACTACACTGGTTTCTGCTTTCTGTCCATAGATAAACCAGCCTCGTATAGACTTCAGTAGAACACACTAGTTTAAAGACACTTAGACACAAACATTATATAATCTAAACACATTTAAATGTTAATTTCCTGTCCAATTATCGCGAATCTCCTTGCAATAACCCATTTCGCACTAAACCTGATTGAGACTGCATCATTTCAATTTAACGTCTCTCACTAATTAGTAGTCTTTAGTCGAGACAAGACCTAATTCAGAGCGGAACCTGTTTGTATAGGCTTGGTGTACACTGGATAGGATTAATGGAACTACCCAGTTTTTTTAGGTATGACTTCAAGGATTTTTGTTAAATTGATAATAGGCTATATTCTATTAATAATCTCGCGGCTTGGTTCACAATTCCATCCACACCGACTGGACTCGTGGCGGTCCACGGTTCTGTTTGCAAATTCGTTTTTGCCATGGACATGCAAGTTGTGGAATGAGCTTCCTCATGAGGTATTCCCGGAGCGCGTGACATGGGGTTCTTCAAGAAAGGTGCGAAACAAGCTCTCGTTCAAAGCCGGCGACTCCTGTGGTGTTGCGAATGTCCATAGGCCGCGGTGACTACTTTCCGTCAGTTAGTCTGTCTGCCGTGTCGTTTAGTTAAATTTAAAAAAAAACTTTTGGTAAGGTCTACCATGACAATGAGTATCTTATGTGTTCATCAATGTATAAACTAAGGGTGCGCCGAATTTCAGCAAAATCCGACCAGCATTTATTGCGTTAAACTTTTTCACACACACGCACTCATACTTTCGTATTTATAAAATACTGTGCTGTGCGGTATGTGTGTCAGTTTGCCTAGGTTCGGTTATTACCGTTAATATCTCAATCGCTTCACAACTCGCATGTTGGAAAGGCCATGCTAAGCGCTATATAATATCCAAAACATCAAAGTGTGTTCGCCTTGCTTCAAATCAGTTATTACCGCTAGTGCCTCAATCGCTCTATAACTCGCATGTTCAAAAAGACATGCTATGCAAAATAAAATATCCTACACATCAATGTGCATTTGCCTTGCATCGAATTGGTTATTACCGCTAGTGTCTCAATCGCCCAATAACTCGCATGCTAGAAAGGCCATGTTAAGCGCTATAAACTATCCTGCTCATCAGTATTCGTTTGCCTTGCTCGAACCAATTATTACCGCTAGTGTCTCAATAGCTCAATAACCCGCATGTTCGAAAGGCCATGCTAAGCGCTATAAAATATCCCACACATCAGTGTGCGATTGCCTTGCTTCGAATCAGTTATTGCCGCTAGTGTCTCAATCGCTCAATAACTCGCATGTTCGAAAGGCCATGCTATGCGTTATAAAATACCCTGCACATCAGTGTGCGTCCGCCCTGCGCTCTAACGAGGCAGCGGGCATCACGAGGCAGTTAATACTGCTGATGTCTCAATACCTCCCAGTGTGCGAGCCTATTATTTCAGTCCCACACGATGCGGATTGTACCGTTGGCAATGTGTGGAGTAGGACTTCTTTGCGGATATACATTACACTTACCATGTTATTTGGTTTTTAGTACACGACCTTTACGCTACACATCAAGTATCTTGTAATTAACTTGGAAAACGAGTGTTGAATAAACTTAATTACCAAAGGAGTATAATCTAATTTGAACTTATTTCACTTGTAAAAAATCGATATTACAGACTGCTACACTATTTTAGTGAACTGCATCCTATAAGTCATGCGTATCTTATTAGTAACTACGGTATTCCGTTGGCCATTTGTGCTCTGTTTGTCAATTGTGCTCTGTGACTGTTAATTCTTATAGACAGATCAAGAACGGACCTGGAAGAGACAGCTACGACACTCCATGCGTATTGCCTGTGATAGATCGCTCACTTTGCATCACTTTTAGCTCTTTGCGTTTTGAATTAAAAATATGGCTTTAAAGTGTAAGTCCGACAGGCCGACTCGCGCTGTCCCTGTAGTTCCGAGATCAGGATAGAGCGACGGTATCTATGCTTGTCGTAAGAGGCGATTAAAAGGGGCTTCCGGGGTTGCAGACGGCTAGAGTGGGAGCTCGATTCGTTCAGGCAATCCCGCAAAGGACGGCGGAATGTGTGGTCGCAGACCGTCGGATGTAATCGATGGCTATCTGCTATCCGTCTATAAATATGGATTTATGATTTACCGACCGTCGAATACAAGCATTACTCAACTGTCCACTATAAACAACTGTAGTCAACTGTATGTTATTTCAGTTCTAGTCCCAGGGACAATTTAATTCGTAGCTTTATATAAACGGAGCCCATTCCATAACATTTAACTGTCCCCCATTTAGGTTTCAAAAGCGTGGTGCAGCAGCATTTGTGTGCTCTTCATGCATACAGTCATTCGTTTCGAAATGATCTACGTGTTGATATTTCAGAGAAAATTAAACTTTATGTGCAACGCGCTGTGTCTATATTTCCCTTATCTGGTGGCATTTTCTTTGCTGTTTGCAAGAATATACTGTTGAGGAGGAGGCTTTTGGATTTTAACTGAGAGTTTGGTATTAAAGGTTTATTTCTGCGTGCAGTGTAAAGTCACTTATGACTTTGCGTCTTTGACAAAGTGATTTTCAGATTGTGTTTAGTCCTTTATTCCGAATAGTCTTAAACGACTTTGAGCGGGAATATAAAGGGATACGTAACATTTGGTACGTAGGTGTATTTTGCGTTGTGAGTGAAGGAATTCAGGAGTACTGGTAAGGTTAATTCGAAAACTAGCTAGTGTGAGGTAAGTTGAATCGCGAGAAAGTAGCGCTATTTGCTACCGTATCGCGCGCCATCGCGCTTCCAGGGGTTCATAACTGTTGGTTCGGAGAAATTGTTAATGTATACCTTTAATACATACTTTTGAACATAGAGTATAATCACAATCTGTGATAGTAGTTTGAAACCTGTGTATGGATAGTAGAAATTTATAATTTGTTAAGTAACATTGGGATCAATTAAAGTTACTTTGACTTTTTTATTTTTATTTTTATATGACTGAAGTAGCAAACGAGCATGCAGTTCACCTGATGGTGAGTGGTGACTGCCGCCCATGGACACCTGCAAGCAACTTCATATAGACCATTGGTTCTATCTGAAGTCAATTACATATGCGTCGCTACTCCCGAGGACTATGATGGTCGCCTCATATAAAAATGTGCCGGCAACCACACCTTCCATCGAATCGCAAGAAATGCTTCACGTTAGAAATAGGTGTGGCGGTGGTATTTCCCCGGTCGAACTACATTGGTTCTACCACCTACCTGAAAACAATTGTAAAAATATTGCTGTTTTGTATAATATACCTAAAAGTTACAAATGACGATGTAATTAACTTTAACATAAGTGGCACTGCCACCTAAGAAATAATCGACTGCTGCCCCTGTTGACTAACTTGGAACGCTTCTTTCAAGCTGGAACATAGTGGTGCTGGTAAGTCCGGAGTTAAACAATAAAGAATCTTACCATCTTTGTTATCTTTATTTTCCATTGATTATCACTAAGGCTAGCAATATTACAAATGGTTATAATTGATACATTATCTTACACATTTTTTTTAATAATGTAAAATTAGTGATTAAGAAAGTAGCAAACACTAATATTTGACCAACGTCAAGATTTCTATCGATTATAAATTAATGTACTCCAGGTTGATTATGAAAATATTGCGGGAGACTGACTTGAATTGCTATGTAAGTTGGTACTAGTATACGTATCGTTTAGAAAGAGGCGTGGAATTTTCTAGGTGGCTTAGTTTTGAATCTCAAGCTTAGGCATATATCTCTCAGTTTCTAACTATTTAGACAGTTCAATGTCTCGTTAGTGCCTCTGGCTTTGAGGTTTTTTTTTTCAACTGAAGTAGCAAACGAGCATGCAGTCCACCTGATGGTAGTGGTCACTGCTGCCAATGGACATCTGCAATCAACTTCATACAGAACATGGGTTCCATCATCATCATCATCATCATACTTCCGGAGACTATGATGGTCGCCTCATGTGAAAGCGTGCCGGCACCACACCCTTCTATCGAATCGCAAGAAATGCTTCACGCTAAAAATAAGTGTGGAAGTGGTACTTTCCCGGTCTAACTACACTGGTTCTACCACCTTGTAATAATATAATAAGATTTGTGGAACCGATTATTTACCGAATTTCCCTTACTTCTAACACGCTTTCTGCTGCTATTATATAAATAATGAAACTTGATAGTTACTTATGCCTCCGATTAGTTCGACTTTCATTTTGCCGAAAACTTTCAACTTTCATTTTGTTTGTTAATTTTAATTGTTAAATGCAAACTGTTGCCGACCTCTGGCAGCGACGACGTCACATCTGCCGCTCCGCATCCGTCCAATCAGGGGTATTATATGTTAATAGCCTATTAGAATATATGCAGGCTTCTTCGCGCCGCTAGCACTATCTGACGACGACGCCCAGCGTTACTGGACCTGCCTTGTCTATTGTTATTAGTACATTTGCCAGTCAATGTTAGCTTGGATGTTTAGTCGAACGACGCAAGCTTATTTTGCTCACTGTGAAACCATTTTGAATCTTAAGCCTCTCCTAATAGACTTGTTGTAGTATTGCTTGCAGTGGTAAGTGTTTTGCACGGTAGCTTGTTAAGAGTATTTTCATTGTTCTTGTTGTAATCTCTTATTGTATTTTACGTAGTGCTTTGTTGTTCATTGGCTCGTGTTTTGGTGGGTGGCTGGGTAAGTGTTTATCTTACGTAAAACATCTTACGTCGTTCGTGTTAAAACATGGCTTACGGATGTTATTAAAATTTTGTGTGGAAAATGCGTTTTGGCTGCGAGGCTTTTTGCTTAGCTTTTGAAAAGTTTTATGAAATAAAATTATAGGACGTACGTGAGCTTGGCACGCGCGGTGGACTATGGCCCATAACTCTCTCGTTTTGAGAGAAGACCCATGCCCAGCAGTGGAACAATAATGGGTTGACGACAAAAACTACAAATGTAGTTGCAAGATGGTAAACTGGTTCGACCGGAGAGATAACACTGCAACACGGTAAGCAGCTCTTACATTTCGATGGCATTGTAGTTGTCACTTTTGTATGAGGCTACGATTTGAGTCGCCGGGGGTATCAACGCATCCTCAGATAGAACCTTTGTTCTGAATGAAGTTGTTAATGGATGTCCATGGATGGTGACCACTAAGCATTAGATGCATGCTAGTTTGTGACCTTATTTCTACCTTATAACTACTGTAACATGAACAAAGAAAGCTAACAATAACATATGATTACCACATATCGACGCATATGCAAATTTGCTTTATAATTAAACCATCCATCAGCCCTTTGAGGACCACTGTTGGACATAGACCTCCCCTAAATGACGCCACTCCAACCAGTCCTGTGCCTTCTGAATCGGTTTCACCTGAAAGATGACCGATGACCTCATCGGTCCACCTAATTAAACCATTTGTAATCAATTGCCTCGCTTAAACCAAAGGGTATTCAGGATATTAGGATAGGATTTCGAGGGGGAAACCTTTCAAAGGTACCCGACGCCGTAGGAGCGAGGCAGGGTTATGTGGGATTTTTACCGCACTAAAACCCCCCCGGTGGCCGTCCTCGGCGCTGAAAAGGAGGACTCCGGGATCTCGAAAAGACTTCAACCGGAATACCGAACAGTACCTAGTGAAATACCGAATGTACCAAGGCATTCGGTATTTTTCTATTCGAGCTGCGAGCGAGTTGAATATTCCTTGCAAGTGTACAAATGATTGAATAGTCAATTATTTTTTCCAACTAGGCATGTATTGATAAAATTTCCATGAAAACAAAAAGATCTGCCCCTTGTTAATCCGTGGCAGGTAAATGAGCCGGCTACTGGTTAATTGATACATTATAAGATCTTATCGCAAAGACACCGAACAGGATACGGGCTGGAGAGAATTTTTATTGCTTTTCTTAAATATTTCGTGGGGATTTCTTAATTGGAAGGGCTTTTTACTTATTCCTAGAAACTTAAATGTTTTGTTTGTTGGCGGAATAGTCACTTTGAACGGTGCTTGAGTATATATGTGTTTTAGTAATGATTTAGTCAATTTTTTATTACAATTCGTTAAAGTTGGATGGTGACTAACAGATAAGTTTAATGAAAGGGATATTAAGACTAATGATATTCAGTAAAGGGGCTTAGTTATTGAGGGAGATATTTACTACAGAGGGTCTTTCTAAATGTGTTAGTCAATGACTATGTGAGATGCATTTTCCACTTAAACGAGGATTTCTTTACAGATAATGTTTGGGGTACAACCCATTATTGTCCCACTGCTGGGCACGGGTCTTTTCTCAGAATGAGAGATTTTTAGGCCATAGTCCACCGCGCTGGCCAAGTGCGATTTGGTGCAGAACTCGCACTTGGCCTGCCCGGTGGACGGATGTTTTTTATTATATTGTATTTTAAATAAGTGGAATATTAATTATGTGGTGTCCACCTTTTGAGTTTTAAGCGGGGATTAAGTATTTCTATTGCTTTTATACACTATTTTCTATCATCACCATTTTTAGTGAAAACTTGGATAAAATTTACGTAAAAGTAAGTATGCAATAAAAATCAATACTTAAAAAAAATCCAAGTCTTGCAACTCAGTTTTTCTACCGAAAAAAGTTGTGAGATCCTTGTAATAGGTACCAAGTCGATTATTAATTTATTCCGTCCCTGCTTAATGGACTTTCTGTCTTAACTTGTTACGTGATATTCTACCCTAACAACATCTTACAGTGACCATATCAATATTAAAAATCTTTAATGTTTTATATAAAAAGGTTGACTCGGCAATCGCATGGAAATACAATTCATTGTATCTCACAAGTAATACATATATAAATTAGATTGTTTAATGCGATTGCCAAGTGCACTGCCGTGCCCCCAGAACTATTCAAATGTCATAAAAAGCTTAGTAACCCGCGTTAGACCAATATGTTTATTGCTTGAAATTCCTAATTTTTAAACGATCCTGAGCCCATATCAATTACTGGCTCTAAATACAGAAAAATCCTTTTGTTAAATTGAATAATCGTTTTTATTTACTACAGTAATACGTCAAGTACACTTGTGCTCTTTATAATCAGAAGTGGTTTAGCAGAAACATCAGCATTCGGCTTCTACTCTCTATGTCCCGTGAGTTGGAAGATCGCAAGCGAAATTGCATATAATAGCTTCGTGTGGAAGCCCCATCTACCCGGGGGTGATAATATCATTCTCATATGATATTTCACCCCTGTGAAACAAGAAACGAACTGTTAATAAAACAAACTTGTAAATATATTGTTCATGAAACATGGACCGAGTGAATGGCGATTATTTTATAAGAATCACAATTTTTTCGAATGCTTTGAATTCCTTTTACCCGAATAGGTCGTTAAATTTATAGTTTCCAACTAAATAAAATCAGTTCGTCTGTTGTTTGTACCACCACAATATTCAACCTATTTATATAATACATTTCAGTATCAAATTGTATTTTAGCGACGAAATGTTAAATTCAAGAACCGTCGGCTATCATTTCAAAAATGGAATGATAAAACGCGCGATCCTAGTTTTACCGAGTTTATTTTTTATTTTTGAAGATTCTGTTCGCATATTTTCAAATTAATTCATCTGTGATTGGATTTGAGAAAACAAACTGTAAATAAAAGAATTTGAAGAATCAATTTCATTTCTATTAAAAAAACGATGAAAAAACTTAATGGTAATATTTTAAAAGTTTTAAAAAGTTTCGGATACTTCGATTCCCTTTTCTTCACTCCATCATTAAATTTATAGTTTAATACTAAATAAAATCAGTAACTTTTATTTTCAAATCACAAAAATATTTCAACCTATTTATAATAATACATTTTAGAATCAAAACGCATTTTAGCGAATAAATCTTAAATTCAAATTGAGAACGGTCGGCTATAATTTCAAAAATGGAGTCGAAACGCGCGATCCATAGAGTCATTTGTTTATTTTTAAAGATGCCGGTCGCGTATTATCGAATTAATTCACCTGTAATTGGATTTATGGTGTCTTGGCCACATATTTCCGAAACCTGTGTGGCTAATTATGCCGCGGGTTGGTATTTTAACAGTATTTATTGTGGACCGCCATCTTAATTCAGATACTAAGTAGTATTATACGGGAATATTGGGTTATTTGAATTCTTGTTCTTTGTGGCTAGCGATCCAATTTACTTAGCGATTAAGCCATTGTTAAATAGGTGTAATATTTTATGCGTCATGTACAGAATAATACTAATTATGTTGTACCTGTTTAGAATTTTAAATGTAAATATCTGTGGGGGTACCTAATATTAATAATAGTACAGAAGTGAAAATCCTATCCTACTAATATTATAAATGCGAAAGTTTGTGAGGATGTATGTGTATTTGTTATTCTTTCACGCAAAAACTACTCAACGGATTTGGTTGAAACTTTACAGTAGTATAGGTTATACATCAGAATAACACATGGGCTATAATTTATACCGATTTTTTTTTGTAATTAGGTTATAAAATAACGAGAAATGTCAGGTTAGTCGCAAAAAAAGTTGTCCTCTGAGAGCTATCTTCGCGTACGCTGCCTAAACCGTTGGAAATATCCAAATAAAATGTACCATGGGATTGTTTGGCTCACATAGATCTAAATAAAAGTCCGCGACAGCATATGTCTATGTTTTATGTATAACCCACATTAACTCTTTTTATACTTTGAAAATTTTAAAAATATGAAGTTGATGTTTCCATGTTTTTTATACAAACTAAATATTTATCCTTATCAAAATAAATGATTTCAAAAAATCAAGCATGTAATAAAGATTGAATCTGCCTTTTACATCATGTGAATTGGATAAGTAGTTTAGAAGATATTACGAGTATAACATATTACGTAGTCAATTGATTGACCGGCAGAACGCGCCGTGCGCCGCCGCCGTACGCAACGAAGTTGTATGATATTAATATTTGAATGGTTATAAAACACGGAGCAAAATGTGAAAGTTCAATGACGTCCACAGGGACGTCACTGAACGTTACTGAACACGTCAAAAGCCTCTAGCCTTATTCCCGGAACTACAGAGTTCCGGGAATAAGGCTAGAGGCTTTTAGTTGCCTCTTACCCCTGTCTGTGGTAAGAGGCAACTAAAAGGGGGCTTTTGGGGTTGCGGGCGGCTAGACTGGGAGCTCCAAACACCCAGTCAGCAACTTCGGGAAAGATGTCAGCAGTTGTGGTCGCATGCTATAGTGAGAGCCAGGATGGACGGAGCTTGAACCGTCCAGCCAGGCGATCCCGGGAAGGACGGTGGTATACGTGTGGTCGCATATCGTGGTAAAGACCAGGTGGAGGGGTGGGCCCAGGCGCTCACTTGGGAGGAGCCCGATGGGGCAATGCACTCAGAGGACTCCAGTTGCGTTCCTTTGAAAATCCCGGAGTACTGGTGCTATAAGAATCCCAGATAACCCTGCGTCGCTCCCACGGCGCATGGTACCTTTTGAAGGTTTCTCCCTCGATAAAAAAGAAAAAAGAGGTCAATGAGAATGAAACAGTGGAAAGGTTAAATATGTTATTCAATCGTCATCGACCTTTTAATCTTACACAACTCGGCACATATGTCAGATTAGCAGTAGTTTAGGTCGTAGTTGACCACGCTAGCCAACTGCGCGTTGGTAACCGTCACGCGTTTTGAGACTCTTTCTTAAAACTTTTAATTTCAGAGTAAGCATTAATATCTGTTGCCGACAAAACTAATTCAAATTAATATACGTGCCTGTGATTTGAAATTTGAACACACTGATTTAGGCGATTAACACACGGCACCGGGCACCGCCGTGAATAGCGGTGCCCCGTGCGGTAAGGCGGTTTACGCACCTGTAGGTACGCGCGGATCGACCGATCATCAAAATAACTTTTCGACATCGAAATTCATTTTATTAAATTGCAACACGGCCTGCATCAACGATGATCCGCGGGGTTAGGCGCCGGCCCGTGTGTGAGGCGCCGACTCTCGGCACTGTCGTTCGCGCGGAGACACGGTGGTGATGAGAACACCTCTGGACAGCGCGGTCGGTCGGTGAACGTGTGTGAGGCATCAACGGATTTATTAGACCCCAATACAACATGAGATCCGCTTCACCACCTACCGCGGCAGTGAGCGGTACCGTATGTTAATAGCCTTAGGAAGTAGGGCAAGGGTTCAATCTGAAGTCAATAACAGATGCGTTGCTACTCCCGAGGACTATGATGATCGCCTCTTATAAAAGTGAGCCGGCAGACACACCCTTATGAAACACAAGAACTGCTTCACGGTAGAAATAGGCGCGGCGGTGATGCCTCCCTGGTTGAACCATTGTTCTACCACCTTGCAAACTTCATGTGGCAGACTAAATTCCACGCGAGCGAAGCCGCGGGCAAAGGCTAGTTGTTTATATTTTACAATGGCTAAATGGGTAAATTCTGCAAAAAAGCAAACATTGCATTTCACTGTAGTAAGGTATTTTAAAGTTGATAAGTAAAGTTAAAAAGTATTGACGTCATCGCAATTCTATCTTTAATTAGGAATAAAAGCATTAAAGTTTAGCCTAAGCATTTTCTTAACCGATTCAATATGCAAATGATCATGGTCTCACCCTGATGGTAATTTATAACTGCCATCTATAGATATCTATAACAATGAAGTCAATCACAGATGCGTAGCTACTCCCGAGGACTATGATGGTCGCCTCATGTGAAAGTGTGCCGGCAACCACACCCTTCCATCGAAACGCAACAAATGCTTCACGCTAGAAATAGGTGTGGCGGTGGTACTTCCCCGGTCGAACTACACTGGTTCTACCACCTTTAAACCTACCTGGTAAAACCTTCTAATATATTCCCAGCACATATTAGTAAAGACTTATATTACTTAATATTTTGCTTAAAAGGAAGCTCTGGCAACCTATATTGTAATGAACCTAAACTGAAAAGCAATAAAGTATTTCTATTTCTATTTCTATTTCTAAAGACTAACTTAGGTCCAGCTAAAATGCGTGAGAACAATCTATATTTTCGGACATCATAAATCTGCGATGTCAGTCACATTATTATTTTCAAGCTATTCAAACGCCATTTATAAAATACGGTCAGACTAAAGCGCGGGCAAGTTTTCGTGACATGGAACAAGAAGAAAAGGTACAAAAAATGTACGAAAGCGCCATATCTCGTTATTATTTTGGAAAACAATAGCGCCTGCACTGTCACATCCAGCGCGGTCCATGCAAATAATCATAAATAAATAAAAATAAATATGAGCCCTGGTGGAGCGATGTCTTATTTTGGTTCGTGGGTTCGCTATCGCAAATGTAGTTTTGCCTGGATGCGTCTAATCTCGTGTTAAGTTAAATTATGACTAGTTACACTTTACAATCTCTAAAACGGCCTTAGTATACGTATCTTAGTTCACACGTAATAGTTTTAGTATTGCAAGTATATATTAAATGGAAATCGTTCAAATAATCATCAGTCCTGTGAATGAAAGAAAAAGTTGCTTCCAGTAACTTGCTGCACATTTAACCTTTACCTTTATTTAGCTTTTGTACCTGTTGTAATAACTTTTACTGAATTAATCAGCTAGCAATTGAACCTGTAACGCTAAGTACTCACGGAGCGATTTTCACCCGTGGCCGCCGCGGTTGCGGGCCCGCAGCTTCTGTAGGATGCTGATATAAATGTAAAAAATTAAAGCAAATCTTACGACGCGTTTTTCGCCCGCGATGCGCGCGGTTGTTTGCGGCTTCCGCTGCACCGGCGGGCACCCAGTAGAACCGCGCGGGCCGCAGTCAGCCGCAGCAGCGGCGGTTTGCGCCCGCGCGGTCTGCGATCAGTTGGCGGGCGAGTGCAGTAGTCAAGACCTCAACTGATGGTAAACCGCCCGTCTTGCGGTTTTCGCCCACCACGTTTGCGGTCGATAATCGCAACCGCGACGGCAGCGTAACCGCGCAAATAAGCGGTTTCGTGAGTTTATAAATAAAACCGCAGTTCTGCGACCGCGGCGGGCATGGGACAAAAACGCTCCGTGAGTACGTAGCCTAAACTGTCTAAAATGTATATCATTCATAAATGTAAATCAAATGACGTACTGTATCATATGTAATGACATACATTATGTTATAATAACCTGATTTATTGATTATATTATAAGGCAAAAATGTAGCTTATATTAAGCAAGAGTTTTATTATAGTTTTACCACGGTAATAGTATAGATATAGTAAAGATATTATTACCGTGGTTTTACGGAACAATTACCTGTTTATTATCTATTAAAATAAAATATACGGGTACAAATATTTCATGCTATGATAAACAGAAGGCTAAATCACTTATTTCTCACTACGCTCTGCGGCTTTTTCTGCGATTAAATAATGTAACTTATCTTCAAATTATAATAATTATTGATACAACATTAGTCAGGTTTTAATAAAAGAAAGACTAAATTTTAGCTCTTGATGGGCATCATAAACATAATACACTACAAATACATTATTTACAAAAACTTTTGTATTCGTTGTGTGATTTAATTTTAAATACGCAGACAAATAAACAGACATACAGTCTAGAAATTGCAGAAAAATTCATAATTAGATAATTACCTATTCGCCGCCCAAGCTTGTTCGCAAATACTTACATTCGTCATTCAGATACGATTAACTCACATTTTTATTATAAATATTGGTGCGTATCTATTATTGTAGTGTATATTTTATGAGTGTAATCAAATCATTGTCCATATCGGGAGCTAGAAATAGATCGATTTTCGATATGCTTAATTTTATTTATTATGTGGCAGTCGCCTTTCTAACTCTATACTGTAAGAATCGCCGCAACAATTGTATATTGTGAACTATAATATTACATTATATACATCTACACTCAATTGCCTTTTATTTCATCCGCCATAAGACGAAGAGGCAAATATTTAAAAAAAAGTTAGATCTAGACCCTGTACATCTGTGACAATAACGAGTTGAACGCTGTCCAAACAAGGCCCTCTGTCCGGCCGGCGCCATCTTGGATCCGTAACAAATGTCGCCATATTGAAAATAAAGCCATACGATCCGACGGTCGGTTTACTTAGATGGGTTAAATTGTATCTTTTATGTGTACCTATTGATAGGCCATTGATGCTAAGGAATTGCTTTTGAATATTTTGATGGATTTGTGTAGTGTGGTATGGTGTGGAACGTACCGGATTATTAAGTAAAAGCGGAAAAAAAGCAGTGATATTCTCGTGATTTCAAATTCGGTAACTCAAACTGTGCTTTTAAAGTATGAAATCATTGAAATTTTGTGTGAAATACAAAATATTTTTTGCTTACATTATTCGTCATCACTGCCTTAATTAATGATTATCAATTATTTCACATGGGGGAACCATCATAGTCCTCGGGATCAGCAACGCATCTGTGATTGACTTCAGATGGAATCCATGTTCTGTATGAAGTTGATTACAGATGTCCATGGGCGGCAGTGATCACTTACCATCAGGTGGAATGTATGCTCGTTTGCTACTTCAATCAGATAAAACCCCCGAGCTACTCCCGAGGATTATGATGGTTGTCTCATGTGAAATAATTGATAATCAATAATTAAGGCAGTGATGACGAATTAAGTAAGCAAAAAATATTTTGTATTTCACACAAAATTTCAGTGATTTCATATTTTAGAAGCACAGTTTGAGTTACCGAATTAGAAATCACGAGAATATCACTGCCGTAGCCCTATTCTGATCCCGGAACTACAGGGATAGGGTCTTTTGTACCTAGAAGAGTTAACTCCAATGTCCATCACGCTGGCCAATTGATGTCTTCACACATCTTGAAAAATGAGTACCGGATATTTAATTGTGCTAATTACTTATCATAATATTTTCACACGGATCCGCGGTCAGTTTTAATTGACTCACTTGTCCGACAGTAATTTAGCTAATTACGTACTATGTAGGTAAATGTTAGTTAACGCACATTAATTAAGTTTCAGTTATAATAAATTAGGTAACATCCATTTTGTTTAAGCTTTGTACAAAATGCTGTTAATCGAACGAGAGACTCCAGATATAGCTTAATATTTTTAAGTCAGATAGATTATGAAATTATCCGTTTAGCCTTTTCAGATCTTATGATGTAACTTCATTGTACGCCAAAGAAATTAACACAACAACGTCGCTACTCCCGAGGACTTCTATGCCCCATCGGGCCCCATCGGGCTCCTCCCAGATGGGCGGCTGGGCCCACCGCTCCGTCTAGTCTTTACGACGGTATGCGACCACACATACCGCCGTCCTTCCCGGGATTGCCTGACCGAACGGTTCGAGCTCCCACTCTAGCCGTCTGCAACCCCGGAAGCCCCTTTTAGTCGCCTCTTACGACAGGCAGGGGATGCCGTAGCCCTATTCTGATCCCGGAACTACAGGGCGTAGGGCACTGCCCAGTCAAGCAATAAATAATTATAGGTGGTTCTACCACCTATAACTATTTATTGAAGTATCTGTGTATTAATACGTGAAGCAAAAACTTGGGATTCGTTTTTAAGATAGTTGCTGCAGACGGAGGAGTATGAAATTACGCACGGTTATAGTTGATGTAGAGAAGGATTGCGTAATGCTATTTTTTTCAAATAATGCATAAAACATACATAAAATCACCTGAAAACTCACCTGATAAACGAAATAAAATTTTCATTGTCACTAGGTACGGAAACATAATATCTAAAATGTCAGATGTCATTGTTAAAATACCCGTTATTTCTTTTTATTGTAGCTTAGTCAATTAAGCTTCTTTTCACCTTTCGGTTGTATTTAAAACAACTTTAAAATTAGTATCATTTCATTTAATTTGAGAAATAATTTGGGCAATATCAAGTTTTGTTTTTGAGTTGAATTACGGTCGAATTTCGACCGTTGTGACAAGTAACTAGTGTACTTAATTTTCCCTAGGGTATTCAATGGATAAATTATAAAATTGTCGACTGTTCTCCTATTTCTGTTGTATGTTTAGTTTGTATGCAATAGTGAATGCGAGTCCGCTCGAAAATAGAAAAATGCTTCCGTTTTCCAACGTCAGCAATAGGAATACATTCGTACAATATAAATGGAACGGTCACTATTAGGTGCGACGCCATTTTAGTTTTAAAAACACCCTTTTTGGTACTGGTACCTGGTTATATGCTATATAACTGGTTATATGCTACTATTTTTATTACTATACTATTTTTTCAACTATTAATATTATATACTGCCTTGCATGTTTTCTGCTTAGCCCAATGGTTGACCGGTAGAGAATGCTTCTAGCATAAAGTCCGCCTTTTGTACCATATTTAAGGTATAATAAAGTTTAAATAAATAAATAAATAATTAAATAAATATGCTCATATAATGACTGTGCATATAGACATTTGTTTCATAAATTCATATACTTTTCATACTTAGTCCGGCCATAAATACCTTGCTATTGTTACAATTTAAAAATAAACAAAATGTTACTTTTGAATTTGAAATTTGTCATTTTTTTACGATTGTTCATTGTTTTCTTATTTTCGCGCTGAAATATTATAAATAATTTGTGATACGAAAATGGAGTGTGGTGATAAAGGAAACCAAATCGCTGTAATTGCATTACATGAAGTAGGTATGGAGCCACATACTATTTTTAAAATGTATCTTAGTTAATTATTATATTTTTAAAGTATATACGTATCCTAAGCACACTTAATTTGTTGTGAAGTTCTGTGTTTTTTAATCCTACGCACATAACTTAAATATATAGGTTCATATATGGAAATTATATGTGGGTTCTAACGAATTTACGTAAACGTTCTTGAAATAACATTAATAAAAAAAAACAGATTACGGGTGCCAAGATATTTAACATGTACATAAGTAAAGCAAAATAAAACACGTTTAGATAAAAAGTTTTTATAAGCACAAATGTATATTATTATAGTTATTGTAACCATAAATGTATTTTTGTGCTTAGTGAGAAACTAATCCCAAAGAAAGTTATATTTGTAGTGCGAAACTTTTTCAAAAAAAGACCCTTCGCCTAAGAGTGCAGGCGCCGCCACTTAATGCAGTGTAAACAAATATTTTTTTGAGACATACCACTTTCTTGTCACTCATAGCACGACTACTTTAAAACGATCACGCGGTTTTAAGCAAAACTTAGTAACGCGTCGAATTTTGGTCGATGGATTTTAAAATTTTAGTTGTTGACGACCCGAATGGCGGAGCGGTTATCATACCGGTCGTGCAATGGGTCCCGGGTTCGATTCCTGGCCAGACACGTATCTGAATGATGAGTTTAGATTCATGTTCTGAGTCTTGGTGTTTGTGTATTCGTCTTGTGTGTGTCCATGGTACCCACGACACAGGAGAAAATCCTACTGTGGGTCCATGAATGTAGAGAGCGTGAAAGCATGTTTTAATAGAAATAGCAACAGAAAATGGCACCTAGGCAATACCACTAGAAAACACAATAACACTAGAACTACTGTATACTGGCTTTAGGAGTGTGATAAGAGAGAAGATGTGATAAGCGATTTGAAGGTGGTAGAACCAGTGTAGTTCGACCGGGGAAGTACCATCGCCACACCTATTTCCAGCGTGAAGCATTTCTTGCGTTTCGATGGAAGGGTGGTTGCCGGCACACTTTCACTTGAGGTGACCATCATAGTCCGTGGGAGAAGCAACGCATCTGTGATTCAGATAGAACCCATGTTCTGTATAAAGTTGCTTCCAAATGTCCGTGAGCGGCAAGGACCACTTACCTTCAGGTGGACTGCATGCTCGTTTGCTACTTCGATCAAATAATAAAAAAAGTCAAAACTTGGCGTTTTTAATACAACAAAAAGTTATAAATAAGTAGATACTCTTGAAATGAATTATTTATGCAGATTCTATTTCATTCCTCAAAGTGACTCAGCGACTATTGAATATTGAAAGACTTCGTCGCGTTATATAAGCGAAAATGTCTTTCAAACATCGAAGCGATCATTCCAAACGAGTCAAGCATTAGGCCGCACAACGCTTTCTAAGTGTAAGTGGTGTGCAAGCGCCCTTAGCGCCACCTTTGATCATACCGCTTGTAGAAAGGTGTCGGTGCTTAGCTTTAAAACTTATTAATCTGTTTTTGTACGAGCTTTTTAAAAATTGATAAAGCTTCCGGCTTTGTTAGGCCGGATTTGTTTGATAAACGGTAAAAATGTGTGCAGTAGAAATTAATCTACATGTTTATTTATAAGCATTTGCATTTAACGGTACTCTATTTTTTATCGATCAGATAGCTTAGTTCTCAGGGTCAGTAACGCATCTGTGACCTCGGGTAAAACTATTCCAGGATTGATTATAAATGTCCATGACTAACATTGGTCACTTATCATCAGTTGGACGGCGGACTTATGATCGTTCACTTCAACGATTGATTAAAAGACTGGTTGCCGGCACTCTTCTATATGTATGAGGCTACCATCGTAGTCGGCGCGAGTAGCAACGCATCTGTGATTGACTTCAGATACAACTGCTCTGTATGTAATTCCTGTTATATAACTTTCATTACCATGTAAAAAAATGTGATTGTAATAATAATAAAAAATAGTTATAAATAACAAAAAAGACAAACCCGCTAAGTTTCTTGCCGGATCTTCTCAGTTGAAGTCGTGTTCCGATTCGGTGGTAGTGTAAGAAAAAAAATGTAACTGACAATTTGTAAGTGCCCCCGTAGGCCTATACAAAATAAAGACTTTTTGCTAGATCAGGGTAGCAGTGACTTCATCAGGTGATCTACAGGTTCATTTGTTACTGCGATTTTTTAGAAATAATGTAAAAAACGTAGTATCCTAAATTTGTAATAACAACATAATACATTAATTAGACTGTATACGCGTGAAAGCCGCACTTCAAACCAGGCGACTCTATAAATAAATAATTGTATTGATATATAGTGTCAATATGGATTAATGTTTAAGTAGTAAGATTTTTTTTATTTGACTGAAGTAGCAAACGAGCATGCTGTCACCTGATGGTAAGTGGTCACTGCCACCCATGGACATCTGTAATCAACTTCATATAGAACATGGGTTCCATCTGAAGTCAATCACAGACGCATTGCCACTCCCGAGGACTATAATAGTCACCTCATGTGAAACAGTGCCGGCAATCAGACCCTTCTATCGAAACGCAAGAAATGCTTCACGCTAGAAATAGGTGTGGCGGTGGTACTTCCCCGGTCGAACTACACTGGTTCTACCACCTTGTAATAATACGATTTGTGGAATATAAGAGTCTTGTACTGCCTCTGTACGTTTATTTACCGAATTTCCCTTACTTCTAACACGCTTCCTGCTGCTATTATATAAAAAATGAAACTTGATACTTATGCGTCCGATTAGTTCGACTTTCATTTTGCCGAAAAGTATACTAATATTTGACCACCTTTGCTCGTTCGTACCGTTTAACTTTTGCGAATTTTAGGGAGCGTATTCACTATCCGTGTGACTTTTGATAAACTGGAATGTTGGAATATTTTTTGTGTGATCGTGGTTAGAGGCATCTGGATGTGTGTATATAATTTGAAGTTGAAACACGGGCTTTCATTCGTGGTCTAAGGTTTACATCCCAGGTGATTTTTAAAAATAATGTGAGTATGAAAAATCAATTTTCAGTGCTTAACGATAAAGAAAAACATCGTTAGGAAACCTACATGTCTGAGAGTTCTTTAAAAAATAGTACCTACTTACTTAAAGATGTGTGCAGTCTACGAATTCGCACTTAGCTAGCGCGGTCGACTATCGCATAAATCTCACTCATTCTAAGTGAAGACTTGTGCCCAGCAGTTACGAGAAGGTCAGTAATAGGTTAAGAAAGATATTTTTTTGTGTGTTCACGGCACCCTCAACGTAAGTCTTGTGTATTTTAGTAGGAAAGCAGAAGACAAGCTGGATTGTGTATAGGTCACATTACCACTTGTCGGAAGTTGGGTTTGCAAATGTGTTTATTTTGCTTTAAATACGCCTGTGGCGAATGTGGAATACGAAACTTTCTTTGTAACTTCACCGACAAAGCAAATTTATGTTTGAGTATGAATCTACTTAGTGGTAAGTAGGAAGGACTACAGAATTAATGTTGTTACTGCTTTGTAGAGATTTTCACATGAGGGAAAGAATTAAGTTTTTAGTGGTGTATTTTTTAAGTAGTAAACGAGCATGCAGTCTGAAAAACATCGTCGCTTATATAACGCGACGATGTTTTATAATATTCGATAGTCGCTGAGTCACTTTAAAGAGGAATGAAATAAAATCTGCATAAATAATTCATTTCAAATGTACCTACTTATTTAAAAACTTTTCTTTGTATTAAAACCACCAAGTTTTGGCTTTTTTATTATTTGATCGAAGTAGCAAACGAGCATGCATGCTGATGGTAAGTGGTCACTGCCGCCCATGGACATCTGTGACTTCATACAGAACATGGGTTCTGTCTGAAGTCAATCACAGATGCGTTGCTGCTCCCGAGGACTATGATGGTCGCCTCGTATAAAAGTGTGCCGGCAACCACATCCTTCCATTGTAATGCAAGAGATGCTTCACACTGGAAATAGGTGTGGCGGTGGTAGGTATATTATAATTTTAGTAATCGGGCTTAAAAAGCAATATTTTCTTCCTTTTATTAATAGTTCCATTTAATATCGTATTCCGTCACAAAATATTACAACAAATAGGACTTATGGGTTACGTTTCGAAAATCCATAATCATCACTGTTCTTTGTAGTGAAGGCTCTACCTTTTGTTACACCTTCATTGTTATCTTCACGGTAGAATGACCACTTGCTAAAGGCATTAATGAGGTTACACTCGATCAAAGTAGATCATTGCTCAACCAAGGCATAGTGAGGTATATTGTTACCTTTACTAAATTACTAGTCGACCCGGCGAACTTCGTTCCGCCTAAAAGTCAAAAACCTTAAATTATTCAGTGTAGCTCTACCATATTATACATAAAACTACTTCCTTTTGAATCACTAGTTATTAAAATTACTGCATTCAAATCCAAGTTTTACGAAGTTTTAGAGATCTAAGCATACATAGGGCCAGACAGCGTAAAGGTACTTCTTAATATATATAAATTACGTGTCACTTTATTTGTCCGCAATGGACTCTTAAACCTCTGTACCGATTATAATCAAATTTACTCAACGTGTGCATTTTGATCCAACTTGAAAGATAGGATAGTTTATATCTTAATTTATGGGTTTAATTGCAAATGTTTATGTAACATTTCTTTAACCACAGCAACGCGTGGCCGGGTATGCTAGTTGTTTTATAAAATGTAGTGATGTAGTGAAGAGCCCCTATTCAACTTCCTTAGAAATGATACATTTTCAAAAAGAAATCTCTAGCTGTTCATTGTATAAAAGCTACATGAAGATTTGTACCATCAATTTTTTATAGTATACATTTTTTAACCATCAATATATTTTTATCCGACAGTTGTCCATGAGTGATTAGTTATTATCAGATTGACTGCATATCTAGTTTATAAAGCGACCATCGCAGTCCTCGAGGGCAATAACGCACCGGAGATTGGCTGAATATAGAACTCCTGTTCTATATAAATTTGCTTACAGTTGTCCATGAGTGATTAGTTATTATCAGATTGACTGCATGCTTGCTTTCGACTTCAATCAGACAAAAAGTTATATACTAATACTTTTTCATTCAAAAATGAATTCCTAATTATTAACCACGATAATAAACCGCATAAAATAAACTAAACAGCTTACACGGTGTAAAGTTACATGAACAAAAAGATATAAAAACAAAAGGGTGGTTGGGTGTAGCAAAAAGTGACGGGATGATGGGTCCTCGGCGCTAAACCGAATTTAAGGCGCTCGTCAAATATTTGAGATGCGATTAAAGGCTGGTGCGTTGATTGATGGCGGCTCGATAGCTGTAGAGTAGTGAAGGTTTAGAGAGTCTAAAATATTAACAGTTTTGTTATTATTCCCGAGTAGGTAAGTAATTCGCTCTTAGCCAGCGCGGTGGACTATGGCCTAAAACTTTCTCATTCTGAGAGAAGATCCGTGCCCAGCAATGGGACCATAATGGGTTGACGAAAAAATAGGTAGGTTTTTCCGCAGCGTTTTGACACGAGGCTCTTTAAAAAAGATGCGAGGACTCCTTCAAAATCGGCGATGCATTAGTGACTCTTCTGGTGTTGTAAATGTCCATAAGCGACGATGGCTATTTTCCATCAAGTAGCCGGTCTGCCTTATCGTTAGGTTAATTAGATTCCTAGGGTATTCCTGCGGCTCCGCTACGGTCATACCTACTACTATAATGAGTATGTGTTAAATCTAGGTCATAAACTATTTATGTGCCAAATTTTACCGATTAGACCAGTAAGTTCTGTGTGAAAAAGCAAGAAACACACAACCTCACAAAGTTTTACATTTACTCTAATAACATAACTTAGTATTTTCATTTCTGGTATAAAATTTCACTTCCGTCGGTAGTTCTTATGACTGCCATAATATTTCCATTTTACGTTTTTGAAGTTAAACCTATAATAAATAAACAATCTGAAGGTGGAAAAACCAGCGTAGTTCGACCGGGAAAGTACCACCGCCACACCTATTTCCAGCGTGAAGCATTTCTTGCGTTTCGATGGAAGGGTGTGGTTGCCGGCACACTTTTATATGAGGCGACCATTATAGTTCTCGGGAGTAGCAACGCATCTGTGATTGAGTTCAGATGGAAACCATATTCCATTTGAAGTTGCTCACCAATGTCCATGGGCGGCAGTGACCACTTACCATCAGGTGGACTGCATGCTCGTTTGCTACTTCAATGAGATAAAAAAATCTAACTTAAGAATCCTTTTCATAAAACAAAACGTTCTCTCTGTATTACGATACTCTGTGTTATTTGTCGACAGCTGAGTCCATATGGATTACTTTGTCGTCGTTTAAAAACAATTAAACACATTATGATATTTCAAACAACGTTCAAATATAACGGGATATTTCGGTGGGAAAATTGAGTATCTCATAAATTACTTCTCCTTTTATTGTCTGTCGATATTCGGTAGACGTTTTTTAAAGCAATAATTAATGTATCAGTGATGATTTATAAATTTAAAAAGTTATTAAATATTACGAAATTACGTGTTATTAACTTTTTAACTATGTCCACCAATTCGTACTTACGACAATAATGGGTTGACGATAACTTATTTATTATACGTACAATTATGCATAATAACTTATATGTAAAAAAATAACTAATTTATGAATAAAATATAAAAACTCGCCTCCAAATTACTATAACCAGGATGAGTTCCCGGAGTGCTGGAGACCTTGTTGAATAGTAAGGCTAATTCTTTGGCCATGGTATGTTCCACCTTTCTCATCATCCTTTGAGGCAATGAAGCTATCTAATTATTATTAATAATTATTCAATAAAATTAGACTATAATGCAGTTCATTTGATGTTAATTGATCACAATTCTTTGACGCATTCAAGCTTTTTTATCTGATAGAAATAGCAAACGAGCATGCAGTCCACATGATTATAAATAGTCCCTACCGCCCTTAGTCATCTGTAACCAACTTCATATAGAATGTAGTTTGGACGGGGAAGTACCTACTTTAGAACCGACTTTCATCATTTACTTAGTTTAATTAATAATTAAGATTTCCACTGGATCAAAGACAAAGTGTGATCGGTAATAGATTCGTTGTTACTCATAAGAACTTAGTTAAACGTGTTATATAATATCCCTCACTAATCATATCAGAACACAGCTAATACAGTACTATAAGCTGGTTTTGATATGATTGATAATGGCGGTAGAAAAGACATCAGTAGATATCAGAAATCCATATGTAAATTGTATCAAAGAGTTTCTACCCTCTTCCAGCATTGTAGATAAAAGAGAAATCATTAAATAAGACAGAACAAGGTAGTAGAACCAGTGTAGTTCGACCGGGGAAGTACCACCGCCACACCTATTTCTAGCGTGAAGCATTTCTTGCGTTTCGATAGAAGGGTGTGGTTGCCGGCACACTTTCACATGAGGCGACCATCATAGTCCTCGGGATTGGCAACGCATCTGTGATTGATTTCAGATGGAACTCATGTTCTGTATGAAGTTGATTACAGATGTTCATGGGCGGCAGTGACCATTTACCATCAGGTGGACTGCATGCTCGTTTGCCACATCAGTCAAATAAAAAAAAAAAGATAAAAAACTTGAGATTAGTCAAAAAATCCGCGTCTGTTATTTCGGAGCTCTCTCAGCTACGAGTAGTTCCCTAATTTTGACTAGTGTATGAAAAACCATCCACATGGTGGAAATTTCGGGGACTAGCCAACCTTATGATTTTTCGATACTTTCGAAACTGTTTCTGACAGTGTCCACCATAATAAACGATTGTTTAAAAAACACGCTTTCTACACTCATAGCCCCACACTAGGATTTGCTCCTGAGTCGTGGGTGCCATGGACATACACAAGACGAATAAACAAACACCCAGACTCAGAACATGAATCTAAACTCATCATCCTGTCTGGCTGGGAATCGAACCCGGAACCCATTGAGCGACAGACCGATATGGTAACCGCTCTGCCATGCGGGTCATCGATTTTTATAGTTCTTTAAGCGGGGCTGTAGCGCTACACTGTAGCATTTAAGTTCTAGAAATAGGTGCAGTAGTAACTGTAGTTAAACAGAGTTATTCAGAAATAGTTATTTAGAAGTAGGTGCAGCAGTAACTGTAGTTAAAAACAGTTATTTAGAATTAGTTGCAGCATTAACTGTAGTTAAAGAGGGTTCTACCACTTATAATTTCCATGATATATAAAGTATTCGCGCGCCACACGTCGTACTTCCGGCAAAGCGACTTCCGTCGCTCGCTGGATTCTTAACGCCCTGAAAATAATATTTCATGCACATCGTGCCTGTCATTTTATCACTGTTTATAAACGGAAACGCTGTGAGGTTGTATAACACTTCCTTATAGCACGACTTGGGTATATTTCGGTATTAAAACTTAACTATATTCTAAAGATAAGGCTTTGTTTATTATAGGAATGAAATTAATTAAAATGAAATAAATCTCCTTATTTTGTTTACGCCTACACAGGTACGTATAATTTGCAAGTGCCTTCATAGATGTTACAATATTTCTGATGTTACAATATTCAATATTTAGGTATATTGGCGACTCCTCTGGTGTTAAAAATGTCCATAGGCGACGGTGACTGCTTCCCGTCAGGTGGCCCGTCTGCATTATCGTTAGTTACAACTATTAAAAAAATCCTGCATGGGACAGCATTAAATACACATGCCATAATAATTGCTCAGTAATATCCATGCATCATCCTTTTGAGACCACTATTTCACTACATAATATAAAACGAAGTTGCTTCTCGCTGTCTGTCCCTATGCATGCTTAGATCTTTATAACTGCGCTACGGATTTTGGTGCAGTTTTTTAACAGATAGAGTAATTCAAAAAGAAAGTTTTTTATGTGCAAACGAAGTTCGCCGGGTCAGCTAGTTTTTTTTATATAAAATGCAGTAGCAAACGAGCATGCAGTTCACTTGATAGTAAGTGAACTGAACACTTGAACATGGGTTCTATCTGAAGTCAATCACAGATGCGTTGCTACTTCCGAGGACTATAATGGTCACCTCATATTAAAGTGTGCCAGCCACCACATCCTGGATCATGGAAACGCAAGAATTGCTTCCCACTAGAAATAGGTGTGGCTTTGGTATTTCCCCGATTGATTTACACTGGTTCTACCTGTTTTTTTGTTACGGGAGGAAACCTTCAAAAGGTACACCGAAGCCTTGGAATAAACTCCGGGTTATGTGATTTTACCCACTAAAACCTCCTCGGTGGCCTTCCTCAGCGCTTGTAGTAGGGGACTCGGAAACTCCAACGGAACGAACCGGTAGCCCCTAGCGCAGCGCCCCTCACGGGCATTTACCATGTACCATGCATGTACCATCCCCATTCACCATCCGGTGCTTACGGCGAGATGCAGCCACACATCCCGCCGTCCTTCTCGGGGTTGCTTGTTGGACGGTTCGAGCTCCCACTCTAGCCGTCCGCAACCCCAGAGGCTCCCTGTTAGTCGCCTCTTACGACAGGTAGGGGATACCGTAGCCCTATTCTGATCCCGGAACAACAGGGTGAACACTAGTTCTACCTATATTACCTATTGTATCGATTGTATAATATTACATGAAAGCATTAAAAACAAAACTTTACAAAACATTGCGCAACAATAACATGGTCTACCAATATTTTAATAATGCCATTGAATTTGTACATGACTTTTAATCTTAGTATTCAAGGCATAACATATGCATGACTGTAAGCTAATGTGATGTCCCTTTGCGATCAAAAACAAGTACCCATTGAAATCTTTCCTCTATCCTTGCATTTTCTTACAATAGAATAATCCAGTGAATCTCAAAGCTATGCTTATGTTTTTTGTCGTCCTTAACAATGTTTGTTTATTAACTCATGATAAAATTGAAGTATTTTAATTATGTTAGGTTAAGACAAGAATTTGCTTAGTAATTTGTATACATTTCAACGTTATGGATACTAACAAACATTACACACATACACAATGAGATTCAAATAAGCATCGAGGTGAGTTAAAACCGGTAGATTTTATCACTAATACTCAAAAAACGAGTTACATACCTTACCATTCTAAATAACCTAACCTTATTTAGCATTATTATTTTATGTCTATTATTATCTGTCCATGTCTAAGTACTATATTATTGTTATATGAAGTGTGATCTCTGCAATATGCATCGTTGATTATTGAGCACTTCAACTTTATCTTTTTTCTTATTTTACCTAACGATGCATCTCAGGTTGAGAATAGGTGGACGAAGCAAACAATTGATATTCAATGGTAAGCAGTAATAGTTATAGATTTCTCATGTTATCCTATCAAATACCGACAGAGTAGGTACATAATATCATGCGGCATACATACGGCCGAATTATTCCAATGACAATCGTATGCTTTGCAAGGGAATACAAAAAGGAATATGTGGATAATGCCTCTATATCTGATTGTATAAAAGATATGCTCGTTTACTGGTAATAAGACGAATTTGTTTTTGTTCATTGATAAGCAAGTCTTATATTATGTATTTTGTTTGGGTTTATGACAAAAGAGTAAATCAAGTAAGCGTTTGAATCTATTTTTTCTATAGTCATTTTTGTTTCACTTTAAATTTTGAACTTAAGTAAATTGAAAAAAAAAACTATTTAGATAACTGTTACAAAAATATGTATGTTTTATACGAATAAACTTTTTAACAATAGTTAACATATACTTTAGGACATTAATCAAAATAAAATATATATAAGTATAAATTAGGAAAGCCTGATTAAAATTGTAAATGAAATATTTGATTATAAATTAAAATTATTAATTAAATAATTTAGCCATAACGCTGCACTACACTATAAGACACTAGCAGTATTATTCTTCAGAATTAAAGTGATATCGATTAAAAAAATATTATAATATGATATTTTATATGATTTATATAAGTTTATATCCTGTTTCCAGAAGTTTAGCCTCTTATATTAAACTAGTTGACCCGGCGAACTTCGTTCCTAACATCTAAAGTCAAAAATCTAAAATTATCAGTTTTTCTCTACTGTATTATACGTGTGTAATACATAAAAACCTTTCTGTAGTGATTTAACAGAAAGGTTTTTTTATGTATAACACACGCCTACACACCTCCTATCACCCTATCTATTAAATAAAACTGCATTAAAATCCGTAGCGTAGTATTAAATATCTAAGCACTCATAGGGACAGAAAGCAAGAAGCGAATATGTTTTGTACTATAGTGATACATCAAACCATCAAACTTCACTTCACCGATCACGTAATAATCTCTTTTAAAAATATCTAAATCTAATAACACCCTATTTAAATTTTAAGCACTTAGTTAAGAGAATCACCGTTTAAACTTGAGTATTATACACTAGCAGAATCGACGCGACTTCGTTCGCGCAGAATATAATGTAATCTATCCAACCATTATACATTTGAGCACTACTCCTGGACATTTTTTTATTCTATTATAAAAAGGTATTACAGTGTATGCAATGAAAAAATTTTTTGAGCAAAATTTTTGTCATTTTGAATCACATTACTCAAGTTTTAGCAAAGACGCCTTATATATTCAAGTAATAAAAATAGCCTATATTTCTCAGGAATAATGTAGCATTCTAATGGTGAAAGAATTTTTAAAATCGGTTCAGTAGTTTTTAAGTTAATTCATGACAAACATACAAAAATACAACGTTTTGCTCTTCATAATATTAGTATAGATATTACCTACGTATACCATGACGATTATCTGCAGGTACTTCCCACCCTTATTTCAAAGCTCAACATCTCCGTATAATGTTATTGAAGTTAGAGCGATTCGCAAATGCCTTCAGCACATTACACAAATCTTAATGTGTTTATTTCTTTCGGATGATGTGCATTATGGAAATTTTGGGTGTTAATAATTCTGTTTGTGTGTGATGCTAGGTTATTGTTTTTGTTACTTTTATTATGGTGGTTTTTAGATAAAAGTGTATACCAATTTGCACTTGACCAGGGCGTTGAATTATAGTCTAAAATATAGAGAAAAGACACGTGTCCAGTAGTGATACAGTAATGGGTTCACGATGACTATAAAGGTAAGAACCAACCAAGTAAATTGACATTATTTACATATATTTATAGTGTAAGTGTGATACAGTTCCTCTGTTTCGGTTTAAAGGTATAGTTGCCGTCTTATTGCCATATGGGGCGACTATCTTAGTTCTCACAAGGAGCAACGTGGTTGCCTAACACTCTTTCACCGAAATTAAAGAATTCCTTCGCAGTTGAAATAAGTGTGGCGGTGTTACCACCCCGGTCGAATTACACTACTTACTTCTAATACCTGGTAAACGTTTTTATGGTGATAGAACCTTATGAAATGTATAACTTACAAAAGAATAGGTAGATAGAACTTAAAATACATATAAAAGAAATGTAAATGGCGTCTTATACTATAAATACGTACATATATTAACGTTCATATGTATAAACGGTGTTGGTAAAAATGTTTCTTGAATAAAGATGAAAACCAATTACCCACGAACTTCAATGCAAATCCAAATTCAGCAATACAAAAACGATATCTCGAAAGAGACGCATTTTCCTCACAATACCTTAAAACTTTTTATTACGAAAAGGCTTCCTTTGTCAACCGAACGATTCAATTCGCGTATAGAATAGTCCCCTCGCAATAAAATCTTATATGCCTACGTTTGCTATGCAAAAATCGTTCAAACGAAATGGCCGTGCTGTGGGCTTATTCTGAAAATTTATGTACCTACAAGTCGCGGTGATACTATGAACTTATATTTCCATGGCGATTTTATAAATTGTGTAAATAAAATTAAGTAATTAAAATTAATTTCAGAACTCTTGATTTTACAAAATTACGAGGTTTCGTAAATATTTTTATTATGAATTTACTAAGAATTGTAAATTAAAATAGAAAAAAAACTAACTCGGTCAACACTGCAATTTTTTTATTTATTATTTGCTATTAAATTTACTACCAACTAGGCTTTGGGTTGCTGTCTCTATGATCTCGGGATCAGGATAGAGCTGCGATTTTTTCTTGTTATAAGAGGCGATTAAAAAGAGTATTAAAAAGGACGCTTCAAGTGTTGCGGGCAGTAAGTTTAGGATGCTCAAACTGTCCAACCAGCGGTTATAACGTAAACAAGGAACAACAGTTCGGAATTACAGTTACTTACAGGAGTAACCCGGAAACTCTGAGATCTCGGAGTCCTTTACCCAGCGCCGAGAAAGGCTCCCGAAAGGATTTCAGTGCGGTAAAAATCTTACATAAACCAATTGGTTTCTTAAGGCCCTATGAAGGTGTTAGAAACAGTGTAATTCGACCAGTGACCATCATAGTCCCCGGTCAACGCATCTCAGATAGAAGCCATGTTCTATTTGAAGTTGCTCACCGATGCCCATGACCACTTACCATCAGGTGGACTGCATGCTCGTTTGCTACTTCAGTCGGATAAAAAAAAAATGGTACCTTTTGCAGGTGGACATCTCTATCAACAAAAAAGGCTTAGATAAAGTTAAATTGAAAATTTTAATCAGTAATTGTATTACCTAAACATCGTATACATTACCTAATTTTTCGTTTGATATCTCATATCATATCCATTAACTAAAAATCACTTATTGAAACATCGATTTCTCTCACGAAAAGCGCATTGCAGAATAACTCCTCTCAATAGACGGTGAATAAAAAGAGTTGATTTTCGATTTGGATAGGACTCGGTGCCAGGGTGGCAATTCTGATCTCGATCGAGCCGATACTCGATCGCCGGGGAAATCACTTCGGCCGATGCAAATTTAACGGTGCGAATTGATTTAGAGATGTTGCTGGATGTGATCATTTGTTTTAGAGGAAATAATATTTAATAATAAACACGTCATAAAAAGTATTTAAAAAAAGAGGTTAATATTAATACTTTTATTATAAAAATTAAAATAGCAAATAAGCATGTTAACGTCAAGTAGTGAATGGTAAGTTGCCACTGTCACCCATAGGCTATAACTCAGAGCAACAAATTACGCTATATTCAAGTTTTTTTTTATCTGACTGAAGTAGCGAGCATGCCGTCCACCTGATGATAAGTGGTCACTGCCGCCCATGGAAATCTGTAATCAATTACATACAGAACATGGGTTTCATCTGAAGTCAATCACAGATGCGTTGCTGCTCCCGCTAGAAATAGGTGTGGTGGTGGTACTTCCCCGGTCGAACTACACTGGTTCTACCACTAAGTTCAGCCATAGCGGCTCCTTTGACGTTAAAGATTTCGCTTGAATGCATCGTTCAAGTATACTTCCCGTACTATTCATTTTTATCTTAGGTATAACACGTATAAAAATATAATTGTCTACAAATCATAAGAGTCAACCAATTCGAATTTTTTTTCGGCTAGCGCAGTGGACTATGACTTAAACACTCTCTCATTCTGAGAGAAGACTCGTGTCAGGCAGTGCGGCAATAATGATTTTACGACGAATACTATCAAATTATTATTGGTAAGAATAATTTCTAAATAAATCACTCAGATCTTAATTTAATGTATAGAAAATTCAAATTTAATTTGATCACAGATTACGACGCGTTAAATTTATATAAGTCCGTTCTAGTCGATAAGTTTTTAGCTCCACGTTCTCGTTTGAATGTAAAACGTCGCAATAAGCGTCAAATTAGATTCCATTAAAGGAAATTGTCGCGAATCTGAACGTTCAAGATGTCTGGATGTAATGAAGTGAATGGAGAAAACATTCTTAGCTTCTCCTGGCTCTAGATGTTTGAAATATTGTTAACTATTTAATATACACTAGTCACCCGTCGCAACGGTCGAAATTCGACCGTTATTTAAATTAAAAAACTAAACTTCATATTGTCCAAAGTAGCACCAATATTTCTGTAATTTAAATTAATTGTATTATAATATTTTTTAAGTTATTGTGAACGCACCCGTTAAAGGTAAAAAGAGGTTTGTTAACTAAGCTGCGTTTAGAAGCAATAGAGGGTATTTTGACAAAGACATCTGACATTTTAGACGGTTTTTGTTTTCATAGTAAGACATTGAATGTTCTATTTCGTTTATTAAGTATGTGTTTGTGTCAAATGCAAGGTAGTATATGTAATGTGTTTTTAGTTGATTTTATGTACGTTTTATGCATTATTTGAAAAAAAATCTTAGTATTGCGCAATTCTTCTGTACATCAACCTGTACTATAACCGTGAGTAATTTCATACTTGCCCGTGGCAACTATCTTAAAAAAGAAACACAAGTTTTTGATTCACATATTAATAAATAGATGTTTTATAATGTTAAAATTGCAAAGTTTGAGTAGCGGTAGCCTAATGAAGTGAAGTTTGAGGATCAAATTTTCTAAAAAGAAATTATGATCATAAATAATCATAATAATATTTTATTCCAAAAGGTTTTTTATGATGTGCGTATTAGAAATTAATAATCACTTTTGTACGTTTAAGGAAAACATCGAGAGGAAATCTTAACATCTGAGAGTTCATAATAACGTTCTGTAAGGCGTGTCAAAATCTATATTTGGCAATTTACACTTAGACAGCACGGTATCCATCCATACATCAGCCCTTTGAGGTACCCTGCTGGACATAGACTTCCCCTAAATGACGCCACTCCAACGGTCCTGTGCCTTATGAATCTAACGGTTTCCCGGTATCCTCTTCAGGTCATACAATAAAATTCTCACATTCTGAAAGAAGTTTCATGCCGACCAGTGAGACTATAACAGGTTGGTACCTACGTCACCTTTCCTCCACCGCGCCACTCGCCAATGGATGAAGTTCCATCCGCATCGACTAGACCCGTGGCGGTCCTCCACGGTTCCGGTTGCACGTTTTTTTTTAAACGGACGTGCAAGATGTGGAATGAGCTTCCTCCTGAGGTATTCCGGAGCGTTATGACATGGTGCTCTTCAAAAAAGGTGTGAAAAGAGCTCTCCTTCAAGGCCGGCGATGCATTGGCAACTCCTCTGGTGATGCAAATGTCCATAGGCGACAGTGGCTACTTTCCATCAGGTAGCCCGTCTGCCTAATCGCCAGGTTGTTATAAAAAAAAGTTGAGGACGATACGAGTTTGCAGTCCACCCGACGGTAAGTAACGACTAGCTTCAACTAAGATAGGTTTAGTAAAATTGGACCTGAAGTTGGCCACAGATGCGTTCCTACTCTTATACACCAACTTGAAATATCTAGGATTATATCCCTTTTTCACACCTTATCAACCAGTTAGGAGTGCTTAACACTACTGTTCTAAGACAGACATAGACGGAGTAGTCTCTAAAGTAAAACTACTAAGAGCGCTACCACCTTCACTGTATCTAAATAATTAATATTGGCCTACAGATTAAATTAATTTACGTTCATCTATACTAATAATAATAATCATTTATTTCAGGCTAAGTCCATATTTTAAATTGTCAAAATTTTTAATACTAATGTGTTAGTAACAATTTTACTTACAACTATGCTAGTAACTTTATAAGGTGGTAGAACCAGTGAAGACCGCCACACTTATTTCTAGCGTGAAGCATTTCTTGCGTTTCGATGGAAGGGTGCCGGCACACTTTCATATGAGGCGATCATCATAGACCTCGGAAGTAGCAACGCATCTGAGATTCACTTCAGATAGAACCCATGTTCTTTATGAAGTTGATAACAGATATCCATGGGCGGCAGTGACTACTTACCATCAGGTGGAGGGCATGCTCGTTTGCTACTTCAGTCATAAAAAAAAAACTTATTACTAATGACTCACAACCACAAACACATGTAATGCTTATGGTATCCTACCTGTCACCAATCCCATCCAGTAGTATTGTATGTAATACGTAATAATATATAATACAATATTTGTTTGTATGTTTGTAACTTTTTGTTTATAAGGATCTTCGGAAATACTGAACCCATCACACAAAAAATATTTCAGCTAATTAAAAAGGTACCCTATTTAGAAGTGCTATAGGCTATACTTTATTACGATTGAACAAAATATAATCAACGCTCAACGAAGTGGGCACGGGTCGGCTACTTCGAAATCAAACTTCAAAAGTAAGATTATACCGCTTTTAAATGGCAGATACTACTTCTAAACTTGTTTATATCCAAAACTATAATAAAATTATAACATTCATGGAGTTAATATGACTAAAACTGATATTATAATAAAACGTATATAATTCTACTAATTATCAAACGACCCGCTTTTATAAGACGCGCTAACTAACACGTAAACATGCTGATTTAAAACCGAATTAATTCCGAAATATTAATTCAGAGGGTAATTACGACCGCCTTAATAAACTTGCACCTTTAATTAAGTAATTAAGATAACCGGTGAACAAAAAGAAAGCATTTGTAATCTACGCCGGAAACCGTTCGGAAGCTATTTGAAACCGAACCGAAATATGTAAATAATAAACCCCTGAATTGGAAATTTTACCACTACTAAGTGTTTCGTGAAATGTGTCGATGAGTTATTATATCTGTACTATTTTTGAGTTACCGCTGGAAAAAACAATTTTTGAATTTTTTTAACTCACGCAAGGCCCGGGAAAAGACACTCAAAAATGTATTAAAAGTTTTTATATATATGGGGGTATGTTATCTAATTGTGAACACTATTATTATTATTATTTTGCGAAAGTTTGTGAGGACGTATGTGTTTAATTTTCACGCTAAACTACTGGATTTCACTGAAATTTGACAAATAGATAATTTATGTCCTAGATTAATAGATGGGATACTCTTTTAATCAGGTCAGTGTAAATGTGACCAAAGCAAGCAGAGCCGCCAGAATAAGGCTAGTTTTTGTTCTAAATTGTTGTCAATATATCTAATAAAAATTTTGAATATTATTATTTATTTTAACAAAAAAACTGATATTATAACTTTAATAATGTAAATAAAATACACATGATGATTCGCAGCACTTTATTTTTTTAATTATGGGAGTAACCACTACTAAGAACAACAAACAAAACTCGACAGCAACTCACCCAAACCTCGAACAGCCAAATCAAAGCCTCAGCAACCGTAGTAGGGACGCACCATATAAAACGGCGCACAGACTACATAAATTCCAATTAAGCTGAGGTATCTCGGATCGTTTTATCGGCGAGAGCGTTAGAATACATTTACGTTATTGTTTACGTTAATATGACAGGCTTTGTGCCGAAAGCGACACCGTTTGGGGTATTTTTTGTGAGCAATAGTAATTGGGGGCAATGTTTTCCAAATTTAAATAGGTTTGTAGTTAGTTGTAGTTTTATTAGTGTTAGTCACAGATGCTATTATTAGAAAGCCTTGAGTAAGCGTGAGTTTCGCAAATTTTCATTAAATACGTTATACCTACAATAGCAGCACTACAAAAATGAGGCAAAAAAGTAAAGGAAATGAAGGAATATTTATTGTCAACTAGCTGACCGACGACCTTCGTTCCGCCTATAAGAAAAAAAAATTAAAATTATAAGTGTTCCTCCACACTATTATGCATGTATTATACGTAAAAACCTTCCTCTTCAATCACTATATCTATTAAAAATAACTACATTGAAATTTGTAGCGTAGTTTTAAAGATCTAAGCATACATAGGGACAGACAGCGAGAAGCGACTTTATACTATGTAGAGATAATTTTACATAGATGTATCAACACCCACTGCAGTCAACAATACGCATGTTAGGCGCCGTGACTATTGGAAAAACCTTCATTAGGTGAGGCCTGTGTCCAGCAATGGTTCTCATAAGGATAATGGATAGATTAATTAGGGTATCTAGAGCGTTTGTAATTACATCTAGAGTTCCTTTATATTGCATCAAATGTTTGTTGACAGCTAAGGTATATAAGACGCGATCATCTTAGTCTTCCGAAGTAGCAACGCATCTATCATTGAATTCAGATAGAACCTCTGTTTTATATGAAAAAGCTTACAGCCGAATCGTCGAATGTTTACAATTTATCATTATATCTCCGGCCTATTTTTATATGAGGCGAATATCTTAGTTCTCGGGAGTATAAATGTGGGATTGACTTCTAGTAGAACTCTTGCTCTGTCATTCTCTCATGGGCTTCAGTGATCGCTTTGCAACCGGTTGATTAAATCTGGAGGCACGGCAGTGCCTTCGCCAAGTCCATACTTTTCTCGAAGCAATTTCGGTGCTCGTTTTCTACTTATATTATGCGTCACATGCATGACGCTTCAATTTATTTTCAAATGTAGAATTTATTCCAAAAATATATGCAGTTCGAAAACAAAAAACACCGTTACGTTGACCCTAAGTATAATTAATTAGGACCATTGTTTAATTACCAATTAGGGCGGAAAGGTGTTGGTGACATGTGTCTATTGAGCGGGGTATCGCGGTACTTTGAAGCACATCTGTTACTATAATGGATCATATAAGTAGGCTAAAAAACATAATTTATATGTTGCGGTTACATTTGGGAGGCACTGTTGTTAATGTAAAACACTTTTTTCGAAACGTGTGGTAAATAAAGAAATAGGATCATTTTACTTTATAGATTTTCTTTTACTTTTTTATCTGATTGTAGTAGCAAACGAGCATGCAGTCCAACTGATCGTAAGTGGTAAGGGAATAGAGTAAGGGTTTTATCTAAAGTCAATCACTAGGCGCTGGCCAAGTGCGAATTAGTGGACTTCACACACCTCCGAGAACTTTTTTTAAAGAAGTCTCGGGTGTGTAGGTTTCGCGATGTTTTCGTTCACCGAAAAGCAGGGATAATTAATTTCTAATACGCACATACAGCAATTGTTATCAACATCAGGTGACAATTGAAATATAGAGTAGACTGCCGATTCCTATATGTGCCACTGACCACTTGCTATTAAATAGACTGCATCATAGTAAAAAATTGTCAATGTCATAAAAGTACAATTAAAGTATTAAGAATAAAAGTCAAAAAAGTATTTTTTTCTACTCAGCGTACCGAACTCTCCTACACTTACGCTGCATTACAGAAGAGCAACTATTCACCAAAAATACATATGTACTTGGTATTTATTACGGCGCCAGAGTTCTCGTACGTTTTATTTCAAGTAAGCGGTTCCAAACGATCGTTTCATACAAAGATGCGCTGAAACGTTACCAGCGTTTGATTCCGTTTCGCTCAATTAATGTCTTACCGTGAAACGCTAAACCGACTCAAGTCGTCTTCTCCGCCCAGTACTGTCGTGAACAAAAGTGAATGACAATACTGATATTAGATTGGTGAAAGTGTGTGAGGATTTTTTTTCTTTTTCACGCAAAATGCATTTGCACATATTTACCTAGTTTATGATAGGAATAGGGATAGGTTTGTATGAGGCGACCATCTCCTCCCACAGTCCTCGGGAGTAGCAACGCGTCTCGAATTGACTTTAGATAGAACTTTATGTTCTATATGTAGTTGTTTACAGGAGCCCATGGGCGAAGGTGAGCACTTACCATCAGGTGGACTACATATTCGTTTGCTACTTCAATGTTATAAGAAAATATTTAAGTTTAATATTAATGACTCATAATACGTGTTTTGCTATCATTAAGATGACCCAAGCGGTTGAAGCAGAGGTAAAAATCTAGTTATAAAAATCAAGGGTAACATCAGAACTAAAATTAAGTGCCATCAGAGATTTCAGAACTATAAGGATAGTTTTTAACAAGAAGTTACTCCTTGACCATTTGCTGAACAGAAAACGACGATAATTTTACATGTTTAATACTTAGTTGTTACTTAGTTGTAGTGTAAAATATGATATTTTTAGTATGTTTTTGAACCCAAAAAACTATAATTACTTCAAAAATATCGACGACAAACAAACATCCTAAGCAAATTATGGGCATCGCACAGTACGAGTCATTCAGGTACAATTAAAAAAAATTAAAATATTCGAGATTCGATTGTACACTAAATTCTTAAGTCTTAGCGTCTAAAACCTACAGATAGTAAAACCAGCGACTGATTCCATGTAACGTAACAGAGGACGTGGTTACGGGAATTGAGCCAATACGTTGAGCCAATTTAAATTTGGAAATTGGCGCCATTTTGTGTGCGAGATAATGTATCTGTGGTTTACATTATTATTAATCTGTACGTGGCCGTAGGAAGATTTTATCTTTGTATTATTAGACAGTTTTGGAATAATTAGTGCGATATATTTTATACAAACGGGAAATATAAAAAGACACAAAATTGTTATTATGATCTTTAGGGTTCTGTACGACGGAAGTCTTTTACTAAGCCTTTTCCGTCTATCTATCGGTTAATGAGCTGTATCTTTTGATCCGTAGGTAATAGACATACCTACACTTAAAAATAATTTTCTAAACAATTTCAACCTCACAACCCCAAATGACACTTTGACTACAGTATCTGTGCATTAAAATAAGGGTACGATTAAAGTAAAAACTTAAAAGTATTTTAGGTTCGACTGTACTCTGAAGTCTTTGTAGTGACTAAACCCTACAGATAGTAAAACCAGCGACTGAAGTTCGTTTACGAGCCGCTACCGGCAACAGATTCCCTGTATCGCACCAGAAGGCGTGGTTACGAGGAACCGTTGAGCCAATTTAAATTTGGAATTGGCGCCATTTTGTGTGCGAGATAATGTATCTGTGGTATTTGAATTCTATATAATCTATACAATGGTTGTACGAAGATTTGATCTTTGTGTTTTAAGACACTTTTGCAAAAAAATGTGCGATATATTTTGTAGAAATGGGAAATAAATAATGACGTAAGTTTTTTTTAACTATTTTAGGGGTCTGCACGAATAAAAATGAAAGTCTACCAAGCTTTTTCTGTTTGTCTGTCGGTCAAAGAGCTGTTTCTTTTGAACCTTAGGTTCATTTGATCATAGACACTTGTTTTTTTTGCGAAGTGTAAATCACCATAATCGGTGTAACAGAAAATACTAAAAATATAATAGAGTGAAAAATAAAGGCCGTCCCCAAGAAGAAACCGATATTTGTCAGTGTTTTCTGGTTTATCAAATTAACTATTACTGTGCCATTGTTTTAGAATTTTTGTTTATTCGTTACTTAACACTATTAGACACCTCTGTTTCACAATTTTTGTTCTGTTATTCCTCACTTTATGTCGATGTCTTATGTATATGGATAAAAGCAGTAGGTACTATATTTTTTTATTATTAACTGACAATAATTGCTTACCGAGCTGCATCCTTATAACGATGGGACTAATAATCAGTGTAAGGATTTTAATTGAGAGAAGCTATTTGTGAACATATATCGCAGTAGGTACTTAATTTATAATTATAATAAATTAAGTAAGATTTCAATTTATTAAATATATTAAATGTTATAAAATATAACAAATAGAATATATTAAAAAACAATTACAAAATAAAAAACACAAACCCACTGCTATTTTTCACAATTGAGGTCGTTTTCTGATACGATGGTATTGTAGAAAAAATATTGTGACTGTGTTCCGTAGGCCTACACAACTTAAAAACATTTCAATTAAATGTTTACCAATCTGTATTAATTTCATTTTTTATTATTTTTATCTGTTGTTACTGTATATATAAACTATTACTTATTAATAGTTTATTTATACAGTACTTAATAATCCACACTAATATTATAAATGTGGAAGTGTGTTTGTTTGTCCCTCTTTCACGTCGCCGCATAGCTAGTATATGATATGGTTTTTGCTCGGAGATAGTTAGGAGGGCGTAAAGTGACGTAGGCTACTTTTTACCGCGCTCTTTCATTCCCACGAAAATATCGATGTTTTATTAGTTGATACATATTTAGTAGTTCCAGACATTGTTAATAGATGGCGTTAGTAAAATTCATTTGCAAGTTCTAAATCACACTATCAAATGCTAATGTTAATTCCCTTCGACCGTGCGGGCGAAACCGCAGGTAAGAGCTAGTAGTTTATATTTTACTCATATTAATAGTTTATATATAGTTTATATACACAATCCATGTACCCAGTTAAGTGCAGAAATAAATGCTTTACCTATCTAACAATCTATAGGTAACATTTTCTGTCTAGCTGTATTTTACAAAAGTTAGATATCATGAGATAGATAAAATTTATATTATATTGAAAAGAAATTCCTTGCATGAATGGGACAGGTTTTTCATATTAATATCATATCTCTCTGCTTAATTAACTTTATCGGGCATCGGTCCTCTTAGCGTCACGCGACATTCGTAAAATAATATTTCATTGGGAACTGAGAAGGGACATTTGTAAAATTATTAAACTTTTATAATAATGAAGTAGCAAGCGAGCATGTAGTGCACCTGATGGTAAGTGGTCACCGCCGCCCATAGACATCTGTAAGCAACTTCATATAAAACATGGGTTTCTATCTAAAGTCAATCACAGATGCGTTGCTAATCCCGAGGACTGTGATGGCCGCCTTATATAAAGGTAAACCACACACTTACATCGATACGCAAGAACTGCTTCACGCTAGAAATAGGTACTCCCCCGGGGGAACTACGCTGATTCTACCACCTATTGAAAGACCATATATCTGAGTTCACGAAATCAGTTCTCGGAGGTGTGTAATTTCTCTAATTCGCACTCGCCAGTGCGGTAGAGCTACGAGTGATATTGTAATATTTATCACGAGATGGCGCTGCGGGTATTCTAAATGGTGTGATATGGATACTAAAAATCGAAATTGAACCTCCGAAGTTAACCAACTTGTACATATAATGCAATGAAGGTTTGGTGAGTTTGTGCTTATTTGCAAAAAAATACATTTTGGAGGAATGAGAATCACTAAATAGTTTAGAACAAAGTCGCCTTCCGCTGTCTGTCCCTATGTATGCTTGGTTCTTTAAAACTACGCTATGGATAATAATGCTGTTTTTTTGTAGATAGAGTGATTCAAGAGGGAGGTTTTTATGTATAATATATGTATAATACAGTGTGGGAACACTGTTAATTTTAGATTTTTGAGTTTTAGTCGGAACGAAGTTCGCCAGGTCAACTAGTAAGTTACTCGTAATAAAACAGTGATAGCCTAATGGTTTAAACTCGCCCTCTCGATCGGGAGGTCTGAAAATAATCTCAGCAGATATGATTTTTGTAAATGATGTGCGTATTAGAAGTATTTTTTACTACTTTTTGGTGCCGAAAAACGTCGTGACGAAATCTACACGCCTGAAAGTTCTTTAAAAGTCTCTTAGGTGTGTGAAATCTAACAATTCGCACTTATTGCTAGCCAGCGCGGTTGAGTACGGTAGACCGTAGTTCGTTAGTAGACCGTAGTAGTCAAAATGAGATGATTACTGATTAGAATCCCTAATCATGTTATTCTGATACGAGATCCGTGCCCAGCAGTGAAAAAAAAAATACTGACGACGTACATTACAATATATTTACTTTTTACAATTTTTGTCTGTGTTGAAAAATATAAAATATTTATATTATATTTAAATAAAGCTTCATTCCATATATACATTATTTAAGGAAATACAATGATACCAATCCAAGAATGAAGTCATAACAGTAGACAAATGCTTATCGCTTAAACGACCTATCCATTAAAGTTTATGAACCATAGAGAATAGATAATTTAGGAAAACATCCCCCATATATTTATGGGTATTAGTGGGGTGAACACAACCCCGCCTACGTGGTAAATTATCACCCTGTTTAAGCTATTTTCATTCGGTGGGCGGTACTTAAATTCCATGGGGAAATGTCATTCTTAAGACTCAATTATATTTAACTAACATTACGGTTTAAGACTGAAAATATCTTTCTGTAACGAGCGAGTCTGATAGTAAATGGACGTCGATGGATATTTCTCAACTTTCTATAGGGTGGAAGTCCTAGCCTAAGCTTTTTGCGTTTCGGTGGAAGAGGTATACTATGGCTGCAATACTAGTGGTTGACGGCACACTTTTATATGAGGCGACCATCATAGTCCTCGGGAGTAGCAACGCATCAGTGATTGGCTCCAGGTAGATCCCATGTTCTGTATGAAGTTGATTACAGATGTCCATGGGCGGCAGTGATCACTTACCATCAGGTGGACTGCATGTTCGTTTGCTTACTTCAGTCAAATAAAAGAAATACTTTTCCACCTAACTTACTTTTTAACCGACTTCCCAAAGGAAAGAGGTTATCTATTCGTCACGTATATATTTTTTTTTTTTTTTTTTTTTTTTATGTATGTTCGGGCGAAATGGCTAGAAATCGTCGACCTACCGACACGATTCATACGACATTGCATGCGGCTAGTTTCACAGGCAGTCCCATATTGAGGAAAATGAAAACCTTCTGGCGGTTTTCCCGGAAAATTGGAAAATGTCGGTTTCTTAAAATCTTGAATAACTTGGGTGTTTATAAACCGATTTCCATTTTCTTTCTTTCATTTGATAGGAAATTTTGTCACGCAACTTTTTCTCTTGGACATGGGTATGCTGTGATGCTTAACTCTTTGAGTTATGGGGTGGAAACCACCACCACTCCTCAAGTTTTTTAGATAATTTGAGATAACTCGGCTTCTGCCAAATCGATTCTTATGAAACTTGGAATACGTATTATATATCTATGCTTATATAGGTTGACGAAAAATTTGACCTTCAACTCTTCGATCCTGATGATGCAGGATTACAGCTATCCTAAACTATAACATTAGCTATTTGGTGCTTACATATATGTAACAAGACTACTAAGCAGAGACATGTGATGAAAAATTTGACCTTCAACTCCTCAATCCTGATGATGCAGGGGTGTCTCAAGCCTAAACCATTGGGGTTGACCATTTGGTGTTTATGGGTATGTTATAACAATACTAAGCAAATACATATTATAAAAAAAATGACCTTCAACTCCTCAACCCTGATGATGCAGGGTGCTGTAAGCCCAAGCCGTAGGTGATGGCCATTTAGTGCTTACGGATATATAATAAGATAGCAAGGCAAAGATGTACGATGACAAATTTGACCTTCAACTCCTCAACCCTGATGATGCAGGGGTACTGCAGGCTTAAACCATAAACGTTAGACATTTGTTGCTCACGGATTTGTAATAACATTGCTAAGCAAAGGTATACGACGAAAAATTGGACCTTCAACTCCTCAATCCTGATGATGCAGGGGTATTGAATGCCTAAGCCATAAAACTTAGCTATTTCAATCTTACGCATTCAAAATGATATTTAAAAAAATGTAAGGTAAAACATTAGAAAAATGGTTGTATACGGTGGAAATTTGGACCTTCAACTCCTCAATCCTGATGATGCTGGGGTGCTTCAAGCTTAAACTATAGGCGTTAGCTACATGATCGCTACGTATATCTGATAAGATTACTAAGCAAAGATATAAGATGAAAAATTTTACCTTCAACTCCTCAACTCTGATGATGCAGGGGTACTTCAGGCTTAAACTATAGGCGTTGGCCATTTGATGCTTATGGGTATGTAATATATTTACAAAGCGAAGACGTATGATAAAAAAGTTGACCTTCAACTCTTCAACCCTGATGATGCAGGGTACTGTAAGCCCAAGCCATAGAAGTTGGGGATCTGTTGCTTACGTGCATGCGATGAGATTACATAGAAAAGATATGACATGATAATTTTGACCTTCAACTCTTCGGCCCTGATGATGCAGGGGTACTTCAGGCTTAAACCATAGGCGTTGGCCATTTGATACTTATGGATATGTAATATATTTACAAAGCAAAGACGTATGATAAGAAAATTGACCTTCAACTCCTCAACCCTGATGATGCAGGGTACTGCAAGTTTAAACCATAAGCATCGGCCATATGGTGCTTACGTATATGTAATGTTGTTGTTCACAATACCAACAATAAGTTTCGGAGAGGATATAATTATGATCAAAAATTCCACTTTGAATACAATTACCTGAAAGATGCAAGAGTACTACCAACCTTTTTAAATTGGATGGGTTATTTTTATCAGTATCAGTTGAATTATACTCTTAGTTATAAGGTTTATATTACTTTTTCTACTTTAAATATTGATAATTATAGGTCTATTCTTTAAATAAATGTTTACTCAGAAAAAGTTGTTTTATTCGGTTAGGTTAGGTTCGAACAGATTTTTTCAATTCAGAATCTAAGGGAGGGGGCGCGGTAGCGCCCCCGACCGGTTGTGTCAAAGAATGTCTATTTTTATATGATGACGTCAGCACATAATTTTATTCATCCGGTTAGCGGACGACTAGCAACAGCCATAACTGATTGTATCGTGACTGAAAAGCGTGAAAAAAAAAATTTAAACAAAAAATACAACCGACTTCCATGCCACATAAAAGTAAAAAATAATTTAAATACATGTTGGTTTAGAGCAAACACAGTTCTTAGTACATAGTCCCGAAGTCGGCGCTCATATAAGATACATGTAGTTTCGACATGATCCAGCAAAATATGGTGAGCGCCGACTTCGGGACTATGTACTAAGAACTGTGTTTGCTCTAAACCAACATGTATTTAAATTATTTTTTACTTTTATGTGGCATGGAAGTCGGTTGTATTTTTTGTTTAAAATTTTTTTATACGAGGCGATCTTTGTCTTACAGAGAGTGGCATCGCGTCTGTGTTTGGCTTTGGGTTTGACTAAAGGTGCTTGTTCAAAGAAGTCCATGGGCGCCAGTGACCACTATGAATGAAATGAAATAAAACGAAACAAAACGAAACGAAGTGAAACGAAACGAAATGAAATGTCTTTATTTTGTATAGGCCTACGGGGGCACTTACAAATTGTCAGTTACATTTTTTTCTTACACTACTACCGGATCGGAACACGACCTCAAGATCCTCGACCTGAGAAGATCCGGCAAGAAACTCAGCTGGGTTTGTCTTTTTTGTTATTTATATATTTCTTTTAAATATAATTACAATCACGTTTTTGTTACATGGTAATGAAAGTAGACTGCATGCTCGTTTGTTATTTCAATATTGTCGTCGACTTATTATTGTCCCACTGCTGGGCACGGGTCTTCTCTCGGAATGAGAGAGTATTAGGCCATAGTCCACCGCGCTGGCCTACTGGGAATTGGTGGACAAATATATCAATATTATATATAACAAAAGTAAGTGACGATCAAGTACCACTGAAGTAGAACCATCAGTGGTACCTTTTTGCACCACCCTTATCAATGCCCTTATCATGCACACAGGGTTTTCGGGATTTTCAGAGCGGAAGGGGTGTGACCTGTGCCCATATCTCATGTGGGGTTGTAATGGACTCGGAATTATCTTCTTATAGCCGCGGGGGTCCAAAGAAAATAAATGACAGGGGTGGAAGTTTTTACACATTTTAAATGATATTTACATTATGTCTATTTAAAACACTTTCTACAATAGCCCACATATGTGTATTAGAAATTAATTATCACTGCTTTTGCGGTGAAGGAAAACATTGTCAGGAAACCCGAGAGTTGTTTAAAAAAAGTTCTCGCACTTGGCCAGTACAGTGAAATATGGCCTATACTCTCTCTTCTGAGAGAAAATCCGTGCCCAGCAGTGGGACAATAATGTGTTGACGAGAAAAAGAGAAGATCCGAATGGCATACGCGTCAAAAGCATGAAAACTTATACCTATATGAGGCGACCATCTTAGCTTTTCAGAGTAGCAACGAATCTGTAATCGACTTCAGATAGAACGCCTACAGGTGGCCATCAGGTGGACTACATGATCTTAATTATGTTTTTTGAAGGTGTAGTTCGACCCTGGAAGTACCACCGCCACACCTTTTCTAGCGTGAAACAGTTCTCGCGTTTCGATGGAAGGGTGTGGTTGCCGGCACACTTTCACATGAGGCGACCATCATAGTCCTCGGGAGTAGCAACGCATCTGTGATTGACTTCAGATGGAATCCATGGTCTGTATGAAGTTGATTACAGACCATGGGTGGCAGTGACCACTTACTTAGGTGGGCTGCATGCTCGTTTGCTATTTCAGTTAGATAAAAAAAATTGAACCGGGCGAAAAAAATACACAGGTAAACTATTTGCTTAAACTTTGCTGATAGATGATAAAATTTGTGGCTCTACAAACGGAAACTACTTAAAAATAGCTCCGGAGTTTTAATAAGCGAAATTCTAATATCAACGGACATTAAAAGATACAATAAAATTCCATAACATAAAATGTCGTCGTGATGTCCCATCCTATTGCGCTTTGTATGGTGTCGATAAAAAATTCAATTTCCCGCATTTTGTGCGAGCTCCGAGGCGCCGTTTTGTTGGAATTTTAACGTTATATTGTATTTGAATAGATATAAAAATGTCTATTTTTTAGCAATTACGTAGACAAAGATCTTTGTTAATTGCCTCGACAAATTTTCAATACGTTAGTAAAGTAATAAAGTAAAAATGTTATTAAAATCTATAAGCAGCAATTTGAAACACGCGGTTTAAATATTTTTTAACTGACTTTAAAAATTTGTACCTATTTTCTTATAGGTCGATCCGCCTAAAAGTCAAGAAAATAAAATTATCAGTGATCCTCTTCTATATTATACCTGCATAATACACAAAAACCATCCTCTTGAATCACTCTATCTATTAAAAGAAATTGCATTAAAATCCGTTGCGTAGTTTTAAAGATCTAATCATACAGGGCCAGACAGCGAGAAGCGACTTTGTTTTATACTACTAGTGAAGATGTCCCTTCTATAAAAACACTTTAATAGATTTGGCTAAAGCAAAAAGATGTAGAGCATGTTATGAAAAAGTCAAATAAAAATCTACATACCATATACCGAATTGTTAGTGTACTATGTGTAGAAAAGATATCCCGAAACGTTTGGTATATAAAAACCTAGGTACATCAAAAAGTCAGTCCTAAAAGCATCAAAAATCAAAAAAGCGGCAGACAGTGGATTTTCACGGGTTTTTCCAATTTCCCCGTCCGGGCATATCGCATGTCCATTTGAATGACTTCGCTATTTTTTTCCATTCAGCACTTTATTGAAAACTCAGTTGAATGACATTTTATTAACATACGTTCCAACGCATCTCTGTTCGGTTTTATTAGGGTTCTATATACAATATTGACGGTAATAGAACCTTTTTTGGTTCGACTTGAAAACATCACCACTTTAGTTATTTTTGCGGAATAATAGCAGAGTTAATCGCAGTGTTTTGACTCGAAGGGTGTGGTTAGTATATACTTACCCCAGGTGTTCCAACTTTATCTTCCCCTCGTCCCTAGATGTAATGCACATTACTAATGGCTATTTAGTTATGTCTAAATAGCCTTAAGCAATGTGCATTAGTATCTAGACTTGGGTAGGGCTGAAATTCTGTCTAGGGGTGATTACATGTCTATGGGTGGCACTGGACGACTTGATGATATTTACCATCGAGCGCACATATTGATTTGCGAAAGCAATATTATAAAAAAAGCAAAAATCAAAGCAAATTAAAAAAAAAATGTAACAATATGTTCATCCGTTTTCTTAAAGGATACATTTATTTTCTTAGTTCTTTGATTCTCGGCTTTTTATTGAATATTTATGTAAAAATAAATACATAAAGTAAATTTATTTCTAGCAATACAGTAGACAAACATGCTTTTGTCACTTTGCACTTAACTTGAATACATCATTTTGCTTCTTAATTTTAATACACGAACAAACTCTACGTGCTTCCACACCCACGCCGCTAATAAAGCACCGAACCAACACATTAACCAAATAAAAACCGGCCAAGTGCGAGTCGGACTTGCGCACTAAGGGTTAAAAAACGCGTAATTAATCTCGTTTATTGTAAGGAAGCCCCGTTTAAATATGTATTCTATTCTGTATTCAGTATTTGTTGTTATAAAGGCAATAGAAATATATCTGCGAAATTTCGTTTTTATTTTAACTGACTGAAGTAGCAAACGAACATGCAGTTCACCTGATGGCAAGTGGCCACTGCCGCCCACGGACATCTGTAATCAACTTCATACAGAACAGTCGCCTCATGTAAAAGTGCGCCGGCAACCACACCTTTCTACCGAAACGCAAGAAATGCTTCACGCTAGAAATAAGTGTGGCGGTGGTACTTCCCCGGTTGAACTACACTGGTTCTACCACCTGTAATCAATTATCTAGCTATCATGGTTCATGGGATACAACCTTGTGACGGACTGAGGCAAACGGACAGACGGACATAGAGACAGACGGACAGACAGACAGACGGAAAGACGGCCAGACAGACAGACGGAAAGACGCCCAGACGGACAGACGGATCGACAGACAGACGGAAAGACGGCCAGACGGACAGACGGACAGACGGCCAGACAGACAGACGGACCGACGATCAGACGGGCGGTGAAGTCTCAGTAAAAGTGTTCCTGTTACCCTTTGCGTAAAGAACCCTAACATAACTCACAAATCCCATAAACCATTAGGCTCCCTTCGCAAAGCAAACATCCCCACGACCACACGACACGATTGCGATAAATAGTTGTAATTCACGATATCGCCTTATATAATGCGACGTATCGTATTACGAGCGGCGCTTGATAATACGAGACACGCGCTTATGAAATTTGATGTCGTGAGATGGGGTGCGAAGTGTCGCAGAAGAGACAAGTTAACATATAGTTTTATGCCTATTCCGTGTCATTGCTTGTATTGTACGAATTACCTTATCTTATTATTATTCTAAATGTGGTAGTATTTGAAGATATATTTATGTTTCTCTTAAATGATAAAATTATAGATTGTGTTTAGCTGAAATTTGGCACAAAGATGCCCTAATGATGACATATGAGATACTAAGATAAAAGCGGGTGGATTTGCTGGAAAAAGCTAGTTTTTAAATAATTCGAATATTTACTAATATTTTAATCGATTTATTGACAAATGAAATAATAATTCATAAAATATCAAGCATATTTCAATAAAACACAATTGAATAGATAAAAAAGTTGAAGTAAAATTCATTGTGAATTAAATCTTCATAATATTATTATGGATAGAACTTGTTTACTACAAATATTTTAGGTATATACAAAATCATTCATTTTGAAAGAGGAAATATGATTTTCAAATTATGACCGACTAGCATTTAAGTTGTAATAAATTTATGAAAGTGTAGGCAGAAAACGAACGTGAAAATCTCTATGTCACCCTTAGTCCTTGCCCACACCTCGTTAAGGGAGCACTACCCTTGTAAAAGTCAGCGTGAATAGAACTAATCCTTATCTAAGCCGGGGGTTAGAGTGAATCAATTAAAGATAAGCAAATATGCTCCATTGTGCCTCCCCCAGATTGAATTAGTTGGTGTGAGAGAGGAAATTAACTTTTGCCGGATAAAGTGATCAGTCATGTGTTCTGACGTCCCCTTAAATTGTAATCAAAGTAAATTGTCCGTATTGTTTCATTGGGATTTAGATTGCGTTTTGATTTTTAACTCGTTCTCATGTATGGTTTGTGTTATTATGAGTTAATAAAATATTGTATCGAAATTTCAAGTGTGCTTGACTGATATTGCGACGACCATCAAAGCGGTGTGATCACCATGCCTCTAATATGTACAGGGTTCCAGGTTCGATTCCCGGCTAGACAGAGCTGAATAATATTTAGAATTATATCGTACAACAATGTCTGATATTAACAGATTATGGACATTTTATGGACAAGTAAATAAAAATTTTTGAATTTTTTTGAATTTTGAATAGATTTCAACAATACACAACCACACAAACGTCTTAACCACCAGATACTAACAAAAACGTAGCAACATAACGTATAAAACAAACAACAAAACCATACGTTACAACTAACAAATACATTACACAAACGCTGGGGAATAAATCCGAAACGAATATTTACATTTCACACAAAAGATTACAACGCAAAATTCCCAATCAATTATCCCTCCCACACATCATAATTTATTAGTTTTTTAATAAGAGATGTAAGAAGAAATTAATTTATGTAACTAAATTAAACAATACCCTAAAATTAATTTAAATACATTGAATACACCAATGCTTGATATAAATATATTTCAACAAAACACAAACACACAAACGTCTTAAAAATCACAAAAACGTAGCACCGTAACGTATAAAACAATAAACAACAAAGTTGTAACGTATAGTACGTTATAACTAACAAATACATTACACAAACGCTGGGGAATAAATCCGAAACGAATATTGACATTTCACACAAAAGATTACACCGCAACTTTCACAATTAAGTTATCCCTCCCACACGTAATTTATTAGCTTTTTAATATGATGTGTAAGAAGAAATTAAATTATTTAATATAAATAAACAATACTGCTGAATGTAGGCCTAAATGGCGCCACTCCAGCCGGTCCTGTGCCCTCTGAATCCAACGGTCTTCTTCAGGTCATCGGTCCACATGGTTCAACAATACACAAACACGCAAACGTCTTAAAAATACACCAGATATTCACAAAAACGTAGCACCGTAACGTATAAAACAATAAACAACAAAGTTGTAACGTATGGTACATTACAACTATCAAATACATTACACAAACGCTGGGGAATAAATCCGAAACGAATATTGACATTTCACACAAAAGATTACACCGCAACTTTCACAATTAAGTTATCCCTCCCACACGTAATTTATTAGCTTTTTTAATGTGAGAACTTCAAACACATTAAAACCTCGGCTTACGCTTGTAAGCTCATTTGAATTTTTTATTAATAATGGCCGCTTAATAAATCCGAGGATATAGACGGCATTAATAAATGTGCTATAATGGCTTTATTGTTATTATTATTAATTTTGTCATGAATAATTCAGATGTAGGTGCGAGGTCCGATCGATTGAACGTTTTGTGTGGTCTAATGGATATTAATAGTAATAAACTACTTAAATTAGATGAGAAATGTAACTCATAGAACTACTTACATGGTGAAGTAATTAAGAAAAATGTTTAACATTTGTCTTTGCGTTTGTTCTGAGTATGGCTTGGAATAGATAAAACAGCTTGGGACTTGGGAATGTCAAAGTGTAGCGTATCCTGCCAAATAGGCTTCTTAAAAAGCCAAGTATAAGGCAAGATACTGGAGGCAACTTTTATAACCAATGTAAAAACAATATGGCAATAAGAAGATATACAAAGAAAAAAGGCAAACCCACGGAGTTGCTTGCCGGATCTTCTCAGTTAAGCTCGTGTTCTGATCCGGTGGTAGTGTAAAAAAATATATACGTAACTGACAATTTGTAAGTGCATCCGTAGGCCTATGCAAAATAAAGACATTTTAATATTTTTTTTATTATAATGTAAGCTCAAACGATCACGCTGTCCACCTGATCATAGGTGAATGACGACTCCATCCATGGACGCCTGTTACCAATGCCATAATAGAAGTTCCACCTGAAGCCAATTACAGATAGAATAAGATGATCACTTGCAAGGCTTATCCGGCATAGACATCTTTTTAAGGAAATGCACTGGTCGTACATACCTTAGATCCACCCATGGGCGTATTTTTTCCTTCGTTTAGTGAAAAGTCCAACAGTCGGCTGTTAATTAATAAATTACTCTAAAGATCTCGTGACGTAAGGTTTTACCATATGTCTTGAGATTTTAAGAGTAATTATTTCATATAATCTAAATTGAAACACTGCTGGCAATTTTGAAATTTAGTAAAATTGTGCCTACCTTTAAATTGTGTTTATGGACCTCAACCTATTGTACCACTGCTGGACTAAATCTATTTCGTAGTCAACCCATTGTCCCACTCCTGGGCATGTGTTATCTCTCAGAATCAGAGAGTTTAGGCCATAGTCCACCGCGCCATCCAAATGCGAATTGATAGAGTAAATTGGACCTACTTTTGCAAAAAGGAACAAACGAATTTTCTTTCTATATTATTAAGAATGTTGATGATTTTCAATAACGTATACATAGACCAAATTATTTTGTGCAACATTGAAACAGATTTTATTAAAAATAATCTAAAATTATACAGTATACATTTTTTTTACGAAAATGGCATGTTTTAAAAACTGTCGTTGTATGGGTTGATTCTGTGTTGCATAAGTAGGTCCAATGGTATCTGTACATCTAGCTAGAACATACCAAAATTTCTTCGTTTGTGTTCACGACACATCCATAAATCTGCGGATACATCCATAACGAATGATCCGTTCTTCCCAAACAATCCCACTCCGTGGTTGAAGGTATTAATCGTGCACATATCATTACACTCACTCGATATCAGCTGCGTAATAATCATTTGTTATGCACACCTGAAGAGATGCGTGACGCGAAGAAAGTAAAATATTGTCGATGGGGACTTTGTTTCCATGGTATTGTGACGTATCGTGTGACAAATATATCTGAAGTTGGTAAAAATCCGATGTGAAGTTTTATTTTCATCACCCATTATTTTCCACTGCTGAGCACGGATCTTCTCTCAGAATGAGAGAGTTTTAGGTCATAGATAGGTCATAGACCGCGCTGGCCAAGTGCGAATTGGTGGACGTATTATAAGGTCGGAGTAACGCCGGTCACGTTAGAATAAGTTAGCTTAGAAAATATATGCTAACGGCCCGAAATGTTTAAATTGGGGCCCAACAGGAGTTGGGCCTGGAGTTGACTCTGGGAAGACTGACGAATAAGTACGAACTGGTATTGATCCTAGTTAAAGTCATGTAGGGTTAAAATATTTTCCGAAATTTCTCGTCGTTTATGTATGTGGTAATATTAATAATCTTAAGAACACCAGGACGATCTTTATACGACAATCCTTAAATATTTTCAGAAGATGACTTCACATTAACGAGGCAAGACTAGAACACTGTCAAACGATTCCCGATTTGAGACGTGTAATATGAAGTATACAAAACTACATTTAGACATTTATTTATTGCATCATGCTACATTCATAAGGTCTTACAATTAGTACAGACTGGGCATGAACCCTGCTAGGGTAATGCAATCGATTTATAAAACATTAAGTAAACTTGTGATTAAAACTAAATTTCATACAATTTAAATAATTTTTTCAGTATCAAATTGTCAAAATTATATTAGTTAATTAAATATGTCAGTAATAGTAATAATTCAGATCGCGGCAGTAGAACATACAAAATTAAATTAAAATAATTAATGTAAATTAAATACAAAATTTAATTAAAATAATGAAATCACAAACAAAAAAAACATAAAGAAGATATAAGATGTCAAATAACAATATAATAAATTAATGTTGAATTAAGTAATAATAATTTTAATTGGTAGGTATATATATTCATCTGAACCCGCTCGGAGAAGAAACGGCCGCGGCCGCCGGCAATGGCGGCGCGTCCCTGTAGTTCCGGGATCAGAATAGGGCTACGGTATCCTCTGCCTGTCGTAAGAGGCGACTAAAAGGGGCTTCCGGGGTTGCGGGCGGCTAGAGTGGGAGCTTGAACCGTCCAGCCAGGCGATCCCGGGAAGGACGGCGGTATGTGTGGTCGCATATCGTCGTATAGACTAGACGGAGCGGTGGGCCCAGCCGCCCATCTGGGAGGAGCCCGATGGGGCAACACGCTTAGAGGATTCCGGTGGTGTTTGTTGGAGATCCCTGAGTCCTCTTTTTAGCGCCGAGGATGGCCACCGGGGGGGTTTTAGTGCGGTAAAAATCCCACATAACCCTTCGTCGCTCCCACGGCGTCGGGTACCTTTTGAAGGTTTCCCCCTTGAAAACAAAAAAAAAAAAAAGGTATATATATTCATGTTAAGGTGGAATATTTACAATGTACACTATGAATGCGTGGTGGGCTATAACCTAATTTGCTCATTCTGATTACCTTGGTTGCGGGAAGGCAATATAATATTGACGGTAATCACCAATTAACACGTCAATATCGTGTGGATGATGGAAACACGCGCCGATAACTAAAGTTCGCGATTTTTCCGCTTCGTTATTAATGCGTTGATGGGTGCGTGTTTAGCGTTATCACGACGCTCCACTGCCAGCGCTAATGCGTTGCTTGGTGCGTAAGAGACCAACTTATTAATACTTCCTTTGAAATTATGTTTTAAACATTTATTAGGAATAAGTGTTTATTTTCATAGACATTCACTATTATTGTAACTGATAATAAAATGAAAGTGTAAAAATACGAAGCAGTTTTTGCTATAATTGACATTGATGTTGCCAGAGTAGAGCACTATCTCCAATGCTTCCCAATTTGAGACATGAATTCTAAAGTGTACAAAATTAGACTAGGTGTGCCCAATGTGCTGTAACCAAATAGTTTCATGGTGGTTCTCTTGGCTAGCATGAAGACTATATTGACTGTAAATAACAGTTAACACAATGATGACGTATGGATAATGGAAACATACCCCGATAACTAGAGTTCGCGATTTTTCCGCTTCGTTATTAATGCGTTGATGGGAGCGTGTTTAGCGTTATCATGATGCTCCACTGCTAGCACTAATGCCTTGCTTTTTTTTTGTTCTCGAGGGGAAACTTTCAAAAGGTGTGGGAGAGACGCAGGATTATGTGGGATTTTAACCACACTAAAACCCCCCGGCGGCCGTCATTGGCCCTACAAAGAGGACTCCGGGATTTCAAAAGGAACGCAACCGGAGTCCTCTGAAGGCGTTGCTCCATCAGGCTCCTTCTTGAAACTTGTCCTCTCGTTCGAGAGGTAAGACTTTCAAACCCAGGCACGCACCACTGATTTTTCTAAAATTATGTCCGTATTGGGCGAAGTGACTACTTACCATCAGGTGGACTACTTGCTGGTTTGCTTAATTTGTTACTTCTTAGTTTTTTAATTTACCACACTTATTTCAACTTTTTTAATAAGCTTACGACAGCGCATAACTATGGCACTGTGACGGTGGTATTAAAACTCCGTAAGGCTAATAAACCACCGGAACAAAGAACAAAATTAGGAGGCAATCCTCGAATTCTCCAACCGGTTTGTCGTTTGACAATAATTTCACACGTTATACACGTTAAGCGTTAACACGCCTCTATTCGGTGCACTAATGTGTTGGGCAAACTTGCACAGTGCCCACCCGCAGCGCTTCATAGCATCTTTACCTTAATCTCTTCATTTTTTATCAGATTGAAGTAGCAAACGAGCATGCAGTCCACCTGATGGTAAGTGGTCACTGCCGCCCTGCGACATCTGTAATCTACTACCTTCAGAACATGGGTTCCATCTGAAGTCAATCACAGATGCGTTGCTACTCCCGAGGACTATGATGGTCGCCTCATGTGAAAGTGTGCCGGCAACCACACACTTCTATCGAAACGCAAAAAATGCTTCACGCTAGAAATAGATGTGGCGGTGGTATTTCCCCGGTCGAACTACACTGGTTCTACCACCTTAAGAAGTTACCTTCATACCATCTTTACCTTCAACTCTTCGTTTTTTATCAGATTGGAGTAGGAAACGAGCAAGCAATCCAGCTGATGGGATGTAGTCACTTCGCCCATGGACAACTGTAAGTAACTTCTTATAGAACAGGAGCTCTATCCGAAGTCAATCACAGATGTGTTGCAAGTCGCTATTGGCGTCCGTGGACAAGCGAAAGAAAAAAAGTTAAATCTCAAGTCAATCACAGTTGCGTTACTACTCCCGAGGGCTACGATGGTCGCCGCATGTAAAAGTGAGCACAGCACACTCTTCCACCGAAACGCAAGAATTACTTTCGCCCCGGTTAAATTATATTTTTCTTTCACCTTGCATTGATTGTTCAAAAGTCTACAAGATATCAATAAACTTAGCATATGATTCCTTCCAAATAAAGCGTTGATTCGATTTATTTTTATCAGCAGACTTCTTCAAACCTTATATTTTATGAACACAGATCAATTTTATAGAATACCTTATAATTAGAATTTTGTGCAAAGGCACAGCTAATTCCTGTCGTTTTTATTTCAGCACACCTTGTAATACCTAACCTCTCCATATAAAAACAACCGCCAACTACATCCTTTAATCGAAACACAAACTGTTTCACGTTCGGATTAGGTGTGACTGTGGTGTGTCCGGGTTGATTCTACCACCTTTAGAAATAAGTGTGGTAATAAATAAGTAATCAGTAAATTTAAAAATCGCAAACACATTTTTTGTACCTAATAACAAATGCAGTTTCCAAGCAATAGCAAATCACAGTACAAACCTTAGTGCATCAATAGCTACTAAATCTAATAAGTACAAATGAATGTTCATGTTTATTACCCAATTAACGCTGGATTGTCCGTGGTCACGCCAGTCTAGCGCTAACGAATCATCCATGGAGCCAATCTGTTTAAACATACAAGTTTACTTAAGCACACTTTCAACTGGTTTCTTAATTGTTCAAGGATTTTGGTTTTTGAAACCTCGGAAGCCATTGGGTACAGGGTGAAATGGGTTCCGTGTTCGATCTCCGGTCAGACATAGGTATAGCTAAATCATGAATTAATTATAGGCACATAGCTGGGTACGGGTTTTCGTTTAGAATAAAGAGTTTTAGGTTATAGTCTAGTTGGTACAGAAATACATAGGAATAATCTGAATGTTTAAATTTCATTTGTGTTCTGGGTCTGGGTATTTGCGTATTCGTCTTCGTGTAATATATATAGCATCCTCGATGTATGAAAAATCCTAGTATAAGATTATGGGTATAAAAAGCGTAAGTATTACTATATACAGTTTTACGTAACATCGAATAACATAAACATACTCTATATACTTTTAACCACTCAAGCAATAAATTTAAACCAAATATACGTAGAATACATCATATAGCTACATTCGCTCGCGATTTGATACAAAAGGCGTCTGGAAACAAGTTCATTCCGCTCGCATATAACATTACATAGCAATGTTCTCTACGCATCGATGTCATAAATACCGACATATCGAACCGTAAATATACAAAACAAAGCGGTACACACGTATAAACGAGCCTACATCTCTTAATGATATGTAGATTCCCTGCATTAGTTACATGACTGTGTTCTCAGTGAAAACATCTCGCAGACTGAATAAAGTTTATTTTGCTCTCAGTTAACGGTGGGATGGAAGCTGGAATGGTCCGTGAAAGAAGGTATTAAGGTCGGTTTTAGATTGTAAAGAGACCTCCTTTTAGTTGTTCGAGATGGCGGTCCATTCCAACTCATTAAACAAGACATAATTTAAGTCAGTCTACCTGTTCCATTCGATTGTCTTCTCTAAGACTTTAATCGTAGGTTTCAATTTCGTGGGACAATACTTGATACTCTTGTGACGTTTTGTTTTTACTTGTAGACGTTCGTGCGCCTGAAATTTTATACCAAATTGTGCTCAATGGCATCGCAGTTAGGGTGCCATTTAATTCGATTGTGAGAGGAAATTGAGACATTAGAAATCTCGGAGCGACTATTACCGTGTTCTTTTAACAAATGCACGACGGCGAATAGAGTAAGATGTAACTTTGTACCGGCGTGCATAAATAAGGTCCGAAGAAGTATCGGTTATTTTAATACCAGACCCCAGGTGGGCGGAGACCCGTCGTAAATCATCGCCAACAATTATTAAATTATCTTTTCCGTTGACATTAAGTAATTGTTTTGGTTCGTCCGTGATCATAACTGGCGCGCCGTGAGATGAGGTATTGGTTTTAAATTGTCGTTTTCGTGTCCTTAAATTCCGTTGTTTGAAAGTATTTTTAATGTTATTGAATAATGACGATGTCTGCGCGAGATTGATTTTCGTTTGAGTGTGTATTGACAGCGATGAATAACCCTACATGTGAAATTTTCGTGTTTAGGTTAGGACGTACTTAGATAAACTGGGGATACTGTATCTGATTTTCTGATGCGATTGTATTCTGAACTGAAGGTTGTAAGATGTGGTAGACTGTACTTGTTTTATTAGGCGTTTTTATCCTCAAATGTAACAATACATTGTAAATATAGCTTCAGAGAGTAAAAAGTCATAAGTGTCATGTTTCCATATGAATTTCCAGCCTTGACTTATTTTATTGTCAAAATTTGTTTGTCATAATGAACAAAATTAGGAACAATTTAATCTACGTATTTTTTCCACAATATGAGAAATTTAATTTGATAAAAACTCCATGGATATACATACCAGATTTTTCAATGTAAGAATCTTTTTGCGCGTCCAAAAAGGGCCTTAACCTTTTCAGCACTCCTTCCTAAACATAATAAATAAAATCAAATAATCCCCCAAATTACTTCAAATATTAAAATATACAAAATCGGCTTTATCGTCTTGTTTTTATTCAACCTTGACATTTTGCAAATAACGTTTATGAAGAGTCTAAATAAATTCTAAGTGTTCACAATTGACATGTAATTGCACCACTTACAGTAATTACGAGTATAAAATGGTACAAAATCTTGTATATATTACTTTGTTGTATCATTAATCATGGGCTGCGGCGTTAGGTCTTTGTTCCTCACGACTACGATCAGTTTTTTAGACGAAATCATATAATTAATACTTTGGATTGTAATTTTAAATGCCAAGGCGTTACAATGAATAGGTATTGCTAATTATTTCTTACTCGTAAGAATAACGGGGTTAAAGGATTTGCTTTGATGTTTGATTCGAAGTGATTGTTTTTGAGAAGATATCAGAAGTTTTTCGTGCGATCTGCAAGACTGAAATTGGACGAATGACAAGAAAAGTTTGTGCTAAAATTCAGGAGTAATAAAATGAATGTTCATTTTAATTCATAATAAAGTTCTTAAGCTTTAACACTCAGTCGTCTTATTGAAGAAGAACTCTATTTAAAAAAACCATTACAGTTTGGTTTAAAATGAGATACTATAATTAATATATAAAAGGTATTTTCTTTACATTCCTTCTTGGCCATATTAACAAATATATACTAATCATCTGTTACAAATTTACAATATATGTTTAGACAGATATTTATAAGCTTGATTTACACAATTATAGTTTTACATTATTTTATGTGATTAGCTTATATATAGTATCAGTTAAACAATACATCCAAACTGCCAAATAATATTGTTTTCTTCCTACATCATTCGCGAAAATGTGTACGTGACGAATAGATAACCTCTTTTCTTTGGGAAGGTGTTTACTAAACAAAAATAATGAACGACAAGATCTCGTGTCGTAGTCGTATGATCTACACGATCTTACTAACCGGGTTAGACGAGCGCATGTAATGAATCAAGGGGTAATTAACTAATACACTTATCACGGCCAAGTGTGTATATACATTAACGGAACGGAATCGAGCGAAGTAATTCGATTGGAATAGTTTGAAGATAATGGGGAAAGTTTAATCGCATGTTAGGTGTAAGGATAGGATTTATTGCTAAAGATTACGTTCACTATTAGTAATGTGTGAATTAAAGTTATTGAAACTTAATTCAGTGTGTTAACATACTTGTTTCAAGTTATATCGTTCATTGTGCGTTCATTGTGTTGAACTAATTTAGACCAAAGATATCTTTTAGACCAACTTAAGTTTAAAAAGAATGATCGTTTTTTTCTTTAATACTCCAATAATAACTTTTGTAGTAAGAGAACGGGGTTCCTAATTTAAGGTCTGCTTATCATTTGGCTTAAGGAATCTGCGAACTGAATGTCAAGTAGAGCCGATAAAAATCTGAAAATCTAAATGTAATGAAATGAAATGAAATGAAATGTCTTTATTTTGTATAGGCCTACGGGAGCACTTACTTACAAATTGTCAGTTACATTTTTTTTCTTACACTACCACCGGATCGGAATACGACCTCAACTGAGAAGATCCGGCAAGAAACTCAGCGGGTTTGTCATTTTTCTTATTTATATCCATTTTTTTTATATAATTGCAATCATGTTTTTTTACACGGTAATGAAAGTTAGCTCCAGTATCTTGCCTTACAGTTCAGTTTAAGAGAACCCTGTTTGGCAAGATACGCTACACTTTGACATTTATAAAATATACTATAATAATGTATATTATTGCTCAGTCCCAAGCTGTTTTGTCTTCTATGTAATCAGAAATACACTTTATAATACGCTTTACGGCAAAGTTTAATCTTAATCAATGCTTTGAACTTATTCATTGACAAATTTCTGATTAAAACGCAAGTTTTTATTTTTTATTTAAGCTATGTACCTTTTCCCACTGCTAGTCAAAAGTGTGTACTTATTGTGTGATATGTATGCTCATTCTGGTTAAAGGTTACCCAGATACCTCCACTTCTCTCATCTTTCGCTAGCACCTGCCAGTATTTGACCAGTCATATCACCTTTTCTTAGGGCTTCCTCTTCGGCGACAGCAGTTTTTAGTACCAACTGTGTGATGATCCCAACTTGCTTGATTTGGTAAATACTGGTTACTTGCCTCGCCCATTCCTATTTCAATTTACCAGTATTTACCTATATCCCGTATCAAAAAAAAAACACACTCATAGCCCCCATACTAGGATTTTTTGCTGCGTCGTGGGTACTATGGACACACACAAGACGAATACACAAACACCCAGACCCAGAACATGAATCTAAACTCATCATTCAGATACCTGTCTGGCCGGGAATCGAACCCGGGACCCGTTGCGCGTCAGACAGATTTTAGGTTATTTTTAACAAATATCTATGATATTATTGAAAAACTTTAACATTTTTAATAATAATGGGAGGAAAACTCGTTGGTTCCTTTTTGCAAAATTAGGTCCAATATGGCGGATGCCTACCGCCATATTGGATTTAGAATATCATTAAGCTAATCTTGTATTGCCATCCAAACCAAACATTTTAGCAAAATTATAATTGATTCATTGGTTTAAAAATAAGTCGCAAAAATACATCCGCCATATTGGATTTAGGATATTACTAATCTATATGCACGTAAACCAGACGACTAAGTAAAATGTTTGCTCAATTGATATATTGGCTTAAAAAAATTTTTGACCCTCGTATAGCTACTATTAAACAAGGAGAGTTAATTACAATTTTGTTAAAATAAATAATTATCTATTAAAAACGAAACAACGTTTACAACATACATTTACACAGCAAAATGTTACGTAAAATCTGAACTCGGACCTCTGCAACTAGTTTTGGCCATTAGCACGTAACAGAGCGGGTAGCGGTCCGCATGAAACAGTAGGCACATACGAGTATCTACACATACAGAATTAGGGTTGCCAAACAACGGAATTTATTACTATTTGATTGAGATCCGTTTTTTACCTTTTGAGTGCGGAAACCTAAATAAAAAATTGAAACAAAATTCGTTGTTTGGCAACCCTAATTCCGTATGCGTGAATACACTTTTTTAATAAGCGTATTTCTAGCCCGACTACATCAGAAAGAGGGTATGTTTTTCGAGCGTAAGTTTGTCCGTTTTATGTACAGCATACTTGAAAATGGTACGTGAAATCTGAACTCAGAACTCTGCAACTAGTTTTGGTCATTAGCACGTAACAGAGCGGGTTGCAGTCCGCATGAAACAGTAGGCACATACGAGTATCACACATAAAGGATTAGGGTTGCCAATTAAGAACTATATTTCTAATCGGCATTTTTAATATTTTATCTTTTTGTTTTTTTTTATTCCAATAGCAAACGAATATGGAGTCCACCTGGTCCCAAGTGGTTACTGCCGAACAGGGGTACTATCTGAAGTTAATTCCAGATGTGTTGCTACTCCCGAGGACTAAGATAGGTACTAAGGTAGGTGCGGGCGGGACACCTCTCCGGTCGAAATAAGATTACGGTTTCTACCGAAACTATGAACCTCTTTTTAAAAATGGTTCGTGAGAGTTGAATGTCCAGAAAATATGTAGAAAAAGATAACAAAAAACTATGTTTTCGCCCTGAAATGTTCGCCTTTCTAGGTATAGTGGAAACCGAAAATGTAAACGTACAATGTGCAATGTATAGCCGAAAACATAAGCAACGATTATTTTGAGATATTCTAGTAATTGCCCAAGGTGGTAGAACCAGTGTAGTTCGACCGGGGAAGTACCACTATTACACCTATTTCTAGCGTGAAGCATTACTAGCGTTTTGATAGAAGGGTGTGGTGGCCGGCACACTTTCACATGAGAGGACCATCATAGTCCTCGGAAATAGCAACGCATATGTGATTGACTTCAGAAGGAACCCATGTTCTGTATATAGTTGATTACAGATGTCCATGGGCGGCAGTGACCACTTACCATCAGGTGGACTGCAAGCTCGATTGCTACTTCAGTCAGATAAAAAAAACTGCGTTGTAAGTGCACGGCGTTGTAAGAGTGTGCAACACAACACAAATGTGGTAACCCTACCCGCATGGTAACCAGTTGATTGCGCATTCCCGATCCTATCAGGACCACATTATTGTCTTAATTGATTCGTTTTGTTTCCCGCTGCTCAGCTCGTGATTAAGCTCGATTTACTAGCTAATTTCGATCCGAATAGAATTCTACAGTTCTGATTATCTCGACTCGTGAGGACTTTGGCTTAACGGGTCCTTTGTCTTCGATATTTCAGATTTTTGCAAAGAGTAATGATTGTTTTGGGGTTTCTTATTTTGGTTGGCGTTCAATTTCAAAACTTCTGAATTTTCAAAGATATTTTTTGGATGATAGGTAATGGTTGAGCAGTCATAGCTTAATGTTTGAAACTTGTGCTCTTGATCGGGAGGTCCAAGGTTCAAATTCCAGGCACGCACCACAATGGTGTGTTTGCCCGGCGCAAAGTGTGCCGACACTTTTATATGAGGCGACCGTCTCAGTCCTCTGAAGTAGCAACGCATCCGTGATTGAATTCAAATAGGACCCATGTTCTATTTGAAGTTGCTTATAAAAGATGTCCACTGGTGGCAGCGACCAGTTACCTTCAGGTGGACTGCATGCTCATTTGCTACTTCGATCATATAAAAAAAATATCGGTAGTTATATGTCAAAGTGTGCCAAACACACACATACAAACTGTCGCGTTTATAAATTTATTAAGATGCATAGCATAACAATATTACTAGTATTTCAGCACAAAACGAACTAAATCAATCAAAAAACGATACAAAACTATTAATCCCTGGTTCGAGACACGAGTTGGCAAAAATGGCGTCGGGCGCGGTGCGTACGTCATAAATTTGAATATTTCTGTGAAACAAAACCCGCGGGATAATATACTGGCTTATTGTCAGCGCGGGATAAAGAACAAAAATCGAGATTCTGTGTCTGACTACCAATGGCATAGAGCGTTAGGAGGAAAGAGGTAGAGGTTTTAATATGCTATTAAAACGATGTATGATGTTAGGAATATTTTATCTGTACTTGTGCAACATTTTCGGTATCTCGTCGCTTAAGTTCTAACACCGCGTAACTCAATAAATGCTCATTTTGAGTTAATGCATTATTTCAATATGGGCATTTTTTGTGTATCTCAAAATAATATAGGAACATGTTACATTTTCATAAAAAATATTATTTTAATATGAGTATATTTTAAACGCCATATATTACTTTATAGTTGTAGAATTAAAAATATGTATTTAAGACAGTTTATTTGCTCTCCTAAAAAGTTGCTTATTTTGAGATCCAGGTGTTAGAACTTAAGCGACGATAAGTTTTTTTTTAATTTAGTAGAACTTTTTGTAGTTCGACTGCGGAAGTGTCCCGTTACTCTCTTTTCTCCCAACTTACAGCAGTGTTAAATCCGCTGAGTTCTACATTGAAAGTGTGGTAAGGGAGACATTTATCTAAGACATTTCAACTTAGTTTTCAGGGCTAGATATTAATCCTCGGTCAGTTTTACATAGAATTATTACCTTCTCTGGGTTTATTATAAATGTCCACGAGCGACAGTCAGCACTTACTTTGAGGTAAACACTAATTTTCATCTGTTTAAATTTTTCGATTAACTTGTTAAAAATACCAAGGATTCGATTTGCTCTTTATAATCTATAGACTAACATCTAAGACTTTTTAATATTCATGTTAAAAAATTACGAATAGGTATGTCAATTTAAGCATTAAAAGAATACAAAATAAATTTAAAGATGGTGCAACTCCTAGTGGCGCTGCTTGTTCTGGTCGGAATGGATTATCTGGAGAGACATGCTTGTTCGAAGCGTTCCAACTTATTCCACGGGAGTCGTAGCTCATCTGTGGCTAGCCTCAGCTAAAAAAAATTAACAACTTTACGATAGTTGTACTTTACGATAATTAACAACGACATACTGTGTATTGAAAAGATCTCTACTCTTTCATTACCCGATTTCTTAATAGATTTTAAATTCAGTTGATTATAAGTAAATAAGTAAAAATAATTAATTTACCTCACAAAATTTGGACTTATTTTTATTCACCATTCTTTCTGTTCTCTCCGGATTGCCACCGTTTCTTGCTGAATCTTCTTATTTGAGGTTATCTTCCGAAGCAGCAGTCTCTCGTCAACTCATTATCGTCCCACTGCTGGGCTCAGGAGAGGGGAGAGTTTTAAGCCATAGTCCACCGCGCTGGCCAAGTGCGAATTGGAGGACTTCACACAACTCCGAGATTTTTTTTAAAGTACTCTCGGATGTGTAGGTTTTCTCACGATGTTTTCCTTCACCGAAAAGCAGTGATAATTAATTTCTAATACGCACATAATTTCAGAAAAATCAGTGTTGCATGCCTGGGTTTAATCCTCGGACCTCCCGATCGAAAGGGCAAGTTTCAACCATTAGGCTATCACTGCTCTAGATCCAGTAGTAGTAGTGTAAGAAAAATATTGTAACTGAACAATTTGTAGGTACGTGTCTCCGTTGTCGTCAAACCATTATTGTCCCACTGCTAGGCACAAGTCTACTCTCTCTATGAGAGAGTTTTAGGCCATAGTCCACCGCGCTGGCCAAGTGCGAATCGGTGGATGTGTCTCCGTAGGACTATACAACATAAAACAAATACTTTTCATACAAAGATATTTCATTTAATTTTGATTATTTATAATAATAGTGGATTTTAATATTAATTTTTAATTTAATTTCTCGTAAAAGACATCACAAACCTACTCTGTGGCAAGATCAAGACATCGAGAATGTTAATATGCAAGCGGTCCACACGGCGACTATACACGCAGTAATAATGTTCGCTACAAATACCCTATGAATACACATTTATACCTATACAGATCTTTATATCATTGTTCTAAGCTACAATTGTGTAAATAAGGTAAATAAAGTAGATTTATATGGTTGCGTGAAGCTGGAAAAAATGTCTAAGACAATTAATAGGTATTGAGTATTAATAATCAAAATGACAAAATAACAATTTGTAAATATATTAGGTAAATAATTGGACAAAGACAAATTGATATTTTTTTAGGTTTTCTCCCATTTTAATTGTCAAACTTTGCCTATTATTCTCTATCTCGTTGTTGTATAACTAACTGATGTGTTACCATATTTTCAAGAATAATATATTTTTTTATAAATCTCTATATGAAAAACTAGTAATTAACACATTTAATAATGTATTGTACTCTATTTTTTACATATGTTTTATGTTTTAACGTATCTTTTACGTTTTATTTTGTGTGAATTTAAACACCTATATGATTTGCTTATATCTTCACTATCTGACCCTCAAACTTCCTCCTCCTCCTGTATATTAGGCATATATTATACATAGAAACCTTCCTCTTGAATCAATCTATCGATTTAAAAATATTTCATTAAAATCCGTAGCGTAGTTTGAAAGATCTAAACATACATAGGGACAGACAGCGCGAAGTGACTTTGTTTTATACTATGTAGTTATGATACTTACAATTCTACTTCGTTGATGTAATTATAATTATGTATGTATTGTAATTATATAAAAAATGGATATAAATAAGAAAAAAGACAAACCCGTTGAGTTTCTTGCCGGATCTTCTTAGTTGAGGTCGTTTTCCGATCCGGTGGTAGTGTAAGAAAAAAAAATGTAACTGACAATTTGTAAGTGCCCCGTTGGCCTATACAAAAAATAAAGACATTTCATTTCATTTCATTTCTTTTCATTTCATTTCATTTCATTTCATTTCATTTCATTTCATTTCATTTCATTTCATTTCATTTCATTTCATTTCATATGTGTCAATAAATAACTCTAGTAATAATATATTTGTAAATACATTTTGATCAGCAATTACCAACTTAAACGTAGGAAACTCGGTTACTAAATGCTCAGATTGAGACATCACACGGTAGTATGGGTCGTAGCTCAGCGCGGGAATGTTTATACTGCACCACGACTATGCTACAGAGTGCTCTCTTAATACAGTTTTTTTATAAGATTGCAGTAGGAAACGTAGATGCAGTCCAACTGGTGGTAAGTGTATCTGTTTGCAAGGTGGTAGTACCAGTGTAGTTCGACCGGAGAAGTACCACCGCCACACCTATTTCTAGCGTGAAGCATTTCGTGCGTTTCGATAGAAGCGTGTGGTTGCCGGCACACTTTCACATGAGGCGACCATCTTAGTCCTCGTGAGTAGCAACGCATCTGTGATTGACTTCAGATCGAACCCATGTTCTGTATGAAGTTGGTTACAGATGTCCATGGGCGGCAGTGGCCACTTACCATCAGGTGGACTGCATGCTCGTTTGCTACTTCAGTCAGATAAAAAATAAAGGTCTGATGCAGCTACTTACAGAAACACTCATGTCCGGTAACCACCTGCGTCAGTCTAAACGATAAGACGCCGTGTTGGCGTTGTAGTTCCCTTAGTTTTGGCGGGATGGCCTCTACGATTCGTCCGGCGGCAGGGGTCCTCAGTTGATCCTTCCAGTTTGAGTCTCAGCTCGCAATTCGCCCACAGCCGGCTCTTCGCGCCGAGATCACGCCAAGAGCGGTGTCACTAGACGTCTGCTTGTACTTTTGCTTTTAACTCCCAAGGCGAGTCGCTCGCCAGGACCGTAGCAGTCGTTCAACTACGCCTCTGTGAAGACCCCTCAAAAAAATGTTATCTTACCGAAAGTTTTTTTTTTATCTGACTGAAGTAGCAAACGAGCATGCAGTCCACCTGATGGTAAATGGGCACTGCCGCCCATGGACATCTGTAATCAACTTCATACAGAACATTGTTTCTTTCTGAAGTCAATGACAGGTGCGTTGCTACTCCCGAGGACTACGATGGTTGCCTCATGTGAAAATGTGCCGGCAACCACACCCTTCTATCGAAACGCAAGAACTGCTTCACGCTAGAAATAAATGTGGCGGAGGTACTTCCCCGGTCGAACTACACTGGTTCTACCACCTTGAGAAGCCACCTTCATACCAGCTTTACCTTTAACTCTTCGTTTTTTATCAGATTGAAGTAGGAAACGAGCTGATGGTATGTAGTCACTTCCTAAAATGTATCCTAAATAAAATCAAATAAACATGTATTAGCCTACATGTCACATATATTTTTATGTCAAATAAACTACATACTACATAGTAATATGTTAACTTAAGCAACCTTTAAGGGAAACCCATTTCCTTCAAGTAACGGACCTCCGTGCATATCATGAATATACGCAGTTAATTAAAACTTTATACACTAATTAGTTTCTTTAATAAGCGTCCTATGTATGAAGCGTACTCGCTGTATATGACACGGCAGTTAAAATGTTTGTGCCCCAATTTGGAGGAGTTGAGACGATTTGTGCCTTTTCGAGTTACCCACTGACTTACGCGTAGGGTTGTCTTTTTGAAACGGGCTATAAATTATTAAATATAAAAAAATACATGACATCAACGACGACCCGGGTGACGCAGCGGTTACCATACCGGTCTGACGCGCAATGGGTCCCGGGTTCGATTCCCGGCCAGACAGGTGGGTGAGGGGTTTATATATTAATGTTCTGTGTCTGGATGTTTGTGTATTCATCTTGTGTGTGTCCATGGGACCCACGACACAGGAAAAATACCTACTGTGGAGCTAAGAGTACAGAAAGCGTGTTTTATCAACAAATAAATATCGTTTAGTAACTCGTAAAGTGTCGAGTGGTGTCAGTCATGAATGGCACCATGTTCTCCCTTCTTGCGAATGTCGTAGAAGGCGACTAAGGCAAATCCCAGAAGATGGGCAGCAGCATCCTCTTGTGTAACATTAACAACCTAACACAGATGCCTGCCATACATGATTACGAATATTATCTGTTTATTACAAATAACCATAAACGAGTTGTTACTCCTGAGGAATAAGTTAGGAAGCTTTAAATATTAAATGTACCTTCCCTTAACACATCCTTCAGACTAAAAAAATACAGCAGCGTTTAAAACTGCCGTTGAAAAGCCGAAGTGAACCGGTGGTGCTATCAGAGTCACACTCAAAAGGTTCTATTTAAACCTTTACAAAAAAACAACTATAGGTATGGCGGTAGTCCCTTCAAAGTTGAATGTCACCGTTACTCATACATACATAATTAAAAAAAAACTATATGTATGTACGTGAAGCAAAAAAATGTGTTTTTAAGATACTTGCCGCAGACGGAGGAGTATTTATTATTAAACTAGCTGTGCCCGCGACTTCGTCTGCGTGGAATAGTTATTTTGGGCATAATTTATTTTTGCAAACAACCTCCTCAGCTTTATAAATTATAGCTGTTACCCACGACTTTGTCCGTTTCATTTTCTATTATTATTTTAGACAATTTAGTTTTGAAAAGAACAAAATATTTATTTTAGAGTACTTCTGCGTCAATTATATTTTTAGTTTTATTTTCACCCCTCTCTCCGCGTCCCTCGCAAGAAACGCCCCTCCTCCTTGCAGCGTCATGATTCGCACATCATGCGGCGCGGCTGAATTTTATATCGGTGTTATTTTAAAATTGTCACATCTTCTAAGATGTTCATTGAAATTAAGTGATGTCAAAGACAATTTTGTTCACAATTAAATACTCTTAATCAACAACACATTTATTTGGACAAAGATTAATATTATTACTTTGATACTTAACTAATTTCGACCGAATTTGATTACAATGAAAACGGTTCTAGTGAGTTAATCTTAAAAGATAGACATATACTGTCGCAGACATTTTTTTAGATCATTTCAAGAAAAATAATTCTTTCATACATATATTTTTGGTATCTTGTACCGTTTTCGCAGCGCACGCAACGGAAGCCCTCAAGGATGAATAATTTTCCCCGTTTTTTTCACATTTTCCATTATTTCTTCGCTCCTAATAGTTGCAGCGTGATGTTATATAGCCTAAAGCCTTCCTCGATAAATGTTCTATTCAATACAAAAAGAATTTTTAAATTCGAACCTGTAGTTCCTGAGATTAGCGCGTTCAAACAAACAAACAAACAAACTCTTCAGCTTTATATATTAGTAAAGATTGGTTGTATTAACAATATCGGGATATACTTTTTCAACCAACTCCTCCACATTTAAACGAAGACGTATCGATATAAAGATTGATTTTAACTTTTCCGGATAAAAAAGCACTATTATCTATTTGAAGTAAATCATTAGACAATTGGAATATCACTGAACAGCGACATATATTCTAAATTCATATTTTGCTTCATGTGGCCAAATATAAGATCTTTTAAGAGGTGCAGCAGTCTATTTGAGTGCGTAAATCCCGCATTGTTCTTTGAAAGCAGAAGACATAATCAAAACACTTTTACAATTCATACGAACAGGGCGCACCCGCTCGCAGGGCGCTACCGCACCCTGCTCGCTTATCTTTTATGTTTTCTTTTATGTTCCAACCTAACCTAACCCATCCTGTTTAAAAAGCTACAGCTAAATCCAACTCTTAACAATAACATGACAATACTTCTGCATTTTCAGGATTTAGGTATCCAAAGTGACACTTTTCATCATAATGTTGGCTCAGGAACGGGTTGTAATGTATTGTAATCAATAAGTACCAAACTCATACGGCTTAAGTAGGTTGCGTACTTAGATTATCAGGGTTGATGAATTGAAGTTTAACTTATTGATCACATTTCAGTTTAATGAGCTGTCATTAAACTTATAATATATACTAAAAACAACCGTAAGCATTATGTGACTATAATTTAGGCTTGCACTATCCTGCATCATCAGGGAGGAGTTGAAGGTAAAAAAAATATCCCGTGTCTTTGCTTAGTATTCTTATTACTTATACGTAAGCACTTGCGAGCCAACTTCTATAGCTTGGGCTTGCCGTACCCTGCATCATCAGGGCTGAGAAGCTTTAGGTCGAAATTGTCATCATGTGTCTTTGCTTAGTAATTATATTACATACCCGAAAGCATTAAAGGGCCAACTCCTATGGCTTAGGCTTGCAGTACCCTGCATCATCAGGCTTGAGGAGTTGAAGATCGAAATTTTCATCATGTGTCTTTGCTTAGTAATTACATTACATACCCGAAAGCACTAAATAGCTAACTTCTATGGCTAAGGCTTGAAGCACCCCTACATCATCAGGGTTGAAGAGATCATGGTCAAAATTTTGAATTTGTGTCTTTGCTTAGTAATTATATTACATACCTGAAAGCACTAAATAGCTAACTTCTATGGCTTAGGCTTGAAGTACCCCTGCACCATCAGGGTTGAGGAGTTAAAGGTCAAAATTTTCATCATGTGTCTTTGCTTAGTAATTATATTAAATACCTGAAAGCACCAAATGCCCATCTCGTATAGTTTAGGCTAGCAGTATCATGCATCATCAGGGGTGAGGAGTTGAATGTCGAAATTTTCATTTTGTGTCTTTGCTTAGTAATCATATTACATACCCGAAAGCACCGAATGGCCATCTTCTATGGCTTAGGCTTGAAGTAACCCTGCATCATCAGGGTTGAGGAGTTGAAGGTCAAAATTTTTACCGTGTATCTTTGCTTGGTATTTTTATTATATAACGGTAAGTACCAAATAGCCAACTCTTACGGTTTAGTCTTGAAATACCCTTACATCATCAGGGTTGAGGAGTTGAAGATCAAATTTTTGTCCCATGAATTTGTTTAACAATCTTATTATATATCCATAAAAACAAATTGACTTACTTCTACGGTTCAGGCTAGCAGTATCCCTGCATCATCAGGATTGAAGAGTTGAAGGTCATTTTTTTTAAGAAATATCTGCTTAGTAATCTCATTCTACATTTAACCCAATTGGACTCCTACGGCTTAGGTTTGGCCGAGTACCGCTAATTTCGTTAATTTACTTCAAAGAAATGGATCCTATGATCAGAACCGTATCAAACTCATCAGAGTACCCTTGAAGTACATTCGTTCAAATAAAAAAAAAATCATTAAAATCGGTTGGCGGGACATTGAGTTATTCATCTATTTATCGCGCACATCGTTAATGCAAATATCAGACTTATGCGCTTTTCTTATGGATGCCACTGTCAAAAGTTAACTAAAAAAAAAATGGGACCCCATGACACGCACTACCTTTCAAATAAAAAAAAATCATCCAAATCTGTTCACCCAGTGCGGAGAAATCGAGTAAGAAATATAAAATTAAAAATTTTGGAAGTCGGTTTAAAACTATGTTTAAACATAAAAATCAAAGCGAGGTGGCCTCAAAATTGACTGACTTTCATACATACTTACATCGCCTATTTGGGTTAAATTGGGGGGGGGGGGATCAGAAAATTCATTCTTAACTGACGTCTACGTCATAAAAGGAACCCCTAGTGAAAATCATATGCATATCTTTAGCAGTTTAGGCTCTACGATGTTTATTCAATAGATGAGTGAGAGAGCATCCTTTCGTTTTTATATAAGTATATATATATATATAGAGATATAGATTTGTATGGTATCAAATAACATAGGTACACATAACCAATAAAAATTACATAACAATGGAATACATTTTACAGACCATAACATGTTTAGTTTCAACCAATTCAACTATGCAGTTACTTATCTTATTAACACTTATCGAACACAGAATAAATACTGCGTAGTTTTAAATTGACATAACTTTTTTATTTATAAACCGATTTACATAAAATAAACACTAAATGTTAAGTGAAGTTTTCCACAACACTTCGGTGAAAACTATATTCAAATTGGATAAGCCGTTTCTGAGATTAGCGTTTTCAAACACACAGACAAACAGACAAACAGACAAACAGAAAAGATTTCTAAAAAACATTATTTTGGGTTCTATATCGTATTAAAGACCTCTAGAAATGGTTTTCACCTAAATTTATTCCATGTACAGACAGCGACCTCTTACAGATTTATTATAGTATAGAAGATAGAAGATAGAATAGAAGATAGATGAAATTACGCACGGTTATAGTTGATGTAGAGAAAGATTGCGTAATGCTAATATTTTTTTCAAATAATGTATAAAAGATACATAAAATCAACTAAAAACATATTACACTCGATACCTTGCATTTGACACAAACACATACACAATAAACGAAATAGAACAATAAATGTCTTAATATGAAAACTCATAACGTCCAAAATGTCAAATTTCTTTCTCAAAATACCCGCTATTGCTTTTAAATGCGACTTAGTTAATAAACCTATTTTAATCTTTAATGGGTGCGTTCAAAATAACTTGAAAATTATTACAATATATTTTAATTAGAGAAATATTAGTGCTACTTTGGACAATATGAAGTTTAGTTTTTTTAATTTAAATTACGGTCGAATTTCGACCGTTGCGACGGGCGACGAGTACCAATTATTTTATCATTTATTACATAAACGGTCGACTTTATGACAACCCTGTAAAAAGCTTGTTCCAAATACGGCAAAACCACTTTAATGAGGACGAAAGCATAGCGCTAGGTTTTATTTACAAATGAAGGTATTTATTGCTAGGACTTTGCAGGCATGTTTAATTGATGGTGTAAGTTCTAACTGCATGTTACACTGCATTTGTAGCTAAATGTATTTATCTAGAAATAGGTGATCGGATGTGTTAAGTACGGGTAAATGAGGTACCCATTTTGAAATGTAGTTGTATGTGTAACTGTTTAAAGGTTCCCGGTGTATTTTCTGTAGTTTGTAGAGTGGTAGTGTAATTTTAGTTTAGAAAAAAAAATGTCTTTGTAGCTGATTTTTCCTTTTGAAATGTTTTAAAAGGCTTGTGTTCATTGTTCGCAAGTGGGTCGAGTAAAAAGTATTTTGCTTTTATTCTTGTATGTACCGTGGTATTAAATTGTATCTTCAAGAAGATTTTACTCCTACATAGTACCGAATCAAATCTTCTAACTGTGACGCTATAAAACCGATGTTGATATCAAATGCGTTTATAGAAAATAAACAATAAGTGACACAATTATAAATAAAAAAATACTAAATTAAGTGGTACATTGTGTAGCTGTAGCATTTTAAATCGTTGTTTGTGTCATTGAAAATTGAATTATTATTGTTTGCAGAATGCTGTATTTTTTTTTTATATAAATATTAAGTAGCAAAGGAGCATGCAGTCCACGTGATGGTAAGTGGTCAGTGGTTACTGCCATCCATGAACATCTCTAAGGAACTAATAACACGTGTTGCTACTCCCGAGGAGTAAACTGGTCGCCTTATATTTAGCGGTTCACTTAATATAAGGCGCAACCACACCACACTTTTCCACCGAAACTTAAGATCTGCTATACGCTACATTTGTTATATAATTATAGATTTTTATAAAACAAGAAAAATACCCAACAAGCGTTTACGCCCCATTACATTGGTTTTAAACCATAGGAATTAAATATACTGACACAGTTATGTTTGTTATCGCAATTCTTCACCTATTTTGTGTTCTGGATAAGTAATATATTTGATATTATTGTAATTACTTTCAATGGGATATCTTAAACATAAATATATTCACTAGTGCACCTGTTACTTCATCAAATAGGATTAGTATTTGTGGTTAATGAGGCTATCTTAATGAGCATGACGTAAAGCGTAGCACTAGATTCTATACACAAATTAAGGTATTTATTGCCGAGATAGAAAAGGTATTTTAATTAATGGGTTGCCTTGCGGTGTGCATTGGTTTACGGCGATTTCTTTTGTAACATAGAAAAAAATATGGTAAGTAAGTACTGCCTCACTTTAACTTCTATATTTCCCAACCTATAATACCAAATAAGATTAAGTCTTACGGCAGGTTTCTCATGGGTACTCCGGTTATGTTTCCTTGGAGATCCCAGAGTCATCCACGCAGCGCTGTGGACGGCCATCGGGGTGTTTTAGTGCAGTAATAACCCCACATAACCCTGCGTCGCTCCCACGGCGTAGGGTACCATTGAAGGTTTTCCCCTCGAGAAAAAAAAGGCCACCCATGGGCGCATTGCTGCCACCTCCACTGCCACCAAGTGGAACGGTGGAATATGAAATGAAATGTCTTTATTTTTTGTATAGGCCTGCGGGGGCACTTACAAATTGTCAGTTACATTTTTTTTCTTACACTACCACCGGATCGAAATACGACCTCAACTGAGAAGATCCGGCAAGAAACTCAGCGGGTTTGTCTTTTTTTCTTATTTATATTCATTTTTTTAATATTATTACAATCATGTCATATTACAATAATCAAGAGAAGAAATATGAGACTAGGTAGCTATTTGATGTAGAACTTGCTTGTAGATTTGAGGCAAGGCTCCAAAACCTTCCTCTAGCCTTTATCATTACAGGTAAAGTATATATACATATAAATTTAGCGGTACCGAAAATATAGGTAGTAGAGCTATGCCAAATTCTTTCTGCCAACGCCCTAAATATATATTTCTAAATTATTTTACAAACAACAATCCAAAATAAAAAAAGCTGTTTAACGACTTAGCGTCAATAAAGACAAACAGTTATCTCTCCTAGAAATCAGTTGCGTCCTTTGATCGGAACCTATGTTAATACCTCCAGTATTTGACATTCAAATAACGCCTTTATGTCTTTAGATTACGGTTCATAATGTGAACTTTTGACTCTATTATGGGGCTTAGAATGGACCCCATTGTTATTTTCGTACGTCATAGTCATCAAGGAGCGCGATGAAGGGAGCCAGTTAAATATAATTAGTCGTTTGTTATCTCGATTTTACTATTCGCATTTGGATTTATATAGAGATGGTTAAATCTAAAATTATCTATAAAAATCATAAAGCGTACCCGTACTACGTACTACTACCCGAACAGCGATGCGTACCCAAAGGGTAAATACGGTACCCTACTACCCTACGAGGACACCGTTATCCACCTCCGTTATCTGTCTTTCTGTCCTTCTATGCTGTATCTCACGAACGATGATAGCTAAAAGTTTTCACAGATAATGTATTCCTGTTGCTACTATGACAACAAATACTAAAAACTGAATAAAATAAATATTTAAGTGAACTCCCATACAAAAACATGATTTTGCGGAACACTTCCTATGAGAAATCGGTTCGCACTTAGCCGGTTATTAAAGATTATGGGATAACATCAAAGGTTATATCAGCTCTCTATGAATCCAAACAAACACAACATTCCGTTATCACGACGTACAATTACGGGTGATGTGTGATGAATGAACGTTTTGTCATGTTAATACACTGATTATAACTACCGTTCGAATGTTTACATTTTGAAAAACCTATTTTTTTATACTTAAGCCTCGCTATTAGGCAACGGGCTACCTGATAGAAAGTCACCGTCACCTATTAGCATCACCAGAGGAGTCGCCAATGCATCGCTGGCATTTAAGAAACGTTCTTTTCGCACTTTTTTGAAGAGCCCCATGTTATAACGCTCCGGGAGGAAGCTCATTCCGCCAACATGCAAACCGATTGGTGGAGAACCACCACAGTTCCACTTGATGTGGAACTTGGTGGTTATCTACAATTCGGTTTGGTTTGTGGATGATGGATACTAGAGATGAAACGGATATCCGGTAACTATCCGGTATCCGGCGTATCCGGCCCTGTTTTCACTATCCGGCCGGATACCGGATAGAAGAGCACTATCCGGCCGGATACCGAATAGTAAAATAAAAAAAAAACGATCACTATTTTACATATAGAAAATCCCACAGCAATATGGTTATCAAAAAAATCACAGTAAATGTTTGTTTCATAAATTAATTTAGTATTGATAATAATTAACGAATGGCAAATTGTGGTGAGTTAATACCAAATTTTCAGGCATTTATTTTTAAAAGGCGACTCCGCTTGTCTTCGTGTACCAGTCAGCTTCTGTAAATAGCCTTTCCCTGTAAACTCTACTGCTAAATGTTGAAAGATAAATTCTAGCAAACTTAGACAATTGAGGATACTAGAATAATGGAATTTACTGACCACCAAATGTATATTTAGTGTATGGGTCGTGATTGCAGTCGATTTGAGACATTCTTAAGAGAAAGTCAATCTCGTTCGCAATTGGATTTTTTTTTTGTTCATCACGACAACTACTACTATTATTTTCCATTGCCACTTCATTGAAAGAGTCCCAAAAAACGTCATGAGCGTCACGTGTGAAGTTGGGTCGAGTTTCATCTTCTTTCATTCGTTACAAATCAAATTGGTTGCGCCATATAATGATTACACGACCAGTTTGATTTGAATTGATAAGGGGCCGAATATCCGGTAGCCGGATATTCGGCGCTCCGGCCTCGTAGCTAGCCGGATAACCGGTATCCGGTATCCGGCCAAACCACTATCCGTTTCATCTCTAATGGATACTTCATCCTCTGGCGAGTGGTGCAGTGGACGAAAAGTGTCATAGGCACCAGGTCTAAGTTCCTCAGACTATGAAACAACAACAAGGGTTGTATCAGCTCTGTATAAATCCAAACAAACACGACATTCCGTTATCACGACATACAATCACGGTTGATGTGTGATGAACGAACGTTTTGTCATGGTAATACACTGATTATAACTACCGTTCGAATGTTTACATTTTGAAAAAACTATTTTTTTCGATAAGGCAGACGGGCTACCTGACAGAAAGTCACCATCGCCTATGGACATTTGCATCACCAGAGGAGCCGCCAATGCATCGCTGGCATTGAAGAAGAGCTCTTTACGCACCTTTTTTGAAGAGCCCCGTGTCATAAAACTCCGGGAATACCTCAGGAGGAAGCTCATTCCGCCAGCGTGCAAACCGAATCGTAGAGAACCACCACGGTCCCACTTGATGTGGAACTTGGTGGTTATCTACAATTCGGTTTGGTTTGTGGATGATGGATACTTCATCCTCTGGCAAATGGTGCGGTGGAGTTAAAGTGTCGTAGGCACCAGGTCTAAGTTCCTCGGACTATGAAACAACAACAAGGGTTGTATCAGCTCTCTATAAATCCAAACAAACACGACATTCCGTTATCACGACGGACAATCACGAGTGATGTGTGATGAATGAACGTTTTGTCATGTTAATACACTGATTATAACTACCGATCCGCTGTTTCCACTTTAAAGTAATCTGAACCTTGATGTTAGAGCGCACAACGTATTTTTTACTATGTATGTATATTGATTTTTTTCAAATATTTTGAATTTTTCCCTATAATTCAGACATAGAGGTATAATAGCTCTATGGATTCAGGATGTTTGAATTCCTAAGTGGTTGCTTACTGTTTCCGATTTTGTCTATATCAAATCCAATAAGATATAAATATGTACCAAGGTATATAAATATTTTCGTTTATAATACTGAGATATGAATTGTATAAGAGTAATACACAAACTATTGTATAATTTTTTCATACTTATAAAACAATATGTATTTTGTCCTCAGGACTTCTCAGTAAGTAAATCAACAGTCTGCAAAAACACATCATCGCGGGAAGTCATGAAGCACAGATTAGAATGAATTAAAAAACTGAGTTTGAGAGTCTTAATAACCACTTCCTTTCTTCTCGTGGTTGACACCAGCAGCAATATTTGTCTGTCTAATATCACTACTCAGTACGGTCCCCAAAATGCATACCACGAGTGGTGTCAATCGGCAAACACTCCATTTGGTGTAAAACAAAATTTATGTAAGAGATCCATAGATAATTTATATTTAAGTAAAATTTCGTAAATGCTTTTATTTTTAAGATTATATTTATCAAACTCTCTAATTTCACAGTCTACAGGAAAAAAAAAAACGTTTAAAAAAAATACACCTATTTTGACATTTTGGATTGGTACAAATTGGACATATCGTGCTTCAAAAACTTGTTATCAATTTATTTTTATACATAACGGGTAGGTACTCACGATATGCGTTTTTTGAATTCTTATAAAATTTTATTTGCCGATATTTATCCTATATTAGATATTAGCCGATATTTATTATTAATTGCATTGGTATAAGTTGTTAAAGGCACTTTTTATCCGCATGGCTTTGATTTTTAAAGTAGTACTTATATAATTTCTTTCTCAAAGTAAGCCCAAACATATGCAATTTATAAACACCATAAGTTTGAATCGAGCCCCCTGTATAAGCTTAAACAGTACACGTGTTAGCCTTATCTGAGATTGCTTGTCAAAGTTCAGCGCTTTAAGCTTAAAGTAGGGACGATTGTGTAAATTGCTCGCAAATGATTTATTAGACGTATGCTGTAATTGATCGGGATAATGTTAGAATAAATCAACTGTAAACATTGTATACTTATAATTTTGGTACAAAATATATTATTAGAAAACATAGCTGTTTCAAGTAACTCAGTAAGTAGTTATTTTTTTATTCTTGTTGTCAACTAGTTGAATCCCGCAGCTTCGCCTGCGTTAACAGAAAACGATTGTTCCGTGAGAATAAGATATTTTCCCACAGTAAAAAGTAGCCTATATGTTAATCCCGAGTATCAGCTAACTCCCTACCAAATTTTATGAAAATTGCTCCAGCCGTTTACATGTGAAGATGTAACAAACATACACACTCACAATCTTCCGCATTTATAATATTAGTATGAAGTATGATTTAATAGGCTAAAACGTCGCAAATAACAAAGGAAAGTATTGTGTCGCCTTATTTTTTGTAGTTTTATGCTCACATTTATATTATATTTTGAAGTGAATTATTTGTATCAAAGTATCAAAGCAAAAGTGTTCAACAAACAGGCATATTTTTTAAAACACTTGTTCTAATTAGCAATTTGCTCGCATTTATTTCTATAAGATATAGAAACCAGTAAAAGGGGGTACCGCGTTCCTAAATACATATTAAATAAAAAAAATATACGATTCCCTATTATCTGATGGAGGGTTTGCTTTGCTATTTTTTTAATATAGAAAAAGCAATCGCTGAACGGACACACACATACGCACACAAATGTAGGGTATGTAGTACCTATGCACGTCATACTACATACCCATTAATATATTTTCATTGTTATTAAGCAAATTGTACAAGCTTTTTTAAGATACCGTAGAGCGGGGCATCCTGGCACAAGTACCTATTTTTCTTACTTAAAAAGATCTCTCAACAACAATTCATGTTTGGCTATAATTTGTTATACCAATAATGAAATTTAATTTGCATTTGCAACGCCCTCAACTTAAGGGAAATGCTTAACACTGATCTTACTAGACAGCAATAGTTGTGACGAGGATACCCAATAAATCAAACCACAAAAGTTCTACCACCTTATGCATACATTTAACAGGTGGTAGAAACAGTGTAGTTCGACCGGGGAAGTACCCCCACCACACCTATTTCTAGCGTGAAGCATTCCTTGCGTTTTGATAGAAGGGCGTGGTTGCCGGTACACTTTCACATGAGGCGAGTCCTCAGGAGTAGCAACGCATCTGTGATTGACTTCAGATGGAACCCATGTTCTGTATGAAGTTGATTACAGATGTCCATGGCAGTGACCACTTACAATCAGGTGGACTGCATGCTCGTTTGCTACTTCAGTCAGATAAAAAAAGATGCAAATATTCCTTCATGACATATCAGTTCCCTCATAATATAGCAGTAAACTATTTCTATATTATCAGCTAAAACCCTAGCTATCCGTAGTACAGTCCTCTCCCCGTAATTGAAGGCGATATATCACGCCGTTATTCGATCTGCCCACCGATTGATTTTCGGAAATCGTCCCGAATGACCCTCCAATAAAGTGATTTACACTTGGGACACACGGGTATAATGAATGACAAGCAAACTTTTTTTTTTATACTTAAACAGTTTTTTTGATAATTTAGTAATATAATATATAAGTGTGATTCAGTAATATATAAGTGTGATGGGGATTGTAAAAAAAATGGATGATAAATATAAAACGGATACATTGCTACGAGGTTTATATGGACACAATCTTCTGTTAATTTTATCTAAAATAATATTATTAACATAAACCTAGTTAAAGTTAGAAAAAAATCTTTGTGGGTCAACTCTGGATACACTATGATCACACCTTTTTCTGCTTCGTAATAGCAATGTTAAGCATGGCTTTGTTCCTATCTGAAGGATGTACTAAGGGAGGTTTAGCAAAGGTAGATCTCCCGCCAGGCTAGGTGATGATGCCTGGGGAGCGGCCTTGCTCCGACAGTAGTTATTCGGAACTTGTATATATGCGGGGTATTGAGAATACTTCGATAGCAAGTTTCAGAATACAAGTAGCGCCATCGTATTTGTGGTTAACCACAAGTAAGACTGTTGTCTAATCAGGTTTGATTACAGATGTGCATGGCTGGCAGTAGCGAATTATCATCAGGTACCAGAAGAACCAGTGTAGTTCAACCGATGAGGTACCACTGCCACTTATTTTTAGCGTGAAGCAGTTCTTGAGTTTCAGTGGATAGCTGTGGTTGTCGGCCCACATTTATATGAAGCGACCATCTTAGTCCTCGGAAGTAGCAACGCGCCTGTGATTGACTTTAGATAGAACCGCTGTTCTATTCGAAGTTGATTATAGATGTCCATGAGCGACAATGACCACTCACCATCAGGCGGACTGCATGCTCGTTTGCTATTTCATTATTATAAAAAAAAAACTATGTACTAAGTACTGAGTATGTTCTAAACCAAAATTAATTGATACTCAATATAAATGTCTACTCAGCGTTCCAAACTACCGGATCGTATGCACCGATCCTTTATCGGTTTCCAATCCGGCGTCCCGATAGGTTCGGTAATAACTTCATTATCACATTATAGCTACTAATTTACGATAGCGCTCCTCGTTTTGAATTTTTATTGTTTCTGTTTTCAACTGTTTTTACTGCTAGATAAATAAATTCATGTTACACAAAGTACCTTACAGAATTACCTTCATGTACTGACGAGAACTGAATATATCGTCTCTGTAGTTCCGGGATCAGAATAGTGCTACGGTATCTCCGGCTGTCGTAAGAGACGACTAAAAGGGGCTTCCGGGATTGCGGGCGGGTAGAGTGGGAGCTTGAATCGTCCAGCCAGGCGGTCCCGGGAATAACGGCGATACGTCTGGTCGCATACCGTCGCAAAGTCTAGACAGAGCGATGGGCCCAGCCGCCCACCTGGGAGGAGCCCGATGAGGTAACGCGCTCAGAGGACTACGGTTGCGTTCCTTTGGAGATCCCGGAGACCTCTTTGTACCGCCTTGGGGGGGGGGGGTTATAGTGCGGTAAAAATATAACCCAACATCGCTCCCACGGCGTCGGGTCCCACCTTTTGAAGGTTTCCCCCTTAGTTTTAAAGGTTTATAATGTAACGAATTTACATATTGGCTTTAGCAATAACTAGATCCCTTAAAAACGTCTATTTCAAGTCAAACGTTTTTTTTTGTTACCGGTTAATTTGTTAAGCCTCCATGAGATAACAGCCTATGTCTCTGTTTATATCTGACTCCGAAACTCAGACTATGCAAAACATTAGGTATATCGAAAACAAACCCAGATATACCGAATAAAAAAAGATCCACACTGTTATTTACCACTTTTATACAATAAAATTTTTAGGTACTAAGGTACCTAAAGGTACGAAACGAAGGTACGAAGGTAGGTACGAAATTACTAAATTTACTCAAAACGATAATTGTTTATGTTTTCGCCCATAAAATGCATTCGCATTTCGCACATCAATTGATTAATGTTTCGTCTTCGTAAAAACGTACATTACATTATATTGCACTAGCTGAACCCCGCAGCTTCGCTCGCGTTAAAATTTATCGATTTCCCACGGTAAATGTAGCCTACATGTTATTCCAGAGTGTCAGCTAACTCCCTAGCAAATTTTAGAAAAATCGCTCCAGCCGTTTACACGTGAAGAAGTAACAAACATACACACTCACAAACTTCGCCTGTTTAATATTAGTATGATTACATTACATTATATTGCAGTACACATTTATTATTTTGAGAATACGCAACTCGCTCACACTACAAGCAAGGCTTTATACTGCCGTTAAGTTTTCAGATAACAATATATCTATATCCATATACCTATATTAAATAGATAAAATTTCATGTTTTAATTACATAACAATTTACAGCAGCCTCCCAAACTCCGGTCCATAAAACGGGAAGAGGCAGTGGAAATTAAACAGGTTATTAGTTGAAAATTACCGCGCTCCCGGTACATAATGTCGCCTGCAATAAAGCCTTACAAGGCTCTAGAACGACGAGACAACTGGATGCGCTTTTAATATTTCAATATGTATATTTTTTTTATTTGACTGAAGTAGCAAACGAACATGTAGTCCACCTGATGGTAAGTGGTCACTGCCCATGGACGTCTGTAATCAACTTCATACAGAACATGGGTTTCAGCTGAAGTCAATCACAGATGCGTTGCTACTCCCGAGAACTATGATGGTTACCTCATGTGAAAGTGTGCCGGCAACCACACGCTTCCATCGAAACGTAAGAATATCTTCACTCTAGAAATAGGTGTGGCGGTGGTACTTCCCCGGTCGAACAACACTTGTTTTACCACCTTGACATATTAAACGGGAGTGGCAACGCATCTGTGATTGACTTTAGATGGAACCCATGTTCTGTATGAAGTTGATTACAGATGTCCATAGGCTGTAGTGAGCACTTACCATCAGGTGGACTGCATACTCGTTTGCTAGTTCAATCTTCTAATAAAATAAATATAATATTGGTAGGGATAAAAAATATTTTAGATAAGAATATGAGGTCACTTCTAGTTCTTCTACTTTCCTGTTTGAACGGTAAACGGGGAGGGACACCCCCAATCCTGCCCTCTGGGGGTCGGAAGGGGGCGAGCCAGGGCTGTGGCCTTAATTACCGCCGCTTTTATAGTTTTAATGAGTTCATTTTGGACCCGGCCTAACAAGCGCCGTAATACCTATTTAAACCAATTTTGAAATTAATATTCTGAGTGGTGTTCGGTGGCTATCGATATTCGGTGTAAGTAAAAATATGAAGTACCTATATAGTTTTTATATTGTATTAGTATATACTTTTTAAATAATTAATAATAACGAAAATCATACTAATAATATAAAGGCTAAAGTTTGTGAGTGTGTATGTTTGTTACTTCTTCACGTCTAAACGGCTGGAGTGATTTTCATAAAATTTCTTATGGAGTTAGCTGACAGTCTGGATTAAAATATAGGCAATTTTTTACTGTTGGAAAATATCTTATTCTCACGGGACAATCGATACATCGATTTTTTAACGCGGACGAAGCTGGCTTCAACTAGTGTAAAATAAAAACAAGAAATTAAATATTGTGTGATTTTCGGCTTACTTTTATATGAGACGTCTTAGTCCTCGGGAGTAGCAACGCATTTGTGATTGACTACCGATAGAACCTCTGTTCTGTATGAAATTCCTTACAGCCATGTACAACAGTGACCATTTACCATCAGGTAGACCGTCAGATTCCTACTTCAATTGGAAATTATAATGATAAATTTTCGGTGTTATAATTTATTTTAGTCGATATGTATCAACTACAAAATATTATGTTTTATTCTTAATTTATTTTAAGATGGCATAATTATAAGTGCGACTGGAGTGGCATCATAGACCAATAGAATCTGTAGCGTCCTTATTTAGCGTTTTTTGGAAATAAAACCAGTAAAATGTATGTCAAAGTTTTAGTACTGGTGTACTATAGAATGCATCTCCAGTCCACATAAAACACTTAAATCTTGCTTGCTCAAGTTTTCTATCTTTTGTAAGTAAATAATTGTACTTTTAAACATTTTTTAAGTCAATTTAAAATATCGTAAAACAATAATTATGAGGCACATCCCTAAAACTTTATCAGAGCCCCGCTCGCGGTCGGCGCGACTATTTTGTCGATATTAATTAAAAGGGGCCCTACAAGTTAATATTTAAGAAAATTAAGCAATCTCCGCCCGCGAACTTTGTAATGAATTTTCACAATATAACAAGAGACACGACTTGCCTGTCATAAGCGGTTTTGTTTACAAAGCGTTTTCGTTTGAAATTTAACTTTTTGTTTAGACGTGTTTTTGATATTTTGCAGTTTGGAAAGTATAAGTGTGATTTGAAATGTAAAACATTTGATGTCTAATCTTCTTTATTAACATTGCTTTTATCCTATCTTATTACTAAGACTAGACTTAATACTAAGGTAAAGTTCTCGCTGTAAGATTTTATACGGACTTGTAATCCTTTTTTAAATATGGGAATTTTGCTTTTATGTTCCGTAGGTATACCTATTCTGTTTCCTCTAATAAGCGAAATCGCAAGCGAGATTGTACATATAATAGTTGGAAAGATGTTGCGTCATACCACCGCTGAAGATTATCATTAAAGGTGGTATGACGCAACATCAACCCAATGTAGACAATAACTATCTAAAACAGACATAAAAAGTGTTGAAGAGAAACTCCGGAATTTTTAAAAAATGAGAAAAAACAAACTAAGGGATTGCTTATATTCTGATAGCATCAAAAGGTGGTAGGATTACTGTAATTCGACCGGGGAAGTACCACCGCCATACCTATTTCAAGCGTGAAGCAGTTCTAGCGTGTCGGTGGTTGTTGCCGGCACACTTCTATATGAGGCAAATTTCCTCATAGTCCTCGGGAGTAGTAACGCATCTGTGATGGACTTCAGAGAGAACCTAAGTTCTATATTTAAATTGTTTACAGATGTCTATGGGCGACAAAAACCACGTATCATCAAGCGAACTGCATGCCCTTTTGCTATTTCAATTTTGTAAAAGATCTAATCTGAATCTTCTGTTTCTGTAAGTGTTGTAGCAACGTAATGGGTATAATATAAATCATTTCAACAGGCTTTCTATTTTATTAAGATAGGTGGCACATGAGCTTCAATAATCACTATTGCCCCTGGTAGCAAAGAAGCATACATACAACATAAGAGAAATGTTCTTAATACTTCTTCTTCTCTAGAAGAATTCCCTTTTCACAGTACAATCACGAAATCATCGTTTCAGTGTTTATGCAGAGTAGTAAACGAACATTCAGTCCACCTGATGAAAAGCAGCCAATGCCATACATATCTGCATCCAAATCCACGTAGGTATGATGTGAGATGCATTGCCACTCTTGAGAACTGAGGATATTTCCCACAATGTAAATTAGCTGCTAGTAATTTCAATCTTTAGGCATGTTCTTTGTCTTTGTAGTTCCGGGCTCAGAATGCCCTATACGGTATCCTCTACCTGTCGTAAGAGGCGACTAAAAGGGGCTTCCGGGGTTGCGGGCGGCTAGAGTGGGAGCTTAAACCGTCCAGCCAGGCGATCTCGGGAAGGACGGCGGTATGTGTGGTCGCATATCGTCGTAAAGACTAGACGACGCCGTAGGCCCTGCCGCCCATCTAGAAGGAGCCTGATGGGTCAACGCGCTTAGAGGATTCCGGTTGCGTCCCTTTGGAGGTCCCGGGAGTCCTCTTTGTAGCGCCGAGGTCGATGTAGTGCGGTAAAAATCCCATATAACCCTGCATCGCTCACACAGCGTCGGGTACCTTTTGACCTTTCGAAGGTTTCCCCCTCGAGAACAAAAAGACATGTTGTTTAATTGTAAATTTTAAAGTATTTCTATCTATTGCATGCACCAAAATAATTATCAACGTACCTTCTCATTAAAACAGCTTATAAGCCATACTTTACGTATACATAGAATACCCCTATCTCCCCGGACCGCCTATAGGAGCTCGCTAGACGGGGAGGCAGGGGGGTAATAGCCGCGCAATTATCGCCCTATTAACTTGTTTAGGACCGTCGCTGAGAATGATAGCCCCCCTGGGCTGTGTGTACTAGCTTCATGTTTGGGTTTGCTTGTAAATTAAAATTATAAGTATATGTGCAGGAAAAGCTTTAGGCAAAAGGAGTACAGGTCGCCCCCCTACCAGGTGGTAGGCACAGGTTAAGAGGACACAGGATCGGTTGGAGTGGCGCCATTTATGGGAGGCCTATGTTCAGCAGTGGACATCAAAAGGCTGTTGGATGGATGATAGGCAGGAAGGCCTAACCTATATCAGTCATGGTAGCGTTCACTAGTGGGCGTAGGAATTACGGCCTAGAAGATAATTACGACATGGATTTATAGACATTATCAAACATAATGAAATTAATATTTGCATAAACTTTTTCAAACTTTTAAAAATAAATTTCGGAAAAAATATAACTGGCATCAACAACAAAGTAATCTCTCTATACTAACTCAGCCGATCCACTTTTATGTATTCTGATCGCACGACATAATCTACGCCTACCCGCTAAGCGTTGCGCAAAGAAAAAGTAGGTACTACCCTCACTTCTCTATGTTGATAGACCACAAAATATAAAACTAAACGGCGTTAATCATAAAGTGTACGTAAATATCCCGTCATCCACCGACATATACGTTCACCGGTCTGGGTTTGTTACTAACTCTTTCATGTTCCAGTCCATTCGTCTTCGGAACTCTCTCCCCGAGCCCGTTAAAAAAATGAACTCAAAGAACACTTTCAAAAAGAGTGTACATACTGAATTATTTAATCAAGTATTAAATTAATTTATTTTATTATAGTTGTTTTTATTTTGTTCTCTATATTTATTTATTGTTATTATATTGTAGCGGGTCTGAAAAACAGTACTGCATGGGGTCATGACCCCATGTCAAATAATGCTGAGATACGTCCTTTTGCCCACAATTCTACTACATTTGGTTTTCTTTTTTTTGTGTATTTTTATTTTGTTATTTCCTTTTTTATTGTCCTTATAAATTTTGTTTTTTTTTTTTTATATTTATTTGTGTGTTATTTGTTGTGTGGCAATAAATGAATTTTATTATTATTATTATTATATTTATTTTGTGTCTCAAAACTTATACTGTCACTTTTTTCTCTATCTTTTCTTATTTAATATTTTTCTATTTCATCTCTTATTTTGTTCATTCATCTCTTTCTTTTTTCTTTTCTTATACTAGTACCGCCTTAATTTTTCCTGCACTTCCCAAAGGTTGGCTGGTAGAGAATGCTTTTGTGCATTAAGCCCGCCTAATACAAACTTTATATTGGTACAATAAAGCATAAATAAATAAATATACATTTAGTATTTGAGTATATATTCGAGATATTAGGCGCTTCTTTACAGATATATTAGGCACAGACGTCGAAAGCACAAAACTGATAGCTAGTTTTTTTTAATTTACACTGACACAACACGACAATCGGTTGGACATTCGGTCCGATTTGAACAGAAATTGTATCTAAAGTTAGCCATTGATTGAGTCGAGGAATATTAATCCTTCAAATGCAAGTGAGCCGATAACCATATTCTGCTATTGAAATGCTAGAACTGCTTAACGCTAGCAAACGAACATGCAGTTCACCTGATGGTAAGTGGTCACTGCCGCCCTGCGACATCTGTAATCAACTTGATACAGAACATGGGTTCCATCTGAAGTCAATCACAGATGCGTTGCTACTCCCGAGGACGATGATGGTCGCCTCATGTGAAAGTGCCGGCAACCACACCCTTCCATCGAAACGCACGAAATGCTTCACGCTGGAAATAGGTGTGGCGGTGGTACTTCTCTGGTCGAACTACACTGTACACTGTTCTATAGTTACCACCGTTATTCGTATTTCCCTACTCACGAGGAATTTTACTAGCCGTCTCACAAATACACGTCGACGCCAGTGAGTAATAGTTTTAATAAAAAAATATACCGGCCTAATTGATAACGGCCTCCTTTTTGAAGTCGGTTAAAAAGGAAACAAATTTCATTCCACTTCATTTCAAAGCTTTAGGTGTGATTAACTCTAATTTGTAGCGTTACAATATTATCCATAGACAACAAACAGGCAAATAGCTGTAATACCTACTATTATCACACGAACATGAAATTAAAAAAAAAAATATTATATGAAATAAATGTTCACAAAACAACGCTAAATATAACCGCGCCCAGCACAAAATCGCTACTTAATTACCTATTCAATGAAAATCGAAAACCGGAACTGTATAATTTCAAGAATCGTCACGATACTATCATGCATTTTGTGCAATCATTGTAACAAATAGAATAATAATTGCATAAATGTGTTCCTAAGTGGATAATTGTGCACTTACAATTGTTTTATTGCAATGTTACTGCAAAAATGTAGAAAATGTGACGTTAAAATTCACCGCACTTATATTCTTTATTCTTTTTACTGTATTTTGAACCATACTGCTAGGTCATACGTTTGAATTTAGTTCAACAGAACAAAGGATCTACGCCCTTTATTCAATTTAAAATAGAGCCCATTGTTATAACTTCATTTGCTCTCTCGGTCTATTCTTTTTGGAATATTGATTTAAAATACCTCGTAAGTGAGAATGTAAGGAATTTTTACGATTCTGAATAAGAAAAAAATGATTACACTCCTCTGCTCAACGGATTTAAATTTATTGGCGTTTTACCTGTAACATAAGGGTCGAGTTTACGTGCTTTTAAAATGTTGTAAACATTTTTTCATTAGTTAACCATTCCGAAAACAGGTCTTGTCAATGATATAGTATATTATAAATCTGTTTTATGATGATATAATATTTTGTTCTATTATGGGAACACCAGCGATCTCCTTATATAGAAATATTATAACACACAATAGTCACACCTTGATATGTTTTGAGTAGAAGGTTGTAGTAAGGAAAAACACTTTGCTATATAGTTTGCAACTTAGTTCTTAAGCGTAGTAACACATTTTATTTTATAATATAATATGAAAATAACTAACGAGTATTCAGTCTACCTGGTTGTAACAACACCAAACACAAATCAAAACAGCAAATGTGTGATTTCCTATTCTTTTAGACTATTTAGTACCCTTACATTACAGAAACCAATACCGCTTATTTATTTATTCGGTTTGTTTATTGCAAAAACGTTTTAGTGCGTTATATTTATATATATTTTATTGCAAATTACTTTCCGCGCGATATTGTGACGATAAAGTTAATGTGGTAGTGATTTCTGGCAGCGGGGGACCAATTCGAGCGCAATTTTAGCGCTCCGGGATATTGCCCGGCTAATGTAGTAAGAGCTATGTGTCATATATTTAATAAATACTAATAATATAATGCTTTACGAATTATGTATTTACAAACTGCGATAACTAGGTACAATCTAAGAATATGAACTTGAATCTCAAGCAACATTAGATGTTCATAAGCAACATAGTACAGGGATTCAGTAGTAGTCACTAGTCAGTAGTCACTACCAGATGCATTGGTACTCCCGAGGACTGATATGGTCATACAAAACCACACTCTATAAATGAAACGCATGAACTGCTTCACAATAGAGATAAGAGTGGCGATCATACCTCCCCGGTCTAATTACACCGGTTCTAACATTTAACAAAGTTACAGATGCGTTGCTACTCCCGAGGACTAAGATGCCTCATATAGCAGTGAGTTAAATGAGCATATTTTAGTTGGAACATACAATAGTCGTCCTTGGTTGTCATTATTAGATAGCAGTCGTTAAAACATTGTCGGAACTCTTCAACTTCACCAATACGAATTGGACTAGAAGTTACCTACCTATGAATATGATTATGGAGTATTGTATCCCTTCCAGCAGTTGTGCAGAGACTAGACTACTAGACTAAAAAAGACTAGTAATCAAGGTGGTTATACTCACAAGGTGTTTTGACTAAACAATTAAGTTGATGCATTTAGACATGTGCAGGCAGACACTGAGCCTAATGGTTGAAAGGCAGGTTTCTACAATTAGGCCTGATAGCCTAATGGTTGAAACCTGCCCCATCGAACGGGAGGTCTGAGGCTCAATCCCAGGCTCTAGTTTTTCTAAAATTTTGTGCGTATTAGAAATTAATTATCACTGTTTTTCGGTGAAAGTAAACATCGTGAGGAAACCTACACTTGAGAGTTATTTAAAAGAAAAGTTCTTGGAGGTGTGTGAAGTCCACCAATTTGCATTCGGCCAGCGTGGTGTACTATGGCCTGTGACTCTTTCATTCCGAAAGAAGACCCATGCCCAGCTGTGGGACAATAATGGGTTGACAATGATTTAGACATGTGTGGATATATTCATGTCTTGCTTCATTTAAAGTTTCTTAGTTCCATGTACGAGCGAAGAACGTGATCATTTGTGACTCACAATTTTTATGTTTAGTTGAACACGTATGATTCACCGGGGTCTACCGCCGATGGAAGGGAAGACAACCATCTGAGTAGCAGTTAGTCCTCGGAAGGAGAAACAGATATGTATAGAATTACTGTTATATATCAAGTTTTTTTACCCAATTTAACCAATAAAGCCTTACTTAAACTTTAAACTTACCCTAAACCACTTACACTAAACTACTTTGCCAGTTGGACTGCATACTGGTTTGGTATTTTAATTTGATAAAAATTCCAAACATAGCTCTATTGGCACTTTTATCAACTCAATCAACGAATTATTGTGGCAACAGTGTCACAACTATCATCATTCAAAACTGAGGTTTAGGATAATTAAACTCCAATTCACCTTCCGACCTTCTCAATATGTCAGATGAGGTCATAGTGAAATAAGGCCGATACCTTGCCACAAAAATCGCGGAGCATTCACCCTACAATATTTTATTAAGCACTCATCAATGGGCAGATAATAACAGTTTAATAGACACCGATTTATAATCAATACAAACCAAAATATCGTTGCTGTACAGAAAGTTATAGGAATTTCGACTATGTTACCTAATGATAGGGTTGTGTGGCTATTTATTGGGGTGTATTTTAACTTGGTGTTGGCTATAAGAGGCATATCATCATCAGTTTGAATCGCGTGCCGTGATTCGGCGTTTTCTATCAAAGCAATGCCGGACCACCAGTGTGTAGTGCTCTATTAGTGGTCCTTGGAGGGCTGTCTCAATATCGATATCGATAATTGAATGTCGATATTTGATAAAATATGGTTATTTCATATTAAACATGTTAAAAAAAACTTACTTAAAATAAAATAACCATGTTAATAATCATGTATACGACTGGTTTATAGTCTAACTGACCCGGCGAACTTCGTTCCACCTAAAAGTCAAAAATTTAAAATTGTCAGCGTCCCTCCACTATATTATGCGTGTATAATACAAAACACCCTTCCTTTTGAATCATTCTATGTATTAAAAAAAACTGCATTAAAATCCTTAGCGTAGTTTTAAAGATCAAAGCGTACATATGGACAGATAGCGGGAAGCGACTTTGTTTTATACTATGTAGTGATAAACCAATGTATTTATTAGTCATGTTTAAATCACAATAAATCACAATAGAAAATCCAACAGTTCTTTTTTAAACATTTATATAACGAATTAAACTCAGATTTTACAAATTGTGAGATAAAACAATTATAACTATTAGAAGCAGCGTCGCACGTTAACGAATGTTAATGTTGTTTTATAGAATTGAAGTTAAAAATAGTATGTAAAACAATGATGGTATAATGAATGGATAGTAGTTATTATATGTAGTATATTGTAAAAAATATACTAAAAGTCCACCAATTCGCACTTGGCCAGTGCGGTGGACTATGGCCTAAAACTCTCTCATTCTGAGAGAAGACCCAGCAGTGGGACAATAATGGCTTGGCGAGAATATTAAAAAAATTCCTACCTCATTAAACTACCATTACTTTGGTGTGACTGAATGTATAACTTACGAAATCGTCGTCAACCTATTATTGTCCCACGGCTGGGCACGGTTCTTCTCTTAGAATGAGAGAGTTTTAGGCCACAGTCCACCGCGCTGGCCATTGCGAATTGATAGGCACAAGTTACGTAATACATCAGTCATATTATCTATGCTTGATTGATAAAGCAAAAACACAAACAAATTGCGTTTAAAAAAGCACTGCACCCAAGAAAAGCAATAATAATGATCAAAGTAATTATCTCAACGAGTTTCTATTCTCAAGATTTTCCTAGAAATTTATCGTTATACGCCACAATAAATCAAATTAATGACCTACAAACAATTAGATCACTCATCACAGTACCGACTAATTAACTAGCTGTAACTTATTATAGTAATGGAAATCTCTTGTTAAGCTTGCTTTTAGTTTGATCGACGTTTACAACGCATTGTTGCGTGATATGTCTCGCTTTTTGTTAGGCTTCTGATCCGAGACGGCCATATGTGAGATTATTTTGCGTTACATACTCAATAAAGCAGTAATTTTATGCAATAAATATAGTTGTCTAAATACAAAGGTGGTGTCTTTATACTTTTTTGTTGTTCTCGCGGGGAAGCCTTCAAAAGGTACCCAAAGTCGTGGGAGCGACGCAGACGACGCACTAAAACACCCCCGTGGCCGTCCTTGGCGCTATAAAGAGGACTCCGGGATCTCGAAACGACCTCAACCGGAATCCTCTGAGCGCGTTGCCCCATCGGGCTTCTCCCAGATGGGCGGCTGGGCCCACCGCACCGTCTAGTCTTTACGCCGGTATGCAACCATACATACCGCCATCCTTCCCAGGATTGCATGACCGAACGGTTCGAGCTCCCACTCTAGCCGTCTGCAACCCCGGAAGCCCCTTTTAGTCGCCTCTTACGACAGGCAGGGGATGCCGTAGCCCTATTCTGATCCCGGAACTACAGGGACGATGTCTTTATACTTGGTCCTTTGTAATTCGACGCTAGAGGTTGGTCATACCTATTTCTGCCTTATAACAGCAAAGGAAGGTTCTGCTATGTTTCGGTTTAAAGGGCGTATTTAGGAGGAAAGATATGGCGGGGGCTTTCCAACTTAATTCTCAGGAATACCAACGCATTTGTGATTAATTTTAGGTACCAAATACACATAAGAGATGATAATAATGTCCATGGACATCAGTGACCAAAAATGGTGGACTGTTCGCTCATTTGCTACGTCGTTATAATAAAAGTTAAGTTATATGTATTTTCCATCGATTTTTGCTATATAGGACAAATACAAAAACAACCAAACGCAGTCGTCTTAGTCTATAATTGCACAAATTGTACAAGTTTCAAGCGAAATAAGACATAAGTTTTATAGAAATTATTTCACAATAATATTATAAAATAATAATATCAAATTAATGAAGTGACATAAAATTTAAAAAATTATCTACTATGTTTATATTTTTTGTTACTTGTAAATTGTATTTGTAAGTAAGGCTCACGCTATCGTTTTCTTATTTTATCGATAAATCAACGCACATCACTACTAAGTGTTACTAAAAAGCGTTCTCAAGAGGCACAATCAAGACACATTGAATCTGTTATTGTTGCGAGTGATTTATTGATTGCGTCTCTGTCAACAAGCCGGCACTTTACACTGAATACTTCATTTGATCCGGATTTTTATCGATAAAACCCTCCCGTGAGTCACATCACTCGTTAAGTGTATTTAGTATACAAATGATATGAATGTCGGTTTCTCTTTATGCATTAAGAAATAGTTTGAATTCCTCGACGAAATAAAACGTAGGTTTGATTGTGATTTTTTGTAAAGAATTGATTGCGTATAGGACGATATGGGAATTTATTGGTATCTTTATTTGACAATTGCTTAGTTCCTCATAAAGACAATTTTGCCATATTTCAGATAAATTAAGATTTTTTTAATCAGTCTAAGTAAATCTTTTTGAAAGATTCTTTCTTCGTTGATGGCAGAACAAAATCATCATGAAAGAAAAGTTTTTTTTTATCTGACTGAAGTAGCAAACGGCATGCAGTCCACCTAATAGTAAGTGGTCACTGCCACCCATGGACATATGTAATCAACTACATACAGAACATGGGTTCCATCTGAAGTCATGCGGTTCTACTCCCGAGGACTACGACGGTCGCCTCATGCGAAAGTGTGTCGGCAACCACATCCTTCTATCAAAACGCAAGAAATGCTTCACGCTAGAAATATTTGTGGCGGTGGTACGTCCCCGGTCGGACTACACTGATTCTACCGCCTTTAAAAAAGTGATAAAATATTTTGTCCCAGACTTCAAGGTATCACCCAATCTTTTGTATATCAGGGATATAATAATAATCATTATTTAATAAAATAACACAATATTAGTAGTACACAATATTATGAGGCGTAGGGTAACATTATAGCAAGAATGAGATAAGAGATATACAAAATATAACTGAATTTAAAATCACCTTTTAGAACCACTGGCCTATGATTTTCACCTAATCCTTTGGTGTAGTAAATCTAGTTTTATAAGTGTTGCCGCCTTAGTTTCTAACCAGTATATTTAATAAAAACTAATAAATATCCAATTGGATAAAAACAGACATGGCCGCAGACCGAGTGGCCACCAATTAGCGGGTTGAACAAAAAGTGTGGCTTGTTATTCGCACATAGTTGCATCAAATATGGTGTACATTCATCATGGTTGTGGGTGGTCTGGCTTGAACCTCATTCCTTGGTGTGTGTGTCCAAAAGTTTAAGGAAATTTCGGATTTAAAGGTGAAGTACCTATTCTTTCTTTAAATTATAGTGAAACCGAACAATTAATCAACTAGTGTAATTCACTCGTACATTCTCATACACCCGCACATATTCACACTCACACACACACATATACATACACACACATACATGCACAATATATACACTCACACTCACATATACAAATAAGCTTATTCTATTGAAATTTAGTTTTTCTTTTTGTTCTTTTTTATCATCTTTTGGTTGTAACCTAAATATATATTTGCAATCCATAACTGTACCTACTAGGAGGTTTAGAGCAGGGCACCCAGTAATACGGGATTATCCAGTACAGGGGCCCTGTCTATGTGCTGTAACGGAAAAAATGTTTTGAATAAAGTATTTTTTTTCTTTGCAAAAGTCGTAAAGAGAATAGAGATCCTTCCTATCTATGGCTTATAGGATAAAACGCAGAAACAAAAAGAATAACATAGGTTACCTTACTACTATCTAATATATAAAATTCTCGTGTCACAGTTTTTGTTGCCATACTCTTGCGAAACGGCTTGACCGATTTTACCAAATATTATATGCTTATTCAGTAGGTCTGAGAATCGGCCAACATCTATTCTTCATACCCCTTAAGGGTTGTCCACCCTTAACATTTTTTTAAATTTTTTATATGGCAAAACAACGTTTGTCGGGACAGCTAGTTTTTATATAAAGAACAATAATTTACAAGTGTAACGTGTCCAGAGAAAGAAATGACAGTAGGGAAGAGTGATTATTAAAAAGCAAAGTTATTGAAAATATCTGCAATCCTGTATGTGGACAAATATTAAGATCAAACAATCTAAATGAAAAAAAAAAAATTGAGTAGCTAGGAATACAACTTACTATTGTTAGTCCAAAATCCTTAGTGCAAAATGTAGGGTGACAATTTTTGGTAATTTTTCAAAGTACTTCAAAAGTAGAATCAGGGAAGTTTAAAATAAAAATAAATATTGTATAACATACATTATCCATACATTTCCACACACATACTCCTCCTACATCATGTAACGGTCGCTCCCACGTTGTCCCGATAATTGCCATTATTTACTGCATTATAATTGTTTCTACACTTTTTCTCGAATACGTTAAGTGCATATTCTCTTCTAAACCGCGAAAAACAGCAATTCGTCATGTAATCACACGTCACTGTAGACGGGAAATAAGAAAATTCTATGGATTATACTTCAGTTAATAAACATTTATTGCCATATATGGTTGTTTTGACCAATGGCTACTTTGGCCGGAGATTTCTAAGTTATATACATGGAATAAATCAATGCTTTTAACACGAGTTTCCTACATTCCCTAAAACAATAACTGTTTTCGTTTTTACCCTTACATATTAATGAACATTAATTACTGCGCTTATGTTTACCTTTTCAGTCGTAATTTACTTTGCAGTGATGGCCAAAATAGTAAACAATCATAGTTTCATAATATATCTACAAATATTATTTAATCATTTAGAACCTACTAGACACCCGTCGCAACGGTCAAAATTCGTAATTTTAAATTAAAAAACAAAACTTCATATGGTCCAAAGTAGCACCAATTTCTCTAATTTAAATAAATTTTAATTTCAAGTTATTTTGAATACACCCGTTAAAGGTAAAAAGGGTTTATTAAAGCAAAGCTGCATTTAAAAGCAATAGCGGGTATTTTGATAAAGACATCTGACATTTTTGACGTTATGTGTTTTCATAGTAAGACATCGAATGTTCTATTTCGTTTATTATGTATGTGTTTGTGTCAAATGTAAGGTAGTGAGAAATGTGTTTTTACTTATAAAATAAAATATTAACATTCGCAATTTTTCTCTACATCGACTATAACCGTGCGTAATTTCATACTCCTCCGCCTGCGGCAAGTATCTTAAAAACGCATTACAAATTTTTGCTTCACGTATTATAATAAAAAAAAATCTACGTAAAACACCAGGATTTTCATCTTAGACGTCAGATAGCATTCTGATTCTATTTGCAGGTGACCATAGGCTTTGGTCACTTACTTGTGGTATTATGTACATCAACCTTAAAAGTGGCGTAAGTACCCGAATTTATTGGTGTAACTTTTTCATGCTTGTTGGTAAATATGCAATCTTTTTGAAACAAAATATGCCTACAATCGCCTCAACTTGCAATAAAAGGCTCAACAAATATCTTTTTTCTAAAGTACCAATTTAAATAACTACAGCGTTTCATTGTTTTTCGATTATAATTCTATGTTATAAGTTTGAGAAACACTGATCTTCAAAATATAAATTCTCAGAACGAATAAAAGCTTACAATAGCCACGCTTTTCATTCCCGTAATTTGCGCCGATATTTTTTGTATCGTGCAATTATGAAAATTACAAATAGATTATCTTTCAATGTCGCTTGATTGACATACGGAAACATACATACGATAACATACGAGGCAAAGATAAAACAGTTCACATTCTCATGTGGACTAGTGATGTCACGATCGCAATCGCATCTGCGAGTATTCGCGTCATTCGCAAGGATTGTATGAATATTTTGTGAATAGAACTGCAGTTTGGCGACCAAAAAAGGTCATCAAGTCTGTGCAAATTTAAGTTGAACAGCAGTTGGTTGAAGAGCAAAAATAAGTCGCCAAATCTACATTCTACTGCCATTTACACTACTTTTTTTTAACTAATAAGATTGAAGTAGCAAACGCGATGCAGTCCACCTAATGGTAAGTGGTTACTGCCGCCCATGGACGTAAGCAAATTCATATAGAACAACGGTTATATCTAAAATCAATCACAGATGTGCTACTCCCGAGGACTAAGATCGTCGCCCCATATAAAAGTGTATATTTGTAGCGGTGGTCTTTCTCCGGTCGAACTATACTGGTTCTACCACTTTGAAAACCTCACACTATCATCAGCTCCCTTTTTTTAAGTGGGTAATCCTCATGGATACCCAGCCGCTCGGGGCAGCAGCTGGGTTATGCCGGATTCTTACCGGCTAAACCCCTACTGTGTTTTCTCCTCGCACCGTACGGCGGGAACGGAGGCACGGTGCCTGGCCGCTCCCGCAGCCCTTCGGAGCATGGAGCTCCCCTCCAACAGCAACAACAGCTCCCTGAAAATATCTGGCCGTGTTAATTTTGTCGTTAAATTAAAAACTAAACTGACCATCGGTAGGGGATTTTCCCATTCGCATTCGCGAATGTTCAGATGACATTTGTTACATCACTAGTGTGGACTATTAGCGATTCCAGTTTTTGCTTATTGATACACGTAACTTATCACTAATAAGTGTGTTCCGCTTTATAATTAACACTTTATAAATAGAATTACATTAATTACACACTTTATTTGCTTTCGAATTTATAACGAAAAGTTTAAAAGCTGCCGTTTCTTAAACTAGTTGGGTATTTATTTCTTTTACGGTCTTGTAGTTAAATTTTAAAAATATAGTTTAAAAAACTAAAAAACACGCTTTTGAAGCATATCAAGTTAAATAGTGAAAGTAATTCTTAAAATAAGCTAACAACCACAATGAACGGAAAATACTAATATTATTGTAAAAAATAGTAAAAATAAAACTTTGTGCTATATTTATCGTAAATCAAGCAACCTATACCTTTTTTTTTGTTCTCGAGGGGGGGAAACTTTCAAAAAGTGCCCGACGTCGTGGAAGCGACGCGGGTTATGTGGGATTCTTACCGCACTAAAACGCTGCGAAGAGGACTCCGATAACTCCAATTGACCGCCGCCGGTGTCCTCAGCGTGTGCCCCATCGGGCTCTTCTCTGGTGGGCGTGAACTGCTCACCGCACCTTCTGGTTTTTACGGCAACATGCAACCACACATGCCGTCCTTCCCGGGGTCACTTGACCGGACGGTTCGAGCTCCCACTCTTCCCGCCCGCAACCCCGGAAGCCTCTTTTAGTCGCCTGTTACGACATGCAGAGGGTACCGTAGTCCTAGTCCCGGGACTACAGGGACAAAGCAACCTAAACTTAGGTATAATATGACCCACGCTCCACATTTTTTTCACAATAAATTTTTCGTTTCCTAGCTGGCAGTACCTACTCCGCTTAACTCATTCTCTTTTCGCAGAGTTAGAAAATAATATATAAACCAATTTTCTGTTGTAAAGTTTTGTGGAGTGTACACTTTTTGAGAAACTCGAATTCCTATGAGCTCACAGGTAAGTTCTTCACAATGTTTTTTTAACCGTTACATTAAGTAATTATTAATTTCAATTCAAACCTCAGATCTTCAGATTGAAACATCACTATACGATTTAATGCATTATAAAAAAGTGTAACTCGTGTGAATTTGAGCAAAAACAAATAACAGCTTGGTATTTGAAGATAAACACCTGCTTGGTTTCACAGACACTTTTTTGATGAATCCATCATTTTGAGATTAAAATTTGTCTCTTTCAAACGAATCCGGGTACAGCTTTTGTATTACAACGATAATGCGAAAATGATTGACTTCCTATTGTTAACTTTTGAAGTGCACTGTACCGAGCAAAATCCAATTTTATTGGATAATTTTACTATGCGTAGGCGGTCGTGGCGTAGTGACAAAGTAACTTAAGTAGAAAATGTATAATTTTTAACAGGAATCTAGCATAGGTATATTTTATTTTAGGTATATATTTTGTACTTGTGCATAACATATTTAATTTTAATTTTCTTAATATAAATATTACGACAGTAGGGGAGCCCAGGATGCTAAATGTGGAGTTACTCGAGCGTCGCGGAAACTTTTTAGGTTTGGTAGATTAAATGATAGGAAGGATAAGTGGTCCTATAATGTTTTCTCGTTGACTGGTGGGATAAGCGTCTACAGAGTTTCAAATTTTTAAAAAATAATCTATGATATGGAATTACTCGAATGCATCATGTTAGGGCAAAGTGAGGTTAATTACACCCTAAAATATGTCTAATTTGCTATTCTGATGATTTAAGTGTATCCTTGGGGGGTAGGAGGTTAACAAAGTTGCTTAATAAGTACGACGTCTTGACTCACTCAAGCGCGCCAGATTAGGATAAGCGGAGGTGAATTAGAACCTGAGATGTGTCCAATTTGCTAATCTGACGATTTGAGCGTCACCTAAGGGGGTGGCAGGGTTACTAAGTTCCCCTGGGAGTACCCACCTATGCTAGGGCCGCATACTGGCTGGAGGTACTTATCAATATACAAAGTATCTTACTTCATATTAATCTGCCGCGCTCGAGTATGTCCCAAAATCCCCTCTTGGGCTCCCCTACTACAACTAAAAGAATCCAAAGATGATTTTAAATTTTATTTGTAATTAATTAGGCTTCAAACAACATTTTACGTAGATAGCAAATAACAAATATCAACTGACTTTCAAGTTGATATTTGTTATTTGCTACCTACGTAAAATGTTGTTTCTTGCGTATATTACAAACGGTAAAAGATAATTGAACTGTTCATAAACACGGATTTTGCTTAATACGAAATTTAAACTTATTTTTTGATTTTGCTTAATGCTTTGTGCTGCAACTAAATTCTAGTTTCCTTAAATATGTACCTACAAGGGAGAAGGAAATACAGCATGAAAATTATATTATTTTCATTCAAAATTTTGCAATACCTTACTTACACTCTTTTATTTTCGAACCATGTTGGACAAAAGCTCAAAAATCCTTTGTTTACAAGTAAACCCGTGTTCCAAGTGACAGCGCGTCATCCGCTGGGTGGCCACAATGCGCCAATCAAATACAATGCCATCTCAATACGCCAGATTGGCATAAACATTAGCCAAATGTTTGGTTGCTTGTCAAATTGACATTTGTAATTTCCGTTTGTTGTTATTTTTCTATTTTGTTTCTAATTTACAAGAATTAATTGCAAGAACTGTATAATACACAGTATAAAACAAAGTCGCTTCTCGCTGTCTGTCCCTATGTATGCTTAGATCTTTAAAACTACGCTACGGATTTTAATGCAGTTATTTTTATTAGATAGAGTGATTCAAGTGGAAGGTTTTTATGTATAATACATGTATAATATAGTAGACAAACACTGATAACTTTAGATTTTTTACTTTTAGGCGGAACGAAGTCTGCCGGATACTAGTACCTAGTATATAAATAAAATTTATACAAATTTGTTTTAAAAATTTGATAATACCAAAAAAAACAGTGCAATTTAGTCAATATACAAAAAAAATCAGCTAATACCTATTTACTTTTTGAACTTTTTGACCTGGTGCCTACGTCACCTTTCCTCCAACGCACCACTCGCCGAAGGATGAAGTTCCATCCACATCAACTGGACCCGTGGTGGTCCTCCACGGTTCGGTTTGCACGCTCGTTTCTGCCACGGACGTGCAAGATGTGGAACGAGCTTCCTCCTGAGGTATTCTCCGGGCGTTATGAAACGGGGCTCTTCAAAAAAGGTGCGACAAGAGCTCTCCTTCAAAGCCGACGATGCATTGGCGACTCCTCTGGTGTTGCAAGTGTCCATAGGCGACGGTGACTACTTTCCATCAGGTAGGCCGTCTGCCTTATCGTTAGGTTTACGTATAAAAAAAATACTTATAGAAAAAATACGACTTACTTTACCAGGTGGAACAACTAGCGTAGTTCGAGGTACCAATTCCGGTGGAAGGGTGTGGATGTCTGCTCAATTTGATATGAGGCGATCTAGGCACGCGAGAGTGTCAAAGCATGTATAATAATTATTTGACTTCCATGACAGATTTCCATGTGCAGCAGTAACCACATACCATCATATTGACTGCTTGGTCCTTTGCCACTTAAATTAATTAAAAAAACGTGCGGCACTTGGGGTCTGCCGCGGTAAAGCTATTGCATAACATGCTTTATCAACTTATGCACTTATAAGGCGGAGTTAGGTTTTTTCGTTACGGAATTTCTCGATTCCGTCGCCGCGCTCAAAGTCCGCGATAAAAGCTATGCGATAGCTTAATAAAAATAAGAATGCAAATAAATTCAGATGCAAGTTTACTTGTATAAAACTCGTCCTCGTTTGATTCTACACTTCCATTAACCTATTGAGGTACACTACTGTTCCTAGACATACCCTAAAGGGAGTGTCTAATTGTCACCGCCTACTATGCGTATTGGAAACCACACAAAATAACCCTTGCCCATCTCCTTGATTCGCCTTCTAGGATATCTAAATAATAGTGCGCACGTCGCCACACCATTTGTTGGATTATTCGCTTATATTTTCTAATACGCGCCATTCTGAATTTATTAAAGAAATCTGAATGGAAGCCGGTTTGTAGAACCAATGTAGTTCTTAAAAAAAAAAGCTTTGTACACTCATAGCCCCACAGTACGAATTTCTCCTGTGTCGTGGGTGCCATGGACACACACAAAGACGAATACACAAACACCCAGACCCGGAACAAGAATCTAAACTCATCATTTAGATAAGTGTCTGGCCGGGAATCGAACCCGGGACCCACTGCGTGTCAGACCGGTATGGTAACCGCTGCGCCACTCGGGTCGTCATATAGTTCGTCCGTGGAGATACCACCGCCACACGTATTTTAGCGTGTAGCAATTCTTGGTTTCGGTGGTAGGAGGTACAGGCTCACTTTTGTATGAGGCGACCATCTTAGTCCTTGGAAGTAGCAACGTATCAGTGATTGATTTCAGATAGGGTCCCTGTTCTATATGAAGCTGCTGATATCCGTGGGCGGCAGTGACAAATTACCATTAGGGGGACTACATGTAATTTAGGGTTTTAGTGCGGTAAAAATCCCATATAACCCTGCGTCGCTCCCACGGCGTCGGGTACCTTTTGAAGGTTTCCCCCTCGAGAACAAAAAAAAAGGGGGACTACATGTTCCTTTGCTGCATGGAAAAATAACTTACAACTTTAAACTAAACGAGCAACAAAATATCATACAACTACTTACATACTACACCATAAAACCATTAAATTCCGTTCCGATACAAAAGTTTTATGAGCAAAGCTTATCATCTCGAGGGGTTCCTGACAGCTCAATCTTAATCCTTTTACAATAACGAACATTTTGTAACTTTATAGGATTACAACACCTTACAAACTTAAGTCCATTTTGAGCCTTTTGTGTCCATAATTGACTTAACAATGCAGCAACGGGTGATTTTTGACGTTTCGACTTGACGTCTCGTGTTCATTCAGAATTACAATTTGTTTGTAAAATATTGCATTGAATGCATTATTCTGAGTGGGTGTGAGCGGATTATTTCTGGAAAAACCTTAAATACAATTTACAGGAAAAGAAAGTTATTGTGGAATTAGTTAAATGACTTACGTAAATTAAAATTTTTGATAAATAATTTTGAACATTTTTAAGATTTAAGCTTATCAATTTAAATTATTTAACGCCCCTAAGAGCTATATAGATATGTCTAAAGAGATATCTATTTATTTTGTAGGTATTTTTTCTAATACAAACCTACTTGAAAATAAAAGCATGTGAGAAGGTTTAAATTAAATACATTTAATCTCTTATGCCTTTAATTTTGTAACAAAAAAAAACGGAACAAACTGCGACCAATTTTCAATAATAAAAAAACAGACAAAGTTTTCATAACTTTTTAATAACATATTAGTTGACACATTTTATTACGATCAATACAAACACTAATTCTGAAGCCCTAAGGACTCGTGAATCGAGCTAATGACTTAAGGAGCAAATAAAAACGAATAAAAATTGTAATGGACGACAAAAACTCACCCGCTATACTGCCTGTTGACACAAACCACTAAAATGAGGTCGAGAGTCTTTTAACTAATTTCTTCCATGGCTACCGTATACAGAGTGTTAATTGCCGTGTGTGACAGAGATGCACATATCAAAAAATGTTATCAAAAGAAAGGGATGGAGTCGCACGGCATCGAAATAAAAAAGTTGTTTTTACCAGTCCGGGCACTTACAGTAGCTGCCTCGTTAAAGTCTGTCCAACCCTTTAACGACCGGGTACATTATATAATTAAGCCGTTTTTATTAATAGATAAAGGCTAGTAAGTATTTATTATGCTGTTGCGTAATTTATAATTACTAGACGTTTTATGACGACTGCGTTTCACAGTTTAGAACGGACGGTTACAAATTAGAAAACCGGTTAATTGGATGAGAGTGTCAAATTAATTATTTTTTAATTATTTTCCTTTTAGCAGCTTATAAACTTTAGTATTTTATGAGTCAATTTAAACGCCTAAGTATGTGTATTAGCAGCATGGGAACCTTTGTCGCTACAAAGAGCTATTTATTCCTATAAATTACTTTTTACAATGAAATATCAAGATTATGATCTATTTTCTAAAGTGCGTATTTATAAAACCTCGTATGTTATCCCAAAAATAATTTTAATCCCAGTTCTACATATGTAATAGTTTATTTGTTATTACTAATTACCTACTGGCATTATAATAATATCAGTAAGGTATGGTGTACGTAGAAACAAATACCATTATCTTACTGATACTAGTAATTCAGGCTTTTACTACACTAGTTTAGTTTAGTTCATATTTTTTAATTGAAATGTATCTTTATTTTATTTATTTATTCATGTACACACAAAGAAATCAAATATAAAAAGAGAACTTATTATTAATATTAACTGCAACGGTACTGATTATGCTTTATGCTTATTATTATAGGTACTATTTATTAAATAAAATTAACGTTCAATAACTAAACATTTTATTTTCAAAAATATTTTGACTATTGCATAAATTTATCACTAAAACACTACTCGGCCAACCGCCAAAAAAAAACTTCTATAAGCCATGCAATATTTTAACCGGGGGTATTTTACGACCAGTCGACACAAACGGGTTACAGGTATATATCAAGCAGCTGACAAGTTGACAGCGATTGGCACCGCGCAGGCACATCGGCATTCGCGATATGGTTAATTAGTAATAAAACCTACGGGTCGGAAGCGTACCATAGCTGGCGAGGGTTAACATTGTAGTGCAAGTGAGTACCGTAAATGTTTTTGCTGTTTGATGTTACTAATTGTGCTGTTTTTACGGATTTATAAACCTTAATAATTATGTACGTTTTATATGGATAAAGATAAAAAAACGCTTTCTACACTCATACCCCCACACTAGGATTTCCTCCTGTTTCGTGGGTACCATAGACACACACAAGACGAATACACAAACTCACCCAGAACATGAATCTAAACTCATCATTCAGATACCTGTCTGGCCGGGAATCGAACCCGGGACCAATAGCGCGACCGGTATCGGTATGGTAACCACATCGCCACGCGGGTCGTACTGTCGCGTCGTGTCGCAGGATGTTAAAATGTGTGGCTGTAACTGTGTTGGTGTATAGTGGCAAACGAACATGCTCACCTTTTGACAGTTGGTCACAGTCGGTCATGTGTGGTAAATTGGCCTCAGAAGCCCCTGACTATCCATACAGCTAAGTTCAAACGCCTTACTACGCTTTCACTGTACTGTTGCAAATAATTAAGGGTTCTATTTTCACAATTGCACGACTCATAAAGCAAAGCTTAGAGTGCTTTATTACCGAAAAAATCGTTTAACCTCGATTCCGCAACTATTAAATTATTTACACGATTGGTAATCTACGTAATTTCATTTATTTGCGCACCATTTTATAGATAATTTAATGGAGATTAATTCTATCGCTAGAAAAAATTGATTTATAAAAAATGATAATAAAAGTGAAAAAAGTATTGAAATAAAAAAAAAATCTCTTCAATGAACATTTTAAACATCTAGGAATTCTTGTAAAAATAGTCAAATTTACGGCAGGGTATTAAAAGTGATATGAATAGAGGTTCTATGTTTTCAAATAGAATAATAGCAAAGAAGGCATTGACAACTTTTATCCACTGAAGAGCAAAAAAAGACCATACAGATGAAACCACAACCTAAAAGTACAAATTTAGTTTTTAATGGTAGAAAAGTTATCGAATAAACAAAAAAAAGGTACCACTTTGTTTTCTGTAATTTTAGAAATTTAATGTAAAATACAAGAATTAAAATTTTACTGGGTCATTGCTATACCTAGACACGAAGATACCAGCCGTGTAAGATGTAATCTTTGTCTTCAGGAGTAGTATCAGATCTCTGATAGAGTTTAAGTACCTGAGACCTATGTCTGACGACCCGCGTGGCGGTGCGGTCATCATATCGATCTGACACGCAGTGGGTTCCAGGTTCACGGCCAGGCGGGCATCTGAATGATGTATTTAGATCCTTGTTCTGAGTCTGGGTGTTTGTGCATTCCAGTTTGTGTGTGTCCATGGCACCCACGATTCAGGAAAAAATCCTACTGTGGGGCTATGAGTTTAGAAAGTAATTTCTTAGCTATATTGTATACAGAATTACAGATGTATATGGGCAGATAATCTACTACCTTTACCAGATGAACGAAACTCTCGTTTGACTTAATTCTTTACAATCTTATTAGTAGAGCAACCATAAAATTTAACGTTACACTTATCAGCGCTCGTAAAAATTAACAGAATATTAAAACGGTGCAGAAAAACAAACTACACTTATCTCTGTGACTCGTAAAACGTTAATTGTGGGGGTAATTGCAATTAAAATTAAAACTTATTGCATTAATGTAATCTGCAGGTCAGACTGATTAACTGGACATAACGATATCATATCTATAACAAACTTGAAATGATCTGTTGGTTTGTGCGTTGAATATAAATTGTTATGGGTAATATCATCAGCCCGTTACAGTCCACAGTCCTTAGTAACTTTATTACGTTTTGTACGTACCTCATTTTGAATTTAAAATAGCAGAAAGCCTTATCAATTGGTAATGTTATTTAGTAATTAGTTCTTCTACGGATAATATAAAAATTAAATAATACTTAGCTATATTTGACGCACGAATTTCGGTAATATAAAGGCAGTGATAGCCTAATGGTTGAAACTTGCCTTCTCGATCGGGAGGTCTGAGGTTCAAACCCAGGCACGCATTAGAAATTAATTGTCACTGCTTTTCGGCGAAGGAAAACATTGCGAGGTAACCTACACACTCATGAGTCTTAAAAAAGTTCTCGGAAGTGTGTGAAGTCCACCAATTCGTACTTGGCCAGCGGACTATTGCCTAAACTCTCTCATTCTGTGAGAAGACCCTTGCCCAGCAGTGGGCAATAATGGGTTGATGATAGAAGATGTATTAGCTTTAGTGAGGGGAAATTCAACAGCGGCAGCCAAAAAATAAAAAAAATATATTCACCCCCTCCTCCTGCTAAACGGTGAAGCCTTTTCTTATTTTGATTTTTCAACAAGTTTTGATTCGTAATGGTTTCATGGATCGTATTATAATAGTAATCCCAATGACAACTTTAATCCTATCCATTACATACAAACTGAATTTATGTATTAAAACACTTTCATTCAGAAATCGAATTTTACAATATTTAATATTTTTTCTTCGTTAACATTTTTTTATTATAATAATAGACAAAACCACAGTACGAGCCAGAGCTTAGTTAGCACTATTTGTTTAAAGATTACAGGATATATGACAGAGGTCATCACATCCAAGATTAGAGCCATTCATATAATTACAAATCTCCAGCAACTGTAATGATATGGTTATTTACTCGCTAACCTTCTTCATTAACACTTTGAGCCAGTATTGGGTATTTAACTTACACACAACACACACACACACACACACTCATATACACATGGACATACACACAAAATTTTATGGGAGGCGATCCAAACCCCACCCCACATAACCCTTCGTTGCTCCCACGGAGACGAGTACCTTTTGAAAGTTTCCCCCTCGATAACAAAATAAAAAATTTTTGACAAAAAAATATCCACCGACTTCCATGCCACAAAAAAGTTAAAAATAATTTAAATATATTTTAGTTTAAAACATACTCAGTACTTAGGACATAGTCCTGAAGTCGGTGCTCGACATATTTCGCTGGACGACGGTAACTATGTCCTATATGAGCACCGACTTCAGAACTATGTCCTAAGTACTGAGTATGTTTTAAACTAAAATATATTTAAATTATTTTTAACTTTTTTGTGGCATGGAAGTCGGTGGATATTTTTTTGTCAAAAATTTTTTATTTTGTTATCGAGGGGGAAACTTTCAAAAGGTACTCGTCTCCGTGGGAGCGACGAAGGGTTATGTGGGGTGGGGTTTGGATCGCCTCCCATAAAATTTTGGCAAATATTTTTTTGTCAAAAATTTTTTATTTCATGCTTTTTAGTGACGATATTCATCTATTTGTATTAAAATAAAATCGCTAAGTTTGCTTTGTGCATACACATATGCAAACATTAAATAAACATCAACATAAAATAACAAATTAAACATAAGCTTAGACACAACATACAACACTATCAATTCATACGAACTGAACGTACCCGCTCGCAGGGCGCTGCCGCGCCCTGCTCGCTTAGTTTTTATGTTTTCTTTTATGTTCCAACCTAACCTAACCCACAATACATTTAAATTTAAAGCTAAATCTTAGTCATAACATGACAAATTTTCCATCTAATATGTTTGCTCAGTAATCTTATAATATACACGTAAGCACCAGGTGGCCAACTTGTATGGCTTAGGCATGCAGTACCCTGCATCATCAGGGCTGAGGAGTTGAAGGTCAAAACTTTCATCTTGTGTCTTTGCTTAGTAATTTTAATACAAACCCGTAAGCACCAAATAGCCAACTCCTATGGTTTAGGCTTGCAGTATTCTGCATCATCAGAATTGAGGAGTTGAAGGTCAAATTTTTCATCTTATATTTCTGCTCAGTAATCTTATAACATATACGTAAGCACCAAATGGCTTACTCTTGTGGTTTTGGCTTGAAGTACCCCTGCATCATCAGGGTTGAGGAGTTGAAGGTCAAATTTTTGTCCCATGAATTTGCTTATCAATTCCATTATATATTCGTAAACATCAAATGACCAACTTTTATAGTTCAGGCTAGCAGTACCCCTGCACCATCAGGATTGAAGAGTTGAAGGTCAAATTTTTCATAGTAAATACCTACTTAGTAATTTTATTCTATATTTTACTCAATTGGACTTCTGCAGCTAAGGTTCGGCAGACTATCACTAATTTTATTATTTTGCTCCAAAAAGTTTAAGATCCTATGATTAGAACCTTATCAAACTCTTATCAGACTACCCCTGAAGTACATCCTTTCTAATAAAAAAAGAATCATCAAAATCGGTTGGCGGGATATTGAGTTATTCATACATTTATCGGGCACATTGAAAATGCAAATTTAAGACTTATGCGTTTTTCTTATAGATGCCCTTGTCAAAAAAATACTAAAAAAAAATGGGACCCTATGACACGTACTACCTTTCAAATAAAAAAAAAATCATCTAAATCGGTTCTCCCAGTCCGGAGAAATGAGGTAACAAATATATAAAAAAAAAAAAAATACAGACGAATTGATAACCTCCTCCTTTTTGGAAGTCGGTTAAAAAAAGGTAGAACCAGTGTGGGGTTTTCGGGCTACTGAATCACCGCGAAAGCCCCATAGCGGCCTCGTCGATGCGGGGTTTGTGTGAGTGTACCGTTTTCGAGCGCTTCTAGGCAGTTTCTCTACTGGTCTAATATGTCTACTGTGGTAAAACTAGTGTCGATCCATCGGGCAAGTACCACCGCCACACCTATTTCTAGCGTGAAAAAAATCTTTCGTTTTCATGAAGGGGTGTGGTGGCCGGAACACTTTTATATAGTCCTTGGGACTAGCAATGCATCTGTAATTGACTTCAGATTGACCCCATGTTCTATTTGAAGTTGCTTACATATGTCCACGGGCGACAGTGACCACTTACCATCAGGTGGATTGCACACTCGTCTGCTACTACGATGAGATAAAATATAAAAAATATGTTACTTGTGCCATTAAAACTAGCTTTTACCCACGACTCCGCCTACTTTGGACATTTAAAACGATAAAAAGAACCCATATGTTAATCCTACTGATAACCTGCATGCACAAACTGTAAGCCATCTTATTATATACCTGTAAGCACCAAATGAATAACTCCGATGGTTCAGTCATTCAGTACTATTGCATCATCGGCGTTGCGTAAGTAAAATCTTTCGTCTTTTGTGTCTGCTTAGCAATTTTATTATTGTATCGTTAACCAATTATTGTCCCACTGCTGGGGACAGGTCTTCTCTCGGAATGAGAGAGTTTTATTCCATAACCCACTGCGCTGGCCAAATGCGAATTGGTGGACTTCACACACCCGAGAGTTTTTAAAGAACTCTCGGGTGTGTAGGTTTTCTCATGATGTTTTCCTACACCGAAAAGTACTGATAATTAATTTCTAATACGCACATAAATCAGTGGTGCGTGCCTGGGTTTGAACCTCGGACTTCCCGTTTTAGAGGGCAAGTTTCAACCATTAAGGCTATCACTGCTCTCAATTTTATTAAGTATCCGTAAACACCAAACGGCCAAGTTTTCCTTGTTGGCTTCTTATACCACTGTATCCCCGGAGACAGACATATCTCTTATTTACTCTTAAAATGACTGTGGACAGAGGGAAAAATAGACCGACAAACAAAACCGTTTTTTCATTATAGCGAACGGAACCATAATAGGAGCAAATTGGATACTTCATATTATAAGTACCAGATTTACACAAGGTGTTTATTGAATTTAAAACTAAAGGACAGAAAAGTACTCGCTAATTAGTACCTTAAATTATTCGCTACCGTTAATTGATATTACAAAAATACGGTAACCTGCCTTATCTTTGATAAACTATATAAAATGTCGGTGTGACTTCATGAATTTCTCTCAGCCTAATTGTTATGTCGGTTGCATATGAGATAACCTTTGCTTGTGAAGAGCTTAGAGTGGTGTAGAGCTGGCGATCAAATTTTATATTGGTTTTGTTTTCTATCGAGTAGGTATAATTTAGATAATTAGCGTCCGCGATTACTTTATGTTTTCTTTTTTTGTAAAATATTGTCACTACAAATATGCTGTAGTACCTACCAATAAAAACATCGTGAAGAAATCTACACACCCGAGAGTTTTTTAAAAAGAAGTTCACAGAGGTGTGTGAAGTCTAACAATTCGCACTTGACCAGCGCGGTGGCCTATGTCCTAAAACGCTCTCATTTCGATAGAAGACCCGTGCCCAGCAGTGGGACAATAATGGGTTGACGAGATACCAATAAAACAATTTTTAAACAAATAGATTATTTCTACGGCTTCGATCGTTTCGGTCATACCTACTATAGTAACGAGTATTCTCATTATAACATTGTAGAATAGTAATAATCTAGGTTATAAACTATGTATGTACCAAATTATATAGTAATAAACTCATACATTCTCACAAATTTACGAATTGATAATATTAAAAATTGCAAGTAAATTTTTACTTTTTCTCGAAATAAAATCCTTAATGTACTATACAAAGGGTTGTAATACATACCTATGTACCACGCGTATCACGGTTTTTTTATTATTTCAATACGAATTTATACGTGAGTTTTCTAGTAAATCTTATTGTAAACTATGTATTAATTTGGCAAACCAACCCAAACAATTGAAGACACGACGTATATTTCCATTCGAAAATTAATTTTTATTTTTTAGTAGACCACGTCCTTTCTAAACATTCGTACGCTTCCATAATCCGTTCCCTGATACGGTATACATGTTTCGTAGAAATCCAATATTTGATATTCTTATCGGCACGAGAGCTGGTCGGGGCGAGGCAATTTTGATAATTGTGTAATTTATTGCAGCCTGTAGACCAGGGGTCGCCAACTCAATTAGAGCTAACACCGACTTTTACGTGTCTTTGGTACCAATTACGTATTTCTTGAAGTTTTGAAGGAAACGGTATAGGTTATTTTTTTTAACAGACTGAAGTAGAAACGAGCGTGCAGTCCACCTGTTGTTAAGTGGTCACTGCCGCACATGGACATATGTAATCAACTACATACAGAACATGGGCTCCATTACACTGGTTCTACCACCTACAAAGTTTAATAGGTAGTACAACCAATGTAGTACGAGGAGGTAGCACCGTCATACCTATTTAGGCGTGAAGCAGTTTTTGCGTTTCGGTAGAAGGTCATTAAAGATTTAATAGATAAATAATTGTAATATAATTATATTAAATTTCAATTGAAAAAAAATTTTTTTTCAACTATCGATTCGACTAATATCCGCGATTGACTTGTTGGGTACCCCTGGTATACATACCTACAGTTGATGTGTGCCTAATTATACACGGCTACCTCACTTTGGTTTTTAGATGAGCGAGATATCCATTAGTGCACCGATATACCGATATGGAATTTTAAACGGATAAAATATTTTTACATTTAAAACGTAAATTCACGTCATTAGGCCGTTTTCGGGTTTAAAAATTTATATGGCTAATCGCCTAGTTGAAACTGGCCTAAGAGTTTTTAATGTTGTTGTCTCTATGATTTATGGATGTTCTTTTTTTATCACGTAATACGAGCAATTGGATAAGTTTTCAGTTCAATGGAATACAGTTATCTATAAGTGACAATAACCACTTACCATCGCTTAGGTTTCATGTAAGATTGCTGTTTTAATAGAATAACAACTACATATAATATTAATAAAACAACCCTCAGAAATACAATAGGTAGCATAATATCTAAAAATTATAAAATTCCTACTTATTTAAAGTTTGAAACGTAGTTGTAACGTAGTCTTAACTACTTAATTAAAACATAAAAAAATAACAAAAAATACAACCGACTTGCATGCTACAAAGTTAAAAATAATTTAAATGTATGTTACAAGAACATACTCAGTACTTAGTATATAGTTCCGAAGTCGCAATATGAAAATCGCATAACTTCACATCATTAGGGCATTTTATATTTATGAATGCACGCGATTAATAGATAAAAGATGGACGCGATTAATCGCCGATTTGAAAGTGACCTAAAAATTATGTTTTCAAATTAGAAATCGTCATGTTAATTTTCACGAACAAATTTTTTGACACATTAACTATAGTCATTTAATTTAGTTACCTTTATCTAATTTAGCCATTAATATCTTAATTTTTGTTTTTAAAACTTGTTTTGACAGTATTTTTGCTGTCTTACTTTCTTATTAGTCCAGTCAATATAGACATTTCAAATAACAAAAAATCCCGAGAAACAAAATTTTGGTGAAATGAAATGTCTTTATTTTGTATAGGCTTTTGAAGAGCTGGGGTATAGGTAGCATTATAAATAAAGTTACAAATAAAAATCCACATCGATTCATTTAGGGACTGGCTATAAATGAATAAGTATTGAATAAATGTTTTCAGAATAATACAATATATATAAAAGGGATACAATAGGTATTTATACACGTCATACGTGATGAATATGTATGCCTGGCGTAGGTATATGAGCATATCATGTATAATGTGACTCTTAGAATCGCGATATCTTAGGAATGGTAACTCTAAGGAAAAAATCATAAAGACTATTTTTATAGAGAATTTTAATATCTACAAATTTTGCTCGAGATATATTTTTATACAACTTACCGTTTTCGAGAAAAAAAAAAAACAAAAATCAATCAAATTTTGACATTTGACCCCAAAAAGTTTTTCAAAAATTTTGAAGCACACGTAGCATCGATGGGGATTTTTAAAACTTCATTTGTTATGGTAAACCCCAGCTCTTCACCAAAATTTGGCTTTCCGGGAATTAATGTTATTTGACCACTACTTTTATGTCTAAATTAACCGGACTATATTCTTTAAACTATTATTACAACATACTAATAAATTCACATTAATCTTCTTATAGCACGCGTTTTCCATCGAACATCTCGAAAAAGTACATAATTCAGCTTAATTACATATCATCTCTATTCAATTTCCTACAAATACCATGACTAATGCGGTTTCACTTCAAATCTATGGAGCATATAACCATTAGTAACGCCAATTGGTAATCATAGACGATTCCGATACGAAAAGTAAAGTTAAATCTTGTTAACTGCTTTACAACACGAGATTTAAGATGTTTGGACGACGCGTGATTAAGCGCTAGATATTCTGTAATGCGACTTTGCGACTTTTTTACCACCAATAATAATAATGCTACCAATAAATATTCAATGCGGAAAATCGATTTGAAATAATATTAACTTTTTACCTAAACATACATGTTATTAACTATAATTATCTAATAACTACCTAAGTATAAGCTAGACGTTTAGTAGAAAAATTGAATAAACGGAGTAATAGACTACTTCATCAGCTAAACGTTAGTACATAATACCCACATAATACCTGCTGTATTTAAAAATGAGACAAATATATATTATCTATTTAATTTAATTTCACAATTTAACATTGTACCGTAAAATTCGGCACAAACTAATAATGTCAACTAAAAATAGCGGAATAATTGGCATCTCGAACTTTTACTGAAACTTCAGAGTAGTCAAACACATGGTTTGTATTCGATTAATCAGCAATAAAATAATTCATCTCTAGCCAGTTACATACCTATAGAAATGTTAAGGATAAATGAAGGGCATTAAGGTGGAAAGAACAAAGTGCTAGAATAAGTTTTTCTACAACAAAAATATATTTCTTTTTTGAAATACCCAGCATAGTCTTTAATGAGCTATGTATATTTTTACCAAACATAGAAACCACGGATTTTTTTAGAAAATACAATCTGACTTTTCATGTCTATTCGGTACTGATACAGTACTTAATTGTGGTGGTAACTAGGCTAAGGAAGTACAGTCGCTTAATCGCAGACGCGGAAGTAGCTAGTCTGTTTCACCCCTAATGTATCAGAGTTAGGTAAATCGCTTATAGATGCGCACGCGCAACTAATATATGCAGTTATGTGGTACTCACCGTTCTCGGTCAAACCCATCAATCTACAACTATGTATAAATAATTAATTGGCAACATTGTTTGTTAACTACTAATCGTCACGACAGCTATTAAGGTGCATAGCTATATTAATTTATTGTTTATTTTATTCTTGTCAAATAAGCCGCTCAAATTATTGATATTTCGGAAATGGTATCTGATAAAATATATATGGTACCTACGAAATCACAAACTAAGTTTACTCCTGAAGTCATTTTCATTTTATTTCAGACTTGTTTCTCCCAAAATCAGTTAAATGGTTTTTAGATCAGGACGATACATAACCGGTATCTAGGACGGTTTAATATATAACGGGTTATAGCGTTACCTACTTAACCGTTACCGACTTATTAACTACATGTGTAATAACCTCAAATGGATGGAGTAATATTAGCTAGAAATATTAACAGTAAATACACCACATATTTCAAATTGATAGCAACCTATTCTCACTTTTTTTGCTAGTATAATCCCGCGGCTCCATCCACTACGGTCATGTTTACCATAATAATGAGTATCACTTATATCAATCCAGTCCGTAAAATATCTGTTTGCAAAACTTTAGTTAGATCCGACCAGTAGTGTTTGCACGAAAGAGTTACAAACACACATACATCCTAATTAACTAAATATTTTTATGAAACTAGTCGCCCCAGCGAACTTCGTTCCGCCTAAAAGTAAAAAATCTAAAATTATCAGTCTTCCTCCACTATATTATGCATTTATTATACATACTTAAAACCCTTCATTTTGAATCACTCTATCTATTAAAAAAAACTGCATTAAATTCCGTAGCGTAGTTTTAAAGATTTAAGCATACATAGAGACAAACAGCGAGAAGCGCCTTTGTTTTATACTATGTAGTGATATGCAAATTAAATAAAAAGAAATTGACATTTTCAAGACAAACGTAGAACTCTATTTCAAACGCTTTGCGTTAGAAACGTGCAATTATAAACGGTACACATACCATCGATAGCTTTAAAAAACGAAGCACTGTTATTTTCCAGCTACTTGACGGCTGTGACTTATAATTGGTTACTCAAAAAACAGAGGTTCGCCTTAACGAACCAATTAAACAGAAATCAGGTAACACGATATGTCAGAAGGGAAAACAATTTAAGCCGCAGATTTACTTAGCAATTAAACGCACTCGTTCCTTGTAATTACTTATCACATTTTTAGTGGCTTCGGGTGCTTGTTTCACTTCCGCCAAGCGAATTGGCAGGCTTAATGATGCTTGAAATTTTTATTATTGAGTCGGAGAATGAGACTCTCGTGCTGAATAAACTTACGCATGTACTACATATTTTCTTGGTAGTAGATGTAAGAAATAAGCGTGCTATTTACGCGATGGTGACTGTTAAATGTCTACAGACATTACCATTTATGTTACTCACATGTTAGATTTAATCAACCGCTAATAGAATTGGTCGTACCTTTTTTTTCGAGCGGGAAACCTTCAAAAGGTACCCGACGCCGTGCGAGCGACGCAGGTTTATGTGGGATTCTTACCGCACTAAAACCCCCCTGATGGCCATCCTCGGCGCTATAAAGAGGACTCCGGGATTTCGAAACGACTTCAACCGGAATCCTCCGAGCGCGTTGCCCCATCGGGCTCCTCCCAGATGGGCGGCTGGGTCCACTGCTCCGTCTATTCTTTACGACGGCATGCGACCACACATACCACCGTCCTTCCCGGGATTGCCTGACCGAACGGTTAGAGCTCCCACTCTAGCCGTCTGCAACCCTGGAAGCCCCTTTTAGTCACCTCTTACGACAGGCAGGGGATGCCGTAGCCCTATTCTGATCCCGGAACTACAGGAACGAGAATTAGTCGTACCTATTGACAGCTACAAATGCTAGCATCTGAGGACTTAGTACCTTTTTTCTATCACTCTGTAAATAGAGCAGCTAAGCTTTACACTGCTGTGATACGACAGAAACAGGGTTAGCGGTATTTTACAAGGTGTAGGATTTGACTAAGGAAGTACCACCGCCACACCTATGTCTGTCGAGTTTTCTTTTCGGTGGTTGGAAGTGGTTTTCGGCTCACCTTTATCGGCAATCAAGTGCTCGGAAATAATAACGTTTCTGTGATTAACTTCAGATATCCTATTTTATATGAAATTGGTTACAGATGTCTATGGGCTATACTTCATGATCATTTGCTACTTTGAACATTTTGTAAAAAGCCTGCTCAGCCTGTGCAGCTCTCTGATCGCTCTGGTTTATGCCAATTGTTATCGGGTTACAGGCATGTTGAGACCGCAGTGTGTAACGCAACACACGAGGACGTATAGTCGCCTTCTACGACAAGAAGGAGGCACTATTCAAGATTATCTTATCTTATTAACGTTAATAAATGCAAAAGTTTGTGGGGATTTTTTTATCTGATCGACGTAGCAAACGTGTATGCAGTCCACCAGTACCATCAGGGTAAGTGGTCTCTGCTGTCCATGGACATCTGTAAGCAACTCTTAACTGAACACGGTTTCTATCTGAAGACAATTACAGATGCGTCGCTACTTCCGAGGACTAAGATGGTCGCCTCATATAAAAGTGTGCCGGCAACCACACCCTTTCATCGAAACACAAAAAATGCTGCACGCTAGAAATAGGTGTGGCGGTGGTACTTACACTGGTTCTACCACCTGTGATAAATGTGTGTTGTAGCATCACATAGAAACTACAGACCGTATTTCACTGAAATTTGTCATACAGATAGTTTATAACCTAGAGTAACCCACGGGATAATTATTACCGTGGTAGAGTTGACCGAAGCGGCTGAAGCCGTGGGAATAAGTTATACATTTTTTTAACAGCACATTACACTTGGCTTTGCCAATAATGGTGTCCTGTCTTGCCACAAGTCGACCTCGATTTTTTGCGTTCAGATTTTTGATCGCCAATTTACTTCGTGCAGTTTTAAAATTAACGTCACGAACTAGGTTTTCGGTTAATTTATCGTCTAACATCGTCTATATTCTTGATCAGATTCAAAAGAATATTATACAATATTTTGTCTAGAAATTAAAAATATTCGGCGTTCCGTACTAAGAAAGCCCTAACTTATTACTAAGGCGTTTTACTATAATATGCGTATACTTAAACCTAACGATGAGGCAGACGGGCTACCTGACGGAAAGTAGTCACCGTCGCCTATGGACACTTGCAATACGAGAGGAGTCGCCAATGCATCGCCGGCTTTGAAGGAGTGCTTTTTTCGCACCTTTTTTGAAGAGCAAAATGTCATAAAGCCCCGGGAATACCTCAAGAGGAAGCTCGTTCCACATCTTGCACGTCCGTGGCAGAAACGAGCGTGCAAACCGAACCGTGGAGGACCGCCACGGGTCCAGTTGATGTGGATGGAACTTTGGTTTGGGCTTGTTTGTCAGACACTTTTAATATTTATGAAGTAGGTATTACTATCGTCGCTATAAAAACAAATGCTCAAATTGAAAAACAGAGAGTCCTTATTCAAGATACATAAACTTTTTTTACTCCGTTTAACAATATTTTTCTTAAACTTAATAAGCTATCTACATTCGAACATTTGAAAGTTATAAGGGAACCCTCTGAGTGTGTGTCCGGCTCACACTTGGCCGATTTATTTAATTAATATTGTAACTATATACGTGTTGCGTAAATAAAATGAATAAAACCCATTGTATCACAAACCTAATATAACAGCTGTGGAACAATTAAACGGGGACCTTGTCCCAAAACATTGAAAAATAATAAACTGGATTTTACAAACATAACTGAACAGTTAAATAAATGGAATTCACTGTAACATTATACTTTTATTAAATGGACAAATTGAGCACAGGTTTTTAATCAGTTGATTCAGAGGTTATTTTATTTTTAACTAGGTGAACCCTGCAGCTTCGCCCGCGTTAACAAAAATCAATTGTCCCGTGGGAATAAGATATTTTTCCACAGTAAAAAGTAACTTATATGTTAATCCAGAGTATTAGCTAACGCCGTACCAAATTTTATGAAAATAACTCCAGCCGTTTAGACGTGAAGAAGTAACAAACATACACACTCACAAACTTTCGCTTTTATAATACTAGAAGTATTTGTTACCCGAATGTTCGTTTTTATCTGGCTATAATTATTCTCAACCACAGTATAATGAAGAATCATAGGACTACGATTTGTTACGACTGAAATCTTCTAATATATACTATACTATAATCATGTAATAAATAATCTTGTACCTAATACGAAATGGTTAATGTAATTCCTTTTATTTATAAAATTGATTGATTTACAAGGTAGTAGAACCAGTGTAGTTCTACCGGAGAAGCACCACCGCCACACCTTTTTCTAGTGTGAAGCATTTCTTGCGTTTCGATAGAAGGGTGTGGTTGCCGGCACACATAACATGAGGCGACCATCATAGTCCTTGACGCATCTGTGATTGACTTCAAATGGAACCCGTGTACTGTACGAAGTTGATTACAGATGTCCATGGGCGGCAGTGGCCACTTACTATCAGGTGGACTGCATGTACGTTTGCTACTTCAATCAGATAAAAAAAAATTGAAGTACCAAACGAGCATGTAGTCGCCTCTGTCGCCTATGGACATCTGTAAGCAACTTCATTATTGAACATAGGTTCTATCTGAAGTCAATCACAGATGCGTTGCTACTCTCAAGAACTAAGATGGTCGCCTCATATAAAAGTGCCGGCGACCACAACCTTCCAACGAAATGCAAGAACTGCTTCATGCTAAAATTTAATGAGGCGGTGGTACATCCCTGGTCGAACTACACTGGTTTTACCACCTGTTTGTAATGAACTATATGTACACATATAACTAGGTAATTCCTGCTTGGTCTACTTTGGTCACATTTGCCACGACATGAGTGTTCTAAACTTGATATTGTCCAAAGTAGCACGAATGTTTCGCCATATATATATTTGTGGTATTTCATATCAGGGTTGTACGAGATTGATGGCTAAGACCACTCTTACTCAAAGCACACCTATATATACCCAGCAGTGAAAATGTAATGGCGTTGATAGCGCCACCGAACAACAACAAGGTTCTACCTTTAAATTAGTAATAATACTCCAATTCAAAGCGTTCAGAGAAATACTCGTAATCTATTTGTCGGCGCGATAAGCTTAACGAAGGCAGCACTCAAAAACACACAAAAACTATCCAGTTATTCAAAATCACCTTCGAATAAACATAAATTACTAAGAAACGGTGGCCAAGTCTTTACAAATTGTGCCGGGTCGAGTTTATAGTTCATAAAACTAATGTGAGATGAACGAAGAATTTATAATTAACATTAATGGACTCAAACTATTAACGGCTACTGGAAAAAACGCCGAATAGAGACATAAAAATAAATAAATATGTAGATTCGTCGATAGAGGTTTATTTGGAATAAAGCGTCGTAGTGCTTGGAGCTGTTAAGAGGAAGCGCATTTTTTTTTGTATCTGAAAAAAGATTTAGTAATTTTTAGCATACATTTAGACTCTCGTCAACCGTCAAGGGTCTTCTCTCAGAATGAAAAAGTCTAGGCCACGTAAACGTGAAGCAAAAACGTGTGATTCGTTTTCAAGATACTTGCCACAGGCGGAGGAGTATGAAATTACGCACGGTTATGGTTGATGTAGAGAAGGATTGCGCAATGCTAATATTTTTTCAAATAATCCATACAGCATACATAACATCAACTAAAAACAAACAACACTCACTACCTTGCATTTGACACAAACATATACATAATAATCGAGATAGAACATTCAATGTCTTACAACGAAAACACATAACGTCAAAAATGTCAAATGTCTTTGTCAAAATACCCGATATTGCCTTTTAATGCAGCTTAGTTAATAAACCTCTTTTTAGTTTTAACAGGTGCGTTCAAAATAACTTGAAAATTATTACAATATATTTAAATTAGAGAAATATTGGTGCTATTTCGGACAATATGAAGTTTAGTTTTTTAATTTAAATTTCGGTCGAATTTCGACCGTTGCGACGGGTGACTAGTAATTTCAAAACATTACAAGACGTTTTAAAACCGAAAAACGTTGCTAAGCATTTCCGTAGCTATCAAGAATTTCGAGTCCGCCACTTAAATCTCGTAGAAAGATAACGTTTTCGGGAATAGCTCCCAGTTAATTGGTATAATGAGGCGGTGTGTTTATTACATTTTTCTATGGGTGGGCAACGGAAACATACGCCACTTCTAGGTAATTAGATATTTTAAGTGAATTATAAAATTGCTTATTAAAATACGCTTGATGTCACAACTAACATTTTTAAGTAATGACTATGAAAAAAACTTAGTTACTTCCAAATCCATCCATCCATAAGTATTTTATAGTATAATTTACAAAAATTGTATGACATTTGGTCTAACACTGATAGCCAAGATTCAAATCCCAGATCTTTGGATATATTTCAATAATATATCCGTATTATAAATTACTTACTAAGAACACGATAAAAAGTGTTACCAAAGATGTGTGAAGATTGTAAATTCAAACTTGGTCGTCATTTTAAATATATGGAGAAAGTAGCAAACAACAATCAAAGAGAAGTAAATTTACTACCGCCTATAGACATATGTAACCAAATTTATATAAAACAGGGGTTTTTAGGGGTGCAAAAACTCATCGCTGATGCGTTAAGGCAAGTCAAGTTAAATATAAGGCAAGATACTGGAGCTAACTTTTATAACCAATGTAAAACAATACGACAACAAAAAGACATACAAAGAAAAAATACAAACTCACTGAGTCTTTTGCCGGATCTTCTCAGTTGAGGTCGTCTTTCGATCCGGTGATAGTGTAAAAAAAAATATATGTAACTGACAGTTTGTAAGTGCCTCCGTAGGCCTATGCAAAATAAAGACATTTCATTTTTTTGCCCCAACTAAGATAAGGACTAAGATGGTCTTACAATTGAGATATCTGGCCTACCACCGCCTGAATTGCTTCAAACTAGGAATCAGTGTGATGGTATAATAATGAGGGTGGTTTGACCGGGGAGGATTCGGTCACAGTACCCTCGTTCAATCAGCTTGTAAAAATAACTGGTAAGGTCCAAAATTAGTAGTAAAATGTAACCTAAACTCCTCCTTATCAAAAAAGAGACATACATAGCAGGGGGAAAACACTAGATTTATTTTTACATTTAAGAAAAAAATTTATTAGAGAAAAAAAGTTATTCTATTTAAAAAAAGTAGCTGTCACTTAACAAAATAAGTTGCTTAGTATTCCAAATGTGTATGGGAACAATGTGATAAATTCAAACTGTATGCACAGATTTTAATATTTTATTTTGATCAAATAAGTTATTTTAGAGGTTTCATAAAAACTTAATTTATATTTCCTAAATGACATCTCAATAAGAAAATAGCGGATATTGTTTTAAATGTAAAATTTATTCGTGGTATTTAAATTCAGATGATATTTATTATTTTATATAAAGACGTTTTGGCATTTTTTGGGGCACTAAATATAAAGCAACAATAATCAAAACCCACGTGTTACAGGAGAATCCAATTGATGATTGAATATGATTAAACTGTTTTTGAAATAATTCTATGTAAGTTATATTGTTAAGCTTTAGCTTGTTGAAAATAAATGAAAAAATTAAATAAATAAAATAAATAAAAAGAAAATAAATACTAAAGTACATATTACATATACTTATCTACACTTTATATAAGTTTTATAAACGCAGAGATAAAGTTTTTATTGATGTTATATGACGTTATTTTTAATTTACTCAAAAATACTGATAGGTCACTATTTTTATTTAAGTATGCTTGTCAGATGAATGTAAGTTACTTCTTTATATGTATAGAAAACAAAAAAAAAACATGTCTTAAAAAATAATTTATGTAAATGACAATGTGGAACTATGTTATTTTAATAATATTTTAATCGTCCTTAGATAAATGAATATTAAAAATACATTATTGAAGATTAATTGAAAATAAATTATCTCTCAACGCCGTACAAAATGATACGAATAGATATTTGCATCTTTGACACCTATTATTTGTAATTATTATGTTTGTTTTCTTATACGATGTCTATACTAAAATGTACTTTGTTAAAAAACTGACCCACACAGGATTATGAATAATCTAACTTCATATATACAATTAAAATGCAATTTTGAATGGAATAGGCGTGGCGGTGCGCGGTGGCATCTCCCCGGTCGAACTACACTGATTCTACCACCTGGCTTTTACCGAATTGGACCTACTTTTGCAAAACAGAAACAACTCACACAACGACAGTTTTGAGATTAAGCCGTTTTTGTGAATAAATTGTATACTGTATAATTTTAGGTTATTTTAATAAAATCTATTTACAATGTTACACAAAATAATTTCTATGTATACAAATATGATATTATTGAAAATCATCAACATTTTTAATAATAATAGGAGAAAAACCCGTTGGTTCCTTTTTGCAAAAGTAGGTCCAATTGAAACGAGAGATATATATTCTTCTCTAACTTAAATTAACTGCAAAATAAGTAACAGATCACTTTTAGTAAAGGCGACCATCGGAGTTGGCATATGTTCCGCAGAGGCTAGTTACCATCAGGTGGAATGCATGCTCGTTTACTACATAAATGAAATTGGTTGAAAAAAAATGTATTTTCTAATAATATTTCTTAGTAGCACATTATTTTCCAAGTTAACAGTTTTGAAGGTGGTAGAACTAGTGTAATTCGAACGGGGAAGTACCACCCGCACACCTATTTCTAGCGTGAAGCATTTCTTGCGTTTCGATGGAAGGGTGTGGTTGCCGGCACACTTTTATATGAGGTGACCATAGTCCTCAGGAGTGACAACGCATCTGTGACTGACTTCAGGTAGAACCCATGTTCTGTATGAAATTGATTACAGATGTCCTTGGGTGGCAGTGACCACTTACCATCAGGTGGACTGCATGCTCGTTTGCTACTTCAGTGAGATAAAAAAGCACCGTCTCTACATCGACTCTACATTACAATTGCAATAAACGTCTCACTTAAACTTAACTACTTAATTTTATTTTCGTTTACACAACAATAAAATTATAGACTAGTTTTGTTTAAATACATACAAATAATATAGTATATGGTTTGTTTGTATATCACATTTAAAAATAAAGTGGATATACTAATAACGACTTTTAATGTATTTTTATAATCGTACATTTAAGCATAACCGCAAAAAAATCAATGTAATTATATTATTTCTAAATATAATTTCCTTGAATTGTTTTTATGTCTTGTCGAACTACACTGATTCTTCCACCTATGCTATAAATATTCGGAAGGATGTGGTTGGCGGCATACTTTTATATGAGTCAACCACCATAGTCCTCGGGAGTAGCAACGCATCTGTTACATATTGAATTGATTGACTTTAGATAGAACTCATGTTCTACTTGAAGTTGCTTACACATGTCCATGGGCTGCAGTGACCAACTACCATCAGGTGGACTGCACGCTCGTTTGCTACTTCCATCAGATAAAAAAGTCACATATATCTCTTAATACATACATATAGGAGAACTGCGAACTTATTACTTTAAAAATGTAATACATACATTACAAATATGTTCCATTTAATGAAACAGAAATGTATCTGAACTCCACAACGATATTTACCCCAATCACAGATAAAGCCGCGGTCAAAAGCTAGCGTGTAAATAAAAATTCATTGCAACCGCTGTCGCTCCCATAGTTCACGGGAGTAAATCGGTGGCCGTAAAGTTTTACTATCCGTTTTTATGTTTGTTTGAGGCCCAATATCGGTTTGACCCTCCGACGGGGTTTCGATTGGCCGCCTATTGAAAATAAGGGCCGGTGTATAGTTAAAGCACAAATATGTTAAGCTATAAAACTGATATTAACTTCGTTCTTCCGTATATGACATTGTTTAAGACGCATTTCTTCTAAACGTTTCTTTGTGTTATTAATTATATCATTATTAACTCGTTGATCTCGTGAGGAAACAGGCTTGAGTTAAAGTAGATTATGGCCTAATTTATTTTACTAAGCTAAACCATACCAAAGATTACACTCTTACGGATTTGAGTAAAGTGTAAGACTTTATTATCATATAATTTTTCAACGAGCATTTTCTAAAGTGAGTATGATATTGGTTGAACTGCGCGAAGAAATATATCAACAATTTCGAGTACTTCTATATTGTAGCATTCAATAGCAGCATATTGCAGTAACTATCGCTTCTGAATGAATTGTATCACGTAAATTCGTAAGCTTTCATTCATTGATCACGTCAAATCTGTTAGAAGTCTAATTTTTTTGCATAGGTTTTATACCTTACGTCCCTGTAGCCTCGGGGTCAGAATAGGGCTACGGTATCCCCTGCCTGTCGTAAGAGGCGACTAAAAGGGGCTTCCGGGGTTGCAGACGGCTAGAGTGGGAGCTCGAACCGTTCGGTCAGGCAATCCCGGGTAGGACGGCGGTATGTGTGGTCGCATACCGTTGTAAAGATTAGACGGAGTGGTGGGCCCAGCCGCCCATCTGGGAGGAGCCCGATGGGGTAGCGCGCTCGAGGATTCCGGTTGAAGTCGTTTCGAGATCCCGGAGTCCTCCTTTTCAGCGCCGAGGACGGTCACCGGGGGGGTTTTAGTGCGGTAAAAATCCATAACCCTGCGTCGAACCCACGGCGTCGGGTACCTTTGGAAGGTTTCCCCCTCGAAAAAAAAAAAAACCTTAATATTATAGGTATAAACTATAAACCTAACACCCCCCACTCCGCCTACCATGTAGCGCGGCCGAGCCTTCGCTTAACTTGTATGTATATGGTACGACAGTACGAAGCTCGCAGAGATTGAGACGAGCTGCTCTTCTTATTATTTATGTAAATACTAGATGACCCGGCGAACTTCGTTTCGCCTAAAAGTCAAAAATTATTTATTTATTTAAAAAAAAAACCTTCCTCTTCAATCACTCTATCTATTCACAAAAACTGCATTAAAATTCGTAGCCTAGTTTTTAACATCTAAGCATACATAGGGACAGACAGCGAGAAGCGACTTTGTTATAAACTATGTAGTGATGTAAATATTACTATAATACTAGAATTATTTTTACTAACTTCTCTTACAGTGGTCCTTTAAGTTAATGCCATATGAGCAGCGCTCAGAAGCACAAAGGAGCCGAACACATAATTATCAATACGCGTTAGGACGTGTTAAGGGTTTTAAATGTGGAACGTAAAGTTTTTAGTTCCGTTTAATGGCTTTCAATGTTTTTATTTAATGGCCAGTTTTAACCACTTTACCTCTTACTCAAGTACATGTACTTGTGTATAATTAATTTCGGATTATTAAGTTGTAAATTCGGCTTTATATTTGTATAAAAAAATTGTTGATTTTAATTGAGAATACTATTAGCTGTACATTTTAATACAACTCATAATTAAATATTAGTACAGAAAACTTTGCTTCTATTTTAATACGAAATTCCAAAAGTCTTTTTAAAGTTAGCTGTGGTAAATACAAAAAACGAAGATTTAGGCGTTACAATGTGTTATGGGTTTTAAATATTGAACATAAAGTTTTTAGTTGAGATTAATTGGTTTTAATGTTTTTATTGAATGGCCAGTTTTAACCACTTTACCTCTTACTTAAGTACATGTACTTGTGTATAATTAATATGAGTTGTACATTTATAACACAACTCATAACTAAGCATTAACACAAAAAAAATTATATATTTTTTTAAAAAGAAAGTCTCAGGGCGTTTTTACAAATTTGCTGTCTTAAATAAAAATAGACTACTATTTAAGCGTTAGGACGTGTTGAGGGTTTTAAATGTGGAACGTTTTTTTCCTTTAATGGCTTTCAATGCTTTTATTTAATAGCCAGTTTTAACCGCTTTACCTCTTACTCAATTACAGGTACTTGTTGATTTTAACTAAGAATATTATGAGCTGTACCTACATGTTTTTAACACAACTCATAATAAAATTAAAATAATTATAACATTAACGGAGAAAATAATAATATATATATTTTTAAAAAGAATGTCTCAAGGTCTGTTCAGAAGTTGGTCGTGGTAAATAAAAAAATAGAATCTATTATTTAGCAGCTAGAATGTGTTAGTAGTTTTAAATGTGGAACGTAAAGTTTTTAGTTCCGTTCAATGGCTTTCAATGTTTTTACTTAATCGCCAGTTATAACCACTTTTATTTAAGGACTTGTTTATAATAATTTTGGAAAATTTAATTATAAATTCGGCCTTTTATTTTTTATGTTACAAAAATGTTGTTGATTTTACTTGAGAATATTACAAGTATTTGCGTGGTGAACGCAGAAGGTAGACATACATTTTTTAACACAACTCATTAACACATACGTTATATTTATTTAAAATAAACTCCCAAGGTATTTTTAGTAATTAAAAGTGGCAAATAAAAATATAGTTTGCTTAGTATTGAGTGACAGAGAAAGCCATAGCAAATAAAGTATATTTGCTACACAACTCTTCTAGTTCGTTTAAGTTGTTTTTAGTATGGCTTCGGTTTCGGTTTTGGTTATAAATATCCAGCGGAATTAAATACGTATAATGTGTTCATTTTTCATAATATAAGTAGTAAGGTAGCGTGCAGTTGACGCCTGTTGGAAGTGGTCACCGCCGCCCATGGACATCTATCTATAAGCAACTTCATATAGAATATGGAATCTATCTGAAGTCAATCACAAATGCATTGCTACTTCCAAAGACTAAGATGGTCGCCTCATATAAAAGTGGGCCAGCAACCACACTTTACATGCTTCGTTCTAGTCTATACTCTGTTTATTTTAACAAACGAGTACTGAGTATGTCTCTCGCACATTTCCGATATTGACAGAGTGAGATGGGTCATTTTGGGGGTGGGGCCAATGCTATTGTTCGTGTTTTGGAATAGTTAAGGCTCGTTCATATTGATTACTTTAAAAATTTAGTAGAGATAATCAAATTATTATCATATGTATTTAATGTGCATACTTAGTGTATTCGTACCATTGTTTGCTGTTTGCATTATTAAAATTTTCATAAATAAAACAATAAAACAATTTTCTAATTGTATATTCAAATAGTATGCTAGAACATGCAATCAAATTAGCAATTATAGCAATTCGTACTTGGCCAATGCGGTGTAGTATGCTCTAAAACTCCCGCTCTTATATCCCAACAGTGAGACAATCCTCCTCTTTGCGTCGATTTCCTCAATGCTGAGGCTCGTGAACCCCCCCCCCCCCCCCCTCCCGCAGATCACCTGGAAGGCTGCCTAAAGAGATGCTTTTAAAAAACTAAAATATCTACCAAAACATTTCTTACAACATATATGGTCTTAAACATTGTAACGTTCACACAATATCTCGTAATTAAACATCGAACAAGCGATCATTCATTCCGCTCCATTCATACGTTCATTCATTCCTGAAATAGCTGTTTATCTGTATCGTACGAAGGAAGTCATAAACATCTCAGCTCTGCGTCTCTATCACTCATTGACTTATGTCAACTTGGCTTTTCTTTATTGTGAGGAAATGACTTGTACAGTACATGTAAAGGGCGAAGATGAAATATGTTTTTATGACCTAGTCTTTATAATAGGAAAAAAAGGTTTTTTTCCATTAATAAAGTAAAACCATCGAATCTGGATGACAAGTTCAATACTACGTTGTCTTCCACCAATGAATGATTAGAGGGTGAAAGTGGAATGTGTAGTTATTATGATGCTGTACTTAGTCTTCATAAAGCGAAAAATGATTTTATCGATTAATAAATAATCGTAGATCTTAAAGTAGGTAAAGCTTGAACCATAAAATTTGAATAGGTTGATTTTATGACGTAGACATTAATCAAGGAATCATTTTTTGTTACAAAGGGGGGTCAATTATTGTATTATTTTATGTTGTAGTCTGCGTGAATAAAGTCACAAGCAAAGGCTAGTATTAAAACTAAAATGATAATAGAGAGTCTGAAGTAATTAACGCTCTTGGATACATGAAAACAAGTAGAGGTGGAGGAGGCACCTCCGCTACGCCATTTTTAACCTGCTGGCAAAGTGACAAATGCAGTTTTATCTGGTCTAAAGTTTTTTCGTAGATCCCAGAGTTAGCTACGTGACCTCAAATGATGTAAGGAGACATGCTTATTCAAGACATCTTACGACATCTTACGACAATATTAAAAAAAAAATGGATAAAAATAAGAAAAAAAGACAATCCCGCTGAGTTTCTTGCCCGGATCTTCTCAGTTGAGTTCGTGTTCCGATCCGGTGGTAGTGTAAGAAAAATAATGTAACTGACAATTTGTAAGTGCCCCCGCAGGCCTATACAAAATAAAGACATTTCATTTCATTTCATCTCAACTTACTCATCAGCGGTAGTAATGTGTACAATCTCCGGTGGGATTCTGATCTTGTCGAGGTTAGATTACAAATAATGGGCCACTTAACATCAAGTAGACTGCATACTCTCGTCAACCCATTATTGTCCCATTACTGGGCACGAGTCTTCTCTCGGAATGAGAGAGTTTAAGGTCATAGTCCACCGCGCTGGCCAAGTGCGAATTGGTGGACTGCACATACCTCCGAGAACTTTTTTTTAAAGCACTCTTGGCTGTGTAGGTGCCCATACATAGGTTTCCATACATAGGTAGGTAAAGGAAAACATCTCCTTCACTTGATTTTAGAAAAATCAGAGGTGCGTGCCTGGGTTTGAACATCGAACCTCCCGATCGAGAGGGCACTTTTCAACTATTAGACTACCACTGCAGTACTGCATATCAGACGTTGTTTAAAGGTGTAGCGACTGCATATTTGCTACACCTGTAAACAACGTCTGATACAAGCAACAATTCTTTAAGTGTTGAAAAATTACTACGATTCAACCAAAAAAATAGTGGAACGTAGATCTGATAGGCATATGATATTTTCTCTCTTGTATTTTATTTCAAACCACACAATTTGTTCTGTTTATATAAAATAAAAAGCCAGATAGCTCTTAGCAATTCCAGTGCAGATATGCCTATCAACGATAACTTGACCTATAATGTTCTTTTAATGATGTTTATTGTTTAACATAAATTCATATATATTAATTTTTGATATATTTATTGTCCTCTTCGCGAAAGTTCAACATAAATATTTGCATAGCTCTGACGAACGCGGCGATAAACGACCGATTATTATATCTTAATGTCTCTTTTACTGAACAATAATTGTTACATTATAATTATTATGGTCGAGCCAATAAATTATAGTGTCGATCATTAATTATTTGTGATTGAGAAATGTGTCTGTCGATAAAGGGTCTGGTCTGGTTTTATGTCTTTATAGATTAGTAGTAACACTTTAGGGAATAATAAAATGTTATTATCAATTCTTATTATTATATTCTTTATTTGTGACTTCAAGTTTGTTGTTTCCTCCAAATACGCATTGACTTATTTTCGCTCATACATTGCAATTAACACGGTTGCGATGTCGTATTCGGTTGCAGTAAACGCAAACGTAAGTAGCAAAGTAAGTAGCAAACGAGCATGCAGTCCACCTGATGGTAAGAGGCCACTGCCGCCCATAGACATCTGTAACCAACTTCATACAGAACATGGGTTCCATCTGAAGTCAATCACAGATGCGTTGCTCCTCCCGAGAACTATGATGGTCGCTGCATGTGAAAGTGTGCCGGCAACCACATTCTTCTGTCGAAACGCAAGAAATGCTTCACGCTAGAAATAGGTGTATAATGGTACTTTCCCGGTCGAACTACACTGGTCCTACCACCTTGAGAATTGTGTTCACACCATTAGCAACAAATGCATATGTCTGACATAGGACCACGCGATTGCGGTGTCAATTGTTGCGAAATTCGTTCCACGGACGGTGTCCACGGACATCTGTGTGCAAGTACATATAGGACAGATGTTCTATCAAAAGATAAGAAGAAAGAAAAGAAAACTCGAAAGAAAAGAAAAGAAACTTAAATATTAAAGCATCGTTTCCCTTGCAGACTGAGATGATCGAGTCAATGAAACTGGGCCTGTAAGTACACTTACTCCTTTCACCTAAACGAAAAAACTATATTACGCTAGAAAAAAGTGGCGGTATTAACTCCCTAGCTAAACTATACTATTGAACGATTTTATACAAATCCATTTTGTCAAAATTTCTTTTACTTCTTATGAAACCACAAAGACCAAATTTAATAAGAAACATGACAAATCTTTGTAATATGTAGGTATGATTGTAAATATATAGGTGGAAATTGCTATTTACCATCAAATGGGCTGCGTGGACCTTTGCCACTTTAGTGTCGTAAAGTAAAATGTACCTAAATATCACCATAACGGACTTTCCCAATGGGTTCCAAATTCGATCCCAGGACAGGCAGGTGACTGAATAAGTTGTGGCACATGCCACCCTAGACACAGAAAACACCCGCGTGCAAAATGCGTTAATGCGTTACGTTTTTAAAGAAAATGATCCTAAAAATATCTATTACCTACTTTCGATATTTAAAACATGGAATTGTAATGTATGAAGTACCTATTAAGTATTTATGCTTTTTAACGAACTTCTTTGTCTTAACGTCACGAAGAAATCTATTATCACATTTATTCTTCAATTGCAGAACAGAATAATTAGCTGGCGACATGACAGAATGCTACCATCAACACGCACCATTGGCGGGAAATGAGCGTGTCTAAATCGTGTATTCCTCTTGTGTCTCACTCGCTTCGCAACCACCTCAACTTTGGCGCACAACTCTATGACACCGACGCACTATTACTACCGCAGAATAATTTCTACGAAAATCTGTCTCCATACGATTCAGATAATTAAAATCAATATGTATTACGTTTTATCCGTTTTGCTGTCCAACTACCATCATGCTACCATTCACATGAACTATTGGCGGGAAATTAGCGTATTTAAACCTTTTATTCCTCTTGTGTCTTGCTAGGTTCGCAGCCAACCTATCCTTCGACCACAACAACTCTATGCCTTCGATGCACTATTGATACCGCTGATTTACTCTAATTCAAGTCCGACATAACACAACACAGATAATTAATATCAATATTTATTACGTTTTATTCGTTTTACTCTCTAATTACAGAACAGAATAATTGCTGGCGATATGAAATAGTGCTACCATCAACACAGACCATTAGCCAGAAATAAACGTATCTTAACTATATATTCCTCTTGTGTCTTGCTAGACTCGTAACCAACTCATCTTTAACGCACAACTCTAGGTATACCATCGGCGCACTATCGAGACTGACTCCACATGGCACTGATAATAATCAATATCTAATCAATATCTATCTATATTTATTACATTTTAACCGATTTACTCTCTTATAGTAGAACAGAATAATTAGCTGGCGATATGAAAGAGTTACCATCGATTCGGATCATTAGCGGGAAATGAGTGTGTTCCTCTTGTGTCTCACTCCCATCGTAACAACCTCATCTTTGGCGCACAACTCTATGCCACCGACGCACTATTGGTAACGCAGAATAAGTCCTACCCAAGACTGACTCCACACGGCACAGATAATTAATATCAATATTTATTACGTTTTATCCGTTTTGCTCTCCAATAGCAGAACAAAATAATTAGCTGGCGACATGATAGAGTGATACCATTAATACGGACCATTGGCGGGAAATAAGCGTATCTAAATCGTGTATTCCTCTTGTGTCTTGCTCGCTTCACAATCGACTCATCTTTGGAGCACAACTCTATGCCACCGACGTACTATTGGTACCGCTAACTCTAATTTAAGACTGACGCTACACAGCACAGATAAATAATAAATTACAATATTTGTAACATTTGTAACTGTCCAATAGCAAAATGAAATAATTAACTGACGATGTAACATAGTACAAAAATCAACAACGACCATTGGCGTGAAGAAACCGTGAATTCCTCTTGTTTCTCCCTCGCTTCGCAATCGACTCATCTTTGGAGCACAACTCTATGCCACCGACGCACTATTGGTACGGTATTTAATGTCTCTGATACCACACTACGGCACAGATAATCAGCATTATTGTTGATTGAACTATATCATTGTAAGATAAACTACATAACTGAAAGTTCTCTAAAAATAATTTATTGTAGTGTAAAGTCTACCAATCCACACTTGACCAACCAGGCTGACGGCATCCGATCTCTTTTCAGTAGGACAAAATGAATCGATTTACACTTACAATCCCTACTAATATTATAAATGTGAAAGTAACTCTGTCTGTCTGTCTGTCTGTCTGTCTGTCTGTCTGTCTGTCTGCTACTTATTCACGCCTAAACAACTAAACCGATCTTTATGAAATTGGACACACAGATAGTGTTGACCTCGAGAAAGGACATAGGCTGCTTTTTATCGAAAAAAATGGGTTGAAAGCGTTAAAATCGGGCATAAATGTTTGTATGGAAGTTCGTTTTTGACAAAGTCCCATATTGACAAGTCCGTCAAGGGGTACGATAGACTTACTTAAAAACTTATCTAAATAATAAAACATAAAAAAACATTGATTTCGAGTCGACAACATATATCCGTAAAATTCGGATTGTCGCGTATTTTGTTAAATTCTAATGTAAACATGTGTGACATGACAGTAGTGTGACATGACAGTAGCCATCATGGCCGCCCGGATGCCATTTTCATTCAATTCATTCAAAAATAATACGTATAAATTTGTAACTATCAATTATCATAAAAATAGATGTGATTCAAATTGATTTTAATTTAATTTATGAATTTATGAAATATTTCAATAATAAAAAAGCATCCGTTGACGCGCTGCGGCCGCGCATCTTGCGACTTAATGTAAAATCGCTCTTAGAGTACAGGGATTCCCAATTGATAACAGATGGCGCGTCATACTATTATAGTAAAATAGTTATTCGAATCCAATAATTCAAAGGCGATAATTTTTTTTAACATTGTTTCAAAATAAAATTATCGACTTCATTTGTCACTCCATGTTCATGTTACATAAATAGTTTCTTAACTATTATTGCATAAATAAAGTTATGTTATTGACCACACCCGTACATTTTTAGAGAAAATAAATATTAAGGACAAAATACAATTGATAGTCTTTTAAGCAAAATACTAACATTAATAAGTCGATCAGTATCTAAATAAGATATAACAATTATATCATGAATTATTATTGTAAAGAAGCTTTTGCAATTTTTGTAATAAATAATTGCATTTATGAATATTGAAGCATGGTTGATGAACACTTGGCTCTAATAACAAACGAGCAAGGTCAACATTATTATTTCTTTTTATATTTATGATATGTTCATTATAAATAATGTTATAGAAAACATGAATTTAAATAACAACATATTTTAAATTAATTTTAGAATAACAAAGTGTGTCAAAATAAGCCAAAATAGATGATGTTCTTAATTCATAGTTATGTGAATTTCGCATCTGTTATTAAAATCGTGATAGCCGTGTGGTGCCAAGTCGGGCGGATTAGAAACGCAAGGTCTGGGGTTCGAATCCAGTTGTCTTATGTACATTATTATTATTATTATAATCTGTAGTTTTCATAAATAATAATTTTAGTATTATTTTTTTAATAACCAGCTCATTTTTAAATTATTTAGTATCGGAAATGCAAAGCTTTCGCCCGCCTGGGAATCAATGTGTCACAAAGTTTATATGAAATTAATAGAGGTAACCTCTGTCAGGTAAAAGTACAAAATAATTTGGATTTACTTTGCCGACAAATTCAAATTTAAATATAAGACAAACATGGCTTAATAAAGATAAACTATAAACATACATGAGCGCCGCTTAAATGTTAGTAGAACCAAAATTAGTTTACGTATCATTGATACTGTCATTCGATTTTTAGTTTTAGTTAGATGCACTAGGCGGCACGGGTTAAACGTTTTTAATAAATTTACTATTAGCGAAACATATAAGATCTGATAGAAAAATAGCTATTGCCGTGGCGTCGTCCAGCGTTGCGCCCACACTTTTGAAAAGCGGTCATAATGCCTGCCTATTCGCCTTTGAGCGTCCACTCAAGAATTGTAGCAACGATTTCTCTAACATTTTTATATTTCAAATCAAAGGAATACTGGAAATTCAATGCGGGATTAACAATATGCACCTACCCATAAATACACACTTAAAATTCGTTTTTTCATTCTGTGTTTGTCCGGGTAATCCTTGATCGGCTAAATCGATTTTTACGGGTTTTTTACTATAGAAAATGTTATGGAACAACATGTAGACTACTTTTATCGTAGAATTCCTACTGAGTGGAGATTTGCGCGGGAAAAACTTTGCGATACATTGATTTGCAGGCGGGCGTAGCCGCGGGTACAGCTAGTTAAGATATAAAGGGCTAGTAAGGAATAAACCTTAGGCCCATGAAGAACAAAGGTACGCCTGTGGCCTCAAAATTAACAGGCACGCAACATTAAAGTGATTAATTTAGGCAATTAAGAGCAAGAGCACCGCTCGCGTTTAGTTCAAAATTAATAAGTTATTTTTAATTACAGAGTAATTGCGTACACACGATGTTGCGTTCTTAAGATTAATTAGTATGAAATGATGCGATGAGTGGTAATGACTTGTTTGCCTTTGACAGGATTGGCGATAATCTATTAACCTTTTTCTCGCTTAGTTTTATAAACACTTTTTAACGAACTTTTGTCAAAGCGCAATGCCTTTTCAGTTTTCTAAACAAATATACTCTTTTATTTCTATAAACTGACGACACTATAAACTTGATTTTCATTAAAATCAATTCAGCCGTTTTCAAAATATAATAGAACGAATTGTAAATTCAGATTATTATTATTTAATTTTTGACGCTTTGTATTGTCGTATCTGTAGTCCTTCTACTCCTTATTATCATTTTCTACGACAATAAATACACACACCGACAAGAAATACACCCAGACCCAGAATAGTATCAGATATTTGCCTGACGGATAATCACACCCGAAACTCTACATGGGTGATAATTAACTAACTTTAAGACCAAATGTTAATTAAATCTTTTAATAATTCAAATAGTGTATTATAGTATTTTCATCGCTTAGTAATTAGTCGTTGGTGAAACCAGTCCTTTACAATGAAATTAAATGGTACGTGAAGGGAATTAGCCTGAAATTAGTTCCCTACTGTGCTCTACTTGTTTTTCCGTGTATACAAATATTTCTGTGGTGTTTTTTGAGATATATTTCAATTTGGCAATTATTATGTTCTTACGTAAAGATTACGTGATATGTTGTAATTAGGGTTCCAGAGTTGAACGTTGAATGTTTAAAGAAATAATGATGTTTATTCGTATGTTATTTTTACTAAAGGTTATTTTATTTTAACTGTAAAATAGAATTTTGTTAGTAATTATCAATTTAAAAAATTGTTTAATTTTCGGTTTGGTATATAAACCAGATATAGTATTTTTTAATATGATATAGGTATTCTTTTATGACATACAAATAGGAAACGAGCCTGTCCCTGCTGTTAAGTTGTAGGTGGTAGAACCAGTGTAGTTCGCCCGGGGAAGTACCACCCCCACACCTATTTCTAGCGTGAAGCATTTTTTGCGTTTCGATAGAAGGGCGTGATTGCCGGCACACTATTATATGAGGCGACCATCATAGTCCGAGGACTAGCAACGCAACGCATCTGTGATTGGCTTCAGGTAAAACGTATGTTCTATATGAAGTTGCTCACAAATGTCCATGGGCGGCAGTGACCACTTACCATCAGGTGGACTGCATGCTCGTTTGCTACTTCAATCTTATAAAAAAACTGGTACTCATGCTCATTCTAAAAACTCATATCATGAGTAGGTACTTACCCGTCAATTAATTAAAAAGTAGAAATAGGTGTACTAGTAGTATTTCTAAAATTTACGGGTCGAATTTACGGGTTCAACTAAATATTTTTTTGTTCTATAACTTTATATTATTTTCTCTTGTATATAAAGAGCTGGCGGATACTTGGAAAAATGGCTAACCGCTCGGCCACGATATAATGTTAGCGTCAGGACCCCTGGACAAACCCCTGGACTTACAAATAAACAATTGAGATATATTGTCTCCAACCATGTGAAATAAATGTGGTCCAGCAACCTTATCGCACTAAAACCCCCCCGGGGGCCGACCTCGGCGCTGCGAAGAGAACTCCGGGTACTCCACCGGACCGCCGCCGGTGTCCTCTCAGCGTGTTGCCCCATCGGGCCCTTCCCTGGTGGGCGTGTACCGCTCACCGCACCTTCTGGTCTTTACAGCAGCATGCACGACACATGCCGCCGTCCTTCCCGGGGTCGCTTGGCCGGACGGTCGAGCTCCCACTCTTCCCGCCCGCAACCCCGGGAGCCCCTTTTAGTCGCCTCTTACGACAGGCAGATGGTACCGTAGCCCTATTCTGGTCCCGGAACTACAGGGACAGTGGTCCAGCAACCTGACGTCAGAATGTCTGACCACTTTCTTTTCATGTTTTTTCACTGCTCGTCGAGGTACTAAATAATTGAATTTATGTATCAAATAGTACAAAAGGGTATTAAATCTTAATAGTTTCCAAGCAAAAAATATCGCACTTGATCCAGAGGTCCTGACACTAACGAAATAATTGCACGGCGTCGCAAGTGTCCGCATCCGCAAAAATTTACAGCTATATTTCGTGAAAGTATAGCTAGATACATTTTTAAAAAGATACTATATTATAAGATATAGATTTTAGAAAATACATTTTAAAAAGAATTATATTTGGGCAATTCTCATTTTTCATGAGTTAATCAATCAATCATTTTACATTTTTCATGAATCAATTACATGAATGTTTTTGACGTTCAACAGTGTAGCCTGCAGCGCATGGCATCAAATTGGAAAGAATTGTTTCATGGCTGTCAGATAAGTCCGCAAGTAGCAAACTAGGAATGAATCAATCATTTTACATTTTTCATGAATCAATTACATGAATGTTTTTGACGTTCAACAGTGTAGCCTGCAGAGCATGGCATGAAATTGGAAAGAATTGTTTCATGGCTGTCAGATAAGTCCGCAAGTACCAAACTAGGAATCAGTGACTACTTTAATCACGTTCTAGAAGAATTCGTCTCATATGTACTTCTTAGACAGTTTATAAATCGTAATTATTTCATATTAGTAATATATCATCACTACATAGTATAAAACAAAGTCGTTTCCCGCTGTCTGCTTAGATCTTTGAATGCTTAGATCTTTGAAACTACGCTACGAGTTTTAATGCAGTTTTTTTTAAATAGATAAAGTGATTCAAAAGGAAGGTTTTTATGTACAATACGTGTATAATATAGAGGAGTAACACTGTGATAATTTCAGTTTTTTGACTTTTAGGCGGAACGAAGCTCGCCGGGTTAACTAGTTAAGATATAATTAAAGTAAATCAAAACAGATTTAGAATTAATTAGCAAGCTCTAGAGCAATTACATAATACTTATTATGATTATAAATTATTACAAAGATGTCACGTACGCCTTCTAAGAACGTAGACCATAATAAGCAATAACTAATCGGAATATCAGTATAATTTGATAAACAAAGCCATTTATATGTGGAACAACAAAACGACGATGTAGGTAAATCGTTTGCTATAAATTATGATAAAAAATGTTTTCGGTTCCCAGGGTTAATTGTTGCATGAAAAATATCATACAGGCTGATAAGTGGTATTGTTTAATTTAATAGTACTGTAGTTTGCCCGCGGGTTTGCCTCTTTCGGTCTCGTCTACCACGGTACTCACGTTACACGGTAAAATTTGACACACACATTTTATGACTTAGATTGATACAGAATACTCATTCTGTATCCTATATGTATAATCGTTATCAGTACCATGCCATGAACACACACATCAACGAAATTATTAACACCCAGACCCAGAACCGGAATCTAAATTCATTCAGAAATCTGCCCGAAGATCGAACCCGGACCCCATTGCGTGTCAAATCGGTATGCTGACCGCTCCGTCGCGGGGGTACTCGATATGTACCTATGTGTGATTACGGTTCTGTAAAAAACAACTTCTCAATAAACCCAACACCCTTTAGGCACTAATCGTTATCAGTATGCCATGCCACTGTGCCATGAACACACACAAACGAATTTACCAACACCCAGACCATAACATGCTTTCTACACTCATCATATACGAAGCTAGGGATCGAACCCACAACTCATTCCGTATCAGACCAGTACATGGACCGCTTCGCTACGGGAGTATTCGATGTATATGTGTACGTGTGATTACCGTTCTGTAAATAGCCAATTGTCAATAATCCCAACACCCTTTAGGTACTAATCGTTATCAATACATATCAGCGACCCGACCCCACCGATATGGGACAATTAACTTTAATTGATATATTTAAATTAGCTTCAAATGACAACATCGCTTGTTATCAATCTGTTTGATATTTCATGAGCTTAATTTGTATGAAATATAAGTATAGGTAGATACTATTTATTTACTTCGTTCCCCCTAAAACTCAAAATACTAAAATTATCGGTGTTCCTTCACTATATTATGCATGTATTATATACAAAAACCTTCCTCTTGAATCACTCTATCTATTAAAAAAAACTGCATTAAAATCCGCAGCGTAGTTTTAAAGATCTAAGCATAAACAGGGACAGACAGCGGGAAGCGACTTTGTTTGATACTATGTAGCGATATTTGCTAGAATTTAATGTTACCAGTCTTATTTCTTAGATTGTCTACTAGATGTTTGTCTATATCAGTTTTTAATACGTTTTTTTTCTTAACTGCCTAAGCAAATAAAGATATTATTATTATAAACTAGTTGACCCGGCGAACTTCGTTCCACCTAAAAGTCAAAAATCTAAAATTATCAGTGTTTCTCCACAATATAATGCATGTATTGTACATAAAAACCCTCCTTTTGATTCACTCTACCTATTTAAAAAAACCTGCATTAAAATCCGTAGCGTAGTTTTAAAGATCTAAGCATACATAGGGACAGACAGCGGGAAGCGACTTTGTTTTGTACTATGTAGTGATTTACTTTTGCTTATAATCTAGGAGGAATGTCGATAAATAAATAAAAAATTGTTTCAATGTCAAATTATTATATTTAACTACACAAGTACAAATAACAATGTACACATAAGAATCTATATATACAAAAAGTTTCAGCAAATCTATTTTAAAATGAATGAGACAATTTTGTATTGAAATCATTATTTTACATGAGTTAAAACATCTAGTTAGGTAAGTAAATAATAGGCCATTCAGAGTACTTTTAAAATTAATTTATACTAGCCCTGCCAGCGGCTTCACTCGGACTTAAAAATGTTATATAAATATAAACTGTAATAAATTTTGATAAAGTACATGGATTTTACGAAATAAGGACTATATGTTAAACCAAGACACGATCTAAAATATATATCAATTCTTTAAATTAAATTTAATAGTTTTGGTTCGATTAAGTTTCAGACACGAAGACAAACATTCGGAAATTATAGAAATTTCTATTATTTTCCATACCACAAATATCTTTTTGACATTTATATGATATACAGACACACGGAATTTTCATTTTAATTACATGTAACAGAGAAAAATAATTATGACATTTCATACTACAAACTAAACCTTACTCTATATTTACAAAATAATTTACATTGTCTAAATTTAATGTTATAATTTCCCATGACTATTCTATAAACATATACTTATTCTATTAATATATTTGTATTGTTATAGTTAAAATATGGCCGAAGAAGGGTCTATATATAGTATTCACATCTATTACTTTTTTATCAAAAGTAAAATGGAGCTGAAACTTTGAATAAAATAAATAACAAAATGAATATCGCTTAAGTTCTAACACCGCGCATCTCAAAATTATCAACTTTTTAAGAGAGAGCAAAAAAACAGTCTCAAATAGATATTTTTAATTCTACAAGCAAATAATATATTGCGTTTAAAATATTAATATACTCATATTAAAATAATATTTTTTATGAAAATGTAACATGTTCCTATATTATTTTGAGATACCATTATTTCATTAAAACAAAATGGCCATTTTTTGAGTTACGCGGTGTTAGAACTTAAGCGACGATATAATGATGAGTATAGAGTCTATTTTCTTTAAAATCTCACATTTGTTTATTAATTTAAGAAAAAATATAGAAACGATTCCTTTAGAAGAATATGAATCAAAATTAGTATCATTTTTAAGACCCATGCATTTCTGTAAGAGATCTTTTTAAACTGTAAGATGTTTTTCTGGTTCGGTACATTTTTACACAACTGCTGCTCAAGACAAATACTGCTCAAGATTAAGGATTCCATAACATACTTTGTGATGATTTTATCGAGTTATAATTCCTGTTTTATTTCGGTAGCAATTACTAGTACCATAGTTCGTTTATTAACAGATGACTTTACAATCAGAAGAATATTTAAAATTGAATGATCCTGTCATATAATCTGAGCGCTTGTAGTTCGGAAACGATAATCCTCCATAGCCACTTACGACGCTTACATAATAAATGAAAATGGATAACGGATACCGGATCCGGGATAAGGAAGTAGTCAACTGCATCATGTTCATTTATCCAATATAAAATTGTATGCAATCGTATAAAATGTTTTTAAGTTAAACAGGATTCTCTACCTTATCGTTAAGTAACCCCAATACATAAATAAAAATCAAGAAATAATCTTCAATAACATTTTAATATCATGGCAGAAGAATGAACTTTTGTATTAACTGCAAAGCGGTATAATCTATTATTTATCGGATTGTATGCATAAATATATTCAAAGTGTTACCGATCCGTCATCCGATAAGAACCGAAACGTACAAGCGCTTTACAAAAAAACGTCTTAGTAATCAGGATCAGATTTCATCACGCTCATTGGCCACTAGTTTGCGTACTCAGAGATGGCAATCCAGGGACCTGGGTGTGCATCGTAAGATGGGGTGGTGCACCCATCGGTGGTAGCGGCTTCCCCATGAGGGGATGTGGTAAGAACTGCTATGGGAAATACTATGGTATAATTAATTATTCACCGGATTGGGGCATAAATATATTCAAACAGTTACCGGTCCGTCATCCGATAAAAACCGAAACGTATAAGCGCTTTACAAAAAACGTCTTAATAATCTGAATTAGAAATCTTCAGGCTTATTGGCCACTGGTTTGCGTACTCGGCGATGGTGATCCAGGGACTTGGGTCTGCATCGCAAGATGGGGTGGAAGACCCATCGGTGGTAGCGGCCTCCCCATTAACGGATGAGGGAAGTACTGCTGGAGGGGATGGGGGTACATGTGGTGGGGGTGGCGGGAAAACTGCGCCATCTTGAGTTTCTCGATTTCTGCCTCTTGCACCCGTTTCGCCTTTGCCCGCCGGTTTTGAAACCAGATTTTTACCTGTTGAAGAAATAAAACATTATTATTCAGTTTAATAACAATATGCGAAGTATATATTGACATTTATTAAGTTCTATAAGAATTAAATTTAATTAAGCCCTAAATGGATTTCTGATATTTAATTTAGATACAAGGTATTTACCCAGAACATTGAGGATATGAATATTTAGTTTACCCTTTAATAAGACAAGTATATACTTGAACCGTAACTACATATATAGGTACTCTTACAATAAATTATTATCGTACCGCGAAAAATGTTGTAATGTTTGTGCATACTTGTACCTAAATAAGTAGACAGGATATTTAAAAAACTTTGCAAGCGTATTCGCTTACGCGCTTCAAACTCGTATACGATTTTGCCGTTTAGCAGTTGACATATCTATACATTGTGTCCTGTTACCAGTAATTTACATAAACGTTAAAAAACCCTAAGAGCTTGCTGCTTTTTAACCAACTTGCTTTCAAATGTGTATTGCAAAGCACTCATTTACCCCCAATTAATAGTAGTTTTATTATTTACGCTTCATAAACAAATCAAGTATTGCTTATGAGACTCGTTATTTGTACATTTTGTGATGCTAATATTATATTTACCCTCTTAACGAAACAATCACTTGTGAACAACATCAATCCTATTTTAATAAATTGTCTTACAATTTGTGGTAAAATTTAGTACTTGGTTTTTAAATTTTAATGTTTGATTATTTATCAACGCTGTCTCACTAAAGCGAGCCCTAAATCGAGTATATCATGATCCTAGGATGAATTAAGCTAATATTGTGTGTACGCGCACAACGCGTACGCACGACGCGTACGCGTACGCGTATGCGTACGCGTACGCGTACGCATACTACGCGGTATTCATGATCCTTAACATACTCTCGAGCTTAACATATGTACATTATCTTTCTAGTATCATGATATTCACTGGTGCCAACCCATCACTGTCCCAGTGCTGGGCACGGGTCTTCTCTCAGAATGAGAAAGTTTAGGCTATAGTCCACCACGCTGGCCAAGTGCGAATTGGTGGACTTCACACACCTCCGAGAACTTTTCTTTAAGAACTCTCTGGGATATTTACCTGAGTTTCCGACAATCCAAGTGAGGACGAGAACTCCGCTCGCTCAGCGATGCTCAAGTACTGCTTGTCGACAAATTTGCTCTCCAGCGCTCGGAGCTGTTGCGCGGTGAACGGGGTCCTGGGTTTGCGGTTAGGTTTGTGCTTGCGTAGGTTGCACTTCAGCTTCGGTGGCTCGCCGTTAGCGTCTGTGGAGGAACGGTGGGTTAGTAATTGTGATAATAGATGAGTACATACATAAACAAAAAAATACAGGCAGGGATAGCCTAGATATGTAAACACTAGGCTATTTTTGCGGCTTTGATCAAATCTATCACAATAATGAGTGTTCTATGTGTTAATCTAGATCCTAAATAATGTGGGTGCTAAATTTCATCGCAATCTAACGGATAGTTTTTGCGTAAAAGAGTATCAAACACACATCCACACAGACATTCATGTTTCATAATATTGCTGGCTCTAAGCAAAGTTCCTAACTAACAGTATCGCCTCGTTGTATGGCTCAACCAGTTCTTTGAGCAAAATACATGCCAGCTCTTGGGTCAGAAACATCTAAAAGGGGCTTCCGAGGTTGCGGGCGGCTAGAGTGGAAGGTCGAACTGTTCGGTCAGGAGACAGGAAGGACGGCGGTATGTGTGGTCGCATACTGTCGTAAGGACCCATCTAGAAGGAGCCCGATGGGGTAACGTGGTCAGAGGATTCCGGTTGCGTTCCTTTGGAGATCCCGGAGTCCTCTTTATAGCGCCGAGGACGGCCACCGGGGATTTTAGTGCGGGTCAGAAACAAAAAAATAGAGATTATAAAAAAAAATAAAGCGTAGAATTGAATGTGAAACAACTTGTCTAGTTTTATAATTATTAACTTAAACAATCCAAGTAGGATTGTTGAATATCATTTAATTCACAGTTAAGGCAAATATCTTTAAATGAGTCAACGTTTAGATTTAAATTTAATGAATAGTTAAATGTGCTTCGAACAGATGTTTTCGATTAAAATATAAACAAACAAGAAACTGGTTTTCCATATTTGATAGTTAAGATATAATCAAATGAATTAACTTAAGATGCTCTATAATGTTAACTAGCGAGCTCGCTATATCATTTATATTCGTTAATTCTTATTCTTAACTAATTGTCTCTTATATAAATATTAATACATACTTTAAAATTCGATTCATCGGATTTAACATTAGGTTAACCTAAAGAAAATTCAATCAATTTTGAAGTAAAGGAATCTTTCCATACTTCGAGTATTTCAATTCTTTGAATTTATTAGTGAGCCAACTTTATTTAAGTTGTCAGATGCTTAAATTGTGGCTGCAATTTATGACTTGGCAATATTATTATTTGTCATTGGTCTCTTATAATATGTGTAATAAAATATAATAAATTAATATAATATAATATACACAGAATATGCCAAAGACCTACACGAAAGAATAATATTTTGTAATATATTATAATATGAAAGTAGCGAATAAGTCTTCAATACATGGTAACTGACTAATTTTAATAACTGTAAACAACCCCGTATGCGATTCTATACCAAAGGACGTCGGAGCGCCCTGATAAATTTTACTGGACCATTATTTCTCCTGGACTTTATTAAAAATATGTAAAGTAAGCATATTTAATATTTATGCATTTATGCACCTTTGTACTATATTTAAAGTACATAAAGATTGAATAAATAAAAAAACATGCGTGCGTACAAAGTACACATGTCAGAAGTGAAACTTTTTTGGCGAACTAATTTATAAATCTTGTTTATATTTATACAAATCTAAAACTTTAAATTTCCAAGATTAAGAGGAAGGGAAAAGGCGTGATACGACGTTCGCTCTGTCTCACTTTTTCTCTCAATCTTTCTCACTCGCTTGCTCCCTACTCTCACTCCACGGCTAGTTGCTCATGCTACGTTCGCCCTGTCTTACTCTCTCTCAATCGGTCTCGATCACTCTCTCTCTCTTTTCCGACACTTCCGTTGCATACCGGCGTGACGTTTCATCTGTAAAAATTTTACCCTCATGCGCCTAAATAAGTTTCACTTCAATAAATAATTCAATACAATGTAACATATTCATGAATTATTGTCAGTAGATACCAAATTCCAGAAATATTAACACTTTGCTGATCAAACATCGAAAAACTCATTCTACGTACGTAAATTGCTTAAACAAAAATTCAATCATCCGTTTATTCATAGCCAGGTACATGCTAAACTTTAATTATCGTATCTACCTTGGAGCTAATTTAATTAGCTATCAGCTGCAGATTAATACTGACATTTCAGAAGCAATAACGTCTACATGGAGCTCGGCTAAACAAATGTAGGGAGCTTTATTTATCAACTCTATCGGCGTGGTTAATAAACTTTATCTTTTAGACGAACTTAAATACCTTTGTTAATAAATGAAGTTGAATATTCCAACACATATTAATTTTATAAGTGCATGCATAATATTTTTTGTATTGTAGATAAATCGACTAAATTTCGTGAGGAATAACTATTATAAATGTAATTTATCTTTACCGGCAAAATAACTGGTCATATAAAATACCATTTTAGTAAATAAATATCATTACTTTAAATGTCCACCAATTCGCACTTGACCAGCGCGGTGGACTATGGTCTAAACTCTCTCATTCTGAGAGAAGACCCATGCCCAGCAGTGGGACAATAATGGGTTGACGAGAGACTTTAAATGACGAGATTTGAATAGGGATTTATAGTTTTTGTTGTTTGAATACAATAGTTAGACATATTGATCAATGAATAATGCAGGATAAAGCCTGTATTAGAAAAATAGGTAAAGATAAACTGATTACAAAAAAAAAACCTCTTTTAACCAGTAATAAAATTATTATATGATGTTAAAACAAATGGAGTTATTAAAAATTACTGTAACGTATTTTTTTAACATTTTGTGTAATATTTAGTAGCTAATTAATTAAAAATATCTCTTATATTTTTATTCTTATTAAGTATATATTATAAGTATTAAGTATTATTATATATAATAACGAGCACATTCCTATGCATTTATATGAGAAAACATTTCTATCCACGATGTCAGTTTCTGCCGTATAGCGTTGATAAATAAGGGCCTCTGTACAACTCAATAAAGGGAGCCGAAGTGTAGGCTGTGGAATGTCGTTCCTTCCATACCTTATAATAAATCGCATAATAAAACTTAAAATAAGCGAAAGGAAGTGACCCGAAGTCCAATGTGATAACATCGGTAACTTATTTAGCGAAACAAGCGTATTAGTACGCAAATTGGTGAATTTAACTGCTTCAGCCGGTTAGAAATATTTGATGGACGCCCACGCGTGCGGCATACCAAAGGTGTTATTCTACTAAACGTGTGCCTTCGCAAACAAACTACAACTTGATGTAGTAGGGAATGTTTTTTTTATCTGACAGAAGTAGCATACGAGCATGCAGTCCACCTGATGGTAAGCGGGCACTGCCGCTCATGGACACCTGCAATAAACTTCATATAGAACATGGGTTCTATCTGAAGTCAATCACAGATGCGTGATGAGCGCCTCATATCAATGTGCCGGCAACCAAAATGGTATTTATGATTCATTCTTAAATACATATGACAGAAACAAAGTAAGGGACTGAAAAGTCTTTGGTCTTAGTATTATACTCTTTATTGACGCGAATTATGCCAACGTTTTATATATTGTATGTTTTATCGTTTTTAAAAGGCTATGAAAGCTTAGACTATGCGCTTACGAAGAGGTTAAAGAGGTTAGTTTTCAAGTAACAAATTCCTAAAATGTATCATGTTATTCAATTATTATAAAAATAAAATGTGTGAAGGAGAGACATATAAATATTATAAGTGCTTTGGTTTATACATTGACGGCACCAAATTATAATAAAAATCAAACTTGTTATTTTAAATACAAATCTTATTATGATTCAACACCGAAAACAATACGTAACAAACAACATCTCATATAAAATGTCATATAGATGGAGCATTATTACTAATTGGTAGTAGAATAAGTCGCTAGATGTGTTTAAAGATACACAGTGGAAATTCGGCTTTCTGTGTCCAAATATAGAGAGATGGAGATCTCTCGATAACGATATTGCAACGGTATCTCGCGCGCTTTAGAGATCTCCGACCAAAATAAAATTAATACGCAATCTGAATGTTATTTATTCAAGGTTTTATTGTTAAAAATAATGCAGACGATAATAATGCTATTATATTTATTAATGCTTTGTTTTGTGTCATTTGTAACGAATAAGCTCTATCTGATGTTATTTCTTTGTTTTTTTTTTATAATGTTGAAGTTTTTCGGTAAAGAAAAATACCGAGACGTAACCTGCACACCCGAGAGATCTTTAAAAAAAGTTCTCAGAAGAGTGTGTGAAGTCCACTAATTCGCACTAGGCCAGCGCGGTGGACTATGGCCTAAACTCTCTCATCTGAGAGAAGACCCGTGCCCAGCAGTGGAACAATAATGGGGTGACGAGAATGTAGAAGTAGAAAACGGGTGTGCAGTTCAATTGATGGTAAGTGGTCACTGCCGTCAATGGACTTCGGCAATTAACCTCAGATCAGATAGGGTGTAGAGTTAGCTGAAATGGATAGGTGTGTTTCTTTTACCATATTCTCAGACCAGACCACAAAATGTCAGTAGAGACTTATCTTCCTGCAAACTTTACCATGAATTATAAAGATTCTGGTACTATTCATGGTAAAAAAAACTACATTCGATTTGAGAACCTCCTCCTTTTTGGAAGTCGGTTAAAAATTTGCATCTATCGGCCTAGTAACATACACTGCTAGACATAATTAGCTTTTAGACAATATAAATTTAGCTATCTCATATTTTTTGCCATTAATTACCGCGCCTAGCATGAGAGTTAATGGCCGCAGTAAGTACCAATATTATGACACAGCAGTAGGTAAAAAATACCTAGGACGCTGCTGCATATTATCTCCAGTTTGTCCCTTAGTAGGCTACGGCATTCACGGAAAGAGAGGCTGTTTATTGCAATAAGGTGTTTTCACTTTGTTTTCTACTGAAGTCGTTTTTGCAATTAAAATATGTGTTATTTACGTATTAATTGTAATTTTTCCTCATTTAAAACTCACACTGATTAGCTATTTGCATAAAACGCACATACTAACAACTACGCATTAAAATTAAAAAGAAAATAAAAGAGGTTCAGACTCCAGACTTCATTTGTTTTAAGAATCAATTTAAAAAGCGAACCGTTCGACCGGGAAGTACCACCGCCACACCTATTTCTAGCGTGAAACATTTCTTGCGTTTTGATAGAAGGGTGTTGCCGACACACTTTTATAGGAGGCGACCATCATAGTCCTCGGGTGTAGCAACGCATCTGTTATTGACTTCAGATAGAACCCATGTTCTTTATGAAGTTGATTACAGATGTCCATGAGCGGCAGTGACCACATACCATCAGGTGGACTGCATACTCGTTTGCTACTTCAGTGAGATAAAAAAAAGCCAACGAACTATAAAATTAGAGAGATAAATGTAGGTACTGGCAGATGCATTACAAAGATTACTTATATATTTGGACAGAGGCAATAGTGATATTCAAACCATCATACTGCACTTGACATATGTCAAAACTAACCAAGCTAAAAACCAAAATAAATGAAAACACCAGTAACATTATGTTGACACAACTAATTAGCATTCCTCATTAGCGGGTCAGCGATAGCGAAGTTGCGTTGGCTAATTTAAATAATTTTCATATTCCTATTAATCATGCCCTAATGTACATTTAAATTGATTCAAGATTAGCCAGAAACAGCCGTTTAGTCAAATCACTAATTACTTATTCTAATTAAAGTTGATTGACAACTTTTTTTTTATCGGACTGAAGTAGCAAACGAGCTACATGTCCATCTGATGGTAAGTGGTCACTGTCACCCATTTACATCTGTAATCAACTACATACAGAACATGGGTTCCGTCTGAAGTCAATCACAGATGCGTTGCTACACCCGAGGACTATGATGGTCGGCTCATGTGAAAGTGTGCCGGCTACCACACCCTTCTATCGAAACGCAAGAAATGCTTCACGCTAGAAATAGGTGTGGTGGTGGTACTTCCTCGGTCGAACTACACTGGTTCTGCCACCTTGGTTGGAACTTGTTTGAAAGTGTTGTCATTCAAAAAATAAACGTTTAAAGGTGTATATTAAAAATAATGATGAGATACTTCAACTACTGTACGGTACTTCTTTGATAAAGGTTTGAAAAGATTTATAAAATCAGTGATAGCCTAAAGGTGGAAATTCAGCCTCCTGATCAAAGGACCGAGGTTCAAATCTCATGCACCACTTTTTTCTAAAATAATATGCGTATAAGAAATTATTACTGCGTTCCCTAAAAACAAAGTGTGTAAAGTCTACCAATTATTCATAGTTACTCGTTCAAAGTGGACTAAATGTCTTACTCAATAATGAGTAGTCATATTTTTGTCGTGTAGTGTACACACTTAATGAATAATTGAAATTAATACAAATTTACACTAAGAAACGCGTAAGCTTTCAAAAGGTGTGATAAATGAGTCAATAAAATATATTGATTTAGGAAGACAATATCTGTGATGGGTTATCTCGTGTTGGATTTCTTATAAAATTTTAAAAAAATTGCTTTGTTTTGTTCTCGAGGGGGAAACCTTCCAAAACGTATCCAACGCCGTGGAAGCGACGCAGGGTTATGTGGGATTTTTACAGCACTAAAACCTCCTCGGTGGCCGTCCTTGGCGGTACGAAGAGGACTCCGGGATCTCCAAGGGAACGCAACCGGAATAAGTAACTTTTGCCTAGTAGAGTTTAAAACATTTTTTTTTCTTATAAGTATCTGTGTACAAAATTTCACAAACATTATTTATGCAAATTTTGCGTGTAAGTATAACACCTCCATTTACGTTCATAACTTTTAAATAATAAAAATAGTAGGCATAAAATAGAAAAGTCGTGTAAAATAGTACATACAATAAACTCATTAAATTCAACAAAAAATACGTCTAGCATTAGTCTACGTCTCTAGTTTATAAAATGTAGATTTATATATCAAGATTTAATTTATATTTTACACTAATTCACTTATCGCTTTCAAATTTATAACAACCATTAATTTTGAACACTTCATAAGCACTGCACGTTTTTTTCCGAAGTATGCTCAATGCGGTACGTACAATACGTTTAAAAAAACATAATAGTATCACCGGTCTCAATATTAACATATCAATTTCGTTGTCAAACCACCTAACGTCGCTTAATAGCTAATGGGCCACAAAAAAGAGAAAAAAGTAAATTATGTGACAGACGAAAAAAAGCCAAAGTGTATTAATGTCGTGTTTAGCGAACGTCAAAGCGCCGACGACGTACTGAAATAAAATTAGGCGTGGTTACACACGTGCGACTTTAAGCCGAGCGTGTGAGTCGTGCGACTAATATTTGTTAGGTAATTAAAGCTGACAATAACAAAATGTTGAATACCTTACGTTGTCATTTAGTATTTGAAGTTGAGTGAGGCATCATAAAATAATTTGATGACAGAATTGTCATTTGATAGACATACATAAATGGACGTTCACGAATAACTACAAATATAAATAAATTATTAATATAGATAGTTTCGGCTCTCGGCATTTATTTCAGCTAATGAATATAGTACATAAAAGAATTTAGTATAACATGTTTAGTTTAATTCGATATATTCGACCGAGAGCCCGGCAATCTATCACAAAACATACGTAAATTCAAGTACTTACATATATTTAAAAGGCGAAAAACTCGTAGACAAAAATATGAAATAAAATAACACTTTTGTATATATCAAAAATAAGATATATGTATTAAATTTTGAGTGAATACAATACAGGCAATACAGCACAAGCAGTACAGTACAGTACAAGCGTTTTAATTTACTTTTGTATATATAAGAACTAAATTAAATTGCCTTATTCATATAGTATTTGCTTTCCTGCATCTTTACATCAGAATTTACGCAAGCGGTAGTACCACAATTGATATCCAGAGTTCTACATCTTAACCTGTATTTTAATTAGACTAACTTTTCCGGCGCAAAGTCTGCGCTATGCAGGAAACCTTAATCCTCTTGCTTCTAAATTACCTCCTTTAAAAATACTTGTTCAAACTGTCGGGAGAGTCTTGTTAATTGTTAAAGAGATATCGGCTGCAGATGTTAGCTTCTGGATTTACTGTTGTGACACTGACTCGTGGAGAGAAATATGAGACGTTTTAAATTTTACTGCGCTTACCATTAGGTGCGATTGTTGAAGCTACTATTGAAGTAATGTTTGACTTTGTTGATTTATGTGATGATACAGATGAGTTTGAGTTTGTTTATAGTTTACGTTTGGCTATGAAGAAATTTTGAGAAAGCATTAGACTGGTAACAGCACTAATACAATTACACAACGAATCTAAATTCACAAGAATTTCATATAATGCGTTTATATGTAACGTGTTTTTATGTGTTGGTTTTTTAATGAAATTCGAATTAAACACTACTGATAAGTAAGCGTTAAAAAACATCCAAAAAATGAGGACAAAGGCAGTTTAAATGTTATTTTGCAGAGTTAAAGATATTTCTTATAAACGTGTGTCACTTTTACACCAACTAAATATGACAAAAAATTTCAAAAATTAGCAAGATAAATCACGAAAACGTTTCCGCTTTTCCGATGCGACTGTTTTTCAGACCGTACCTAACGCGTGGCTAAAAAGACAGTTGATATATTAATGATGATGCTTGCTTTTTGTGAACGGTACACCATTAATCGTGCGAGGCGTGGTATGTCATTCATTCCAATATTTTAAACGCTCGCCGTTCACTTGACGGTTTTGTTGTCTGTACAAGAGAGGCGGACATTCTTTGCGTCTCCCGGGAAATTTAGCATTCGTTCCCTCAACTGAATTATACTAACTAGTCACCCGTAGCATCGGCCGAAATTCGACCGTAATTTAAATTAAAAAACTAAACTTCATATTGTCCAAATTAGTACGAATATTTCTCTAATTCAAGTCATCTGTCATTCTTGACGTTGTGTCTTTTCATAGTAAGACATTGAATGTTCTATTTCATTTACTAAGTACATATGTGTTTGTGACAAATGCAAGGCAGTGTGTATAATGTATTTTTAGTTGATTTTATGTATGAAAAATGCATTATTTGAAAAAAATATTAACATTCTGCACTCCTTCTCTACGTCCACTATAACCGTGCAAAATTTCGTACTAATCCGTCCGCGGCATATTACTTAAAAATCCGTCACAAATTTTTGCTTCACGTATTAATATAATGATGACTATCAATAACGAAGATATGTCACAAGCTTGCGATAAAACTGTACGAACCCTTTATACTTCGCTCAAATATTGTGATTAACGATTGAATTACTGCTAACATGATCATTTGTACTGTAGGTCTTTGAAATATGAATCCGTTGAGATTTGTCAATAAGACACGTAAGTAGACAAAGACCTTTTTTCACCGCCATAATATTTAAACATAAATATTGTTATTTATATACAAAGTTTTTTTTCTTCGATATAATATTTAACAATAATTATGTTACTGTAAAATTCCAACGCCATTTACTTAATTGTAAGGGTTTACCTTGGTTAGTCTCAAAAAATAAATACGCCTAGATTTGTCCGCGTGCAAGACCCATATTGTTCCATCTAATTTATTGGACAAAGTAGATACAGAATGTTAATTTACATTTTAATGTTAATTCACAAAACCAACACTTTCCAAATTAACATTGATGAAAGGAAGCCTGAAAAATCGTCTCTCTTCTAATAAAATTCCTTGGTTGTCTGGGTTAATCTGAAGTTTTACTACTAAATCTTTGGATTTATCGTTATAAGGGTTGTAACAGTATGTACCTAAATAATATATGTATACGTAACCTAACCATGTTTTTAGTTTATTAAAGTAGTCGACCCGGCGAACTTCGTTCCGCCTAAAAGTCAAAAATCTAATATTATCAGTGTTTCTCTACTATATTATACTTATATTATAGATAAAAACTTTCCTTTTGAATCACTCTATCTATTAAAACTGCATTAAAACCGTAGCGTAGTTTTAAAGATCTAAGCATACATAGGGACAGACAGCGACAAGCGACATTGTTTTATACTATGTAGAGATGATACTTACTAATATCGTTCAAAACTACCTTCCTTAACCTAAAAACACAGTTAAAACAACACGTGTTCATATATTATTAATAGTCATACCGCTTAGCTAAACTATCGCATTAAACGATAATTTATGTCACCGGCATACCCTAAATAATCTGTACCAAAATACAAAGAACTATTAACAAGTGTTCCCGAATTCCAACTACACCCACAATATTTATCTGATCAAACGAGCCATCCTAAACTCTTAACCATTCAACTAAACCCAATCGCTCAAGTTGGGCCATAGAAAACGCGGAAGCACCGCTTTTAGTTAAGTGCCCGGTTATTTATAGACAATGGCGTCCCTTTTGTATTTTTTAATAGATTTCGTGTCATACAAACTTTATAAATGGCGTTGGGAATAGACGACTTAGATCTCTCTTTTAAGCGGAAAGATATGTTTGTTGTGTAATATTGATGTGGACACGACGTTAATGGTTCTAAGATATTTTAGTATAAATGACAGTTGGAAATGAGATTCGATTAATGATACCTAACGATGAAAATACATAAAAATAATGCATTTTATCATTATGTATCATTAATTGAATCGAATTTAACTGTAGTTGTAATTGAAATTGATATAATACAAATAAATTTGCATCCAATTTTTGGTACTTATTGACAAGCTCAAAAAGATCACAAAGCTTGTGAATAAGTACAAGAACAACCGTTACTATTAAAAAAGTACAAAACAGTCTTGTCCTACTTATGTACTTACTTGACTGCAGATGACTTCTCGCATTTATTGCTAACCGTTCTTAAACAATATGGCTCCGTAAGTTGTATGGCCCGAAACAGTTTAATCTTAAAGCGTACAGCGCTGTGTCGATGCATGCGCTTACAAATAGCGCTATTCAATGGGACATTAGTATTTTGGCGCGTCGCCAACAACGTTACACTGTATACTAGTGATGTGACTCGAGCCCTGTCTTTTATCACTCGAGTGTATTTGTCATACTCGTATCACTTGAGCCTCTATGTACTCGAGTAATCGAATCAACTCGGTGCACGGATTGATTCTAATCGTTTAAGCACAGTATGTCTATGCTTTACTACCCACTTTTATAAACCGACACCGACAAGTTTAAACGTGCCTTTAGTTAACGTACAAATAATAAGAAAATAAATTGATTGGACATTCAGTCAATAAAATTGTAAAATATATGTAATTTTAAATTGTCGTTAGTTGATACTCCGAAAAATAGTATGCTAATAAAAGTGTTATTAAAAAAAAAAACCCTCGAATTGCAAACTTGCAACTCGAGTGAGATTTAACTCGAGTAAATCGAAAACTCGGGTGACTCGAGTTACACGATTCTTTTCGAGTCACTACTGACTACTGCATACGCCTACAGCACTTGACTTGATACATGAAACCTTTAATAATGTCATTTTACGATATAAATATCATTAGATTTTTATACGATGAAATATGGTCTTCATTATCACTATATGAGATTTCATTTAATTAATATCACTTGGTTAATTGACTTTAGTGTAGTTTAAAAGTTCAGTTTCGTAAAGAATTATTCCCAAATAGTAATAGATAGGTAGCTACTACATGCATTTTACTTATTGAATAATTGTTTCTATTGTTTTATGATTAATTTTATTATTGTATTTAACGTTGCTACTATGGGTATTTATAATGTGTTTTTTATATATTTTATGCGCTGAAGGTCCGACGATGCTGAGATTTTTCCCAATAATTAACAAAAAACTAACCCAAAGCGAAATGTACCCGGGTTTGAATAAATGTTAAACTATTTAGGAGTAACTACAGACAGATCTATAAACTTTTAACTGCAATCCCTACTTCCATACTAATATTATAAATGTGAAAGCGTGTTTATTTGTTCCTCTTTCCCGTCGCCACATAGCTATTATATGATATGGTTTATATTTTGGGAGGTAGTTAGGAGGGTTGAGAGTGACGTAGGCTACTTTTTACCGCGCTCTCTCATTCCCATGAGAATATCGATGTTTTGTTAGTTGATACATATTAAGTAGTTCCAGGCGTTGTTAATAGATGGCGTTAGTAAAGTTCATTTGCAATTTTTGAATCGCGATATCAAAAGCTGATGTTAATTCCTTTGACCGTGCGGGCGAAGCTACGGGTAAGAGCTAGTAATGACAATATTGAATCCAGGGTAGAGAGCGACACGGGCTAACACGTCATTACACTAAGTACAATATTATTATTCGCGCTTGTTCTTGTCTCTTTCGTCCCCCATATTGAGAGAACGAGACGGACTATGACAGGACGTGGAATTGCATTCGCAGTACAAATAGCACTATTCAATGGGACATTAGTATTTTGGCGCGCGGCCAGAGAATGTTTTTTAGTTTGTTTCTAAAACACTGATTTAAGCTGTTTTGTTGTTTAATGGCTGTCACATATGAAGGGTAATTGACTTTTGTATTTAATTAGAAAATGGTTAAATGTTTAATAAAAATGCAGTAGTCGTTTTATGATTGTAATATTTATTATAAAATCTTGAGGTACTTGAATGATAAAACAATATATGTTTTTTTTTAATTTATTGAACGGTATTGATAATACATTATAAAAGACATAATTTGTAATATTTTTTATTTTTCAAAATCTGTAATGATATGTATTCAGTGTAATATCTATTACATTAAATCATATCGGCTCATTATTGAACATCATAATAACGAATGGTAATTACATAATTTTGTAAAAGATGTTTCATTCCTACACATTTTTATCTTTAATATTATGGATCCCTCAGAATTTCTATATTCTGAACGGTCAATTTAGGCCTTGTACTATTTATAGGTACTACTTAACTAATCTAGGGTATCGTAAGCCGTTGAACCTGGATAAAGTAGCCAGTGGTGGTAGAGCCAGTGTAGTTCGACCGGGGAAGTACCGCCGCCACACCTATTTCTATCGTGAAGCATTTCTTTGCTTTTCGATGGTAGGGTGTGGTTGCCAGCACACTTTTATATGAGGCGACCATCATAGTCTCGGGAGTAGCAACGCATCTGTGATTTACGACAGATAGAACCCATATTTTGAAGTTGCTTACAGATGTCCATGGGCGGCAGTAACCACTTACCATCAGCTGGACTGCATGCTCGTTTGCTACTTCATTCTGATAAAAAAAAAGATGAACTAAAAACGGTGGTATTTTTCCTAAAAGAAAATTGTATACAATGTATCTTAAAAATTGTATCTTAAATATACAATGTATCTTAAATATAGGTATTCTGTTTTTGTTGACGGTACACAAATGAAGTGGTCTTGACGGTTTTGTTGCGCGGTAATTGATTGGGAATGCTTCTATAATTAGGAGCGTGACTTGTTGCCGACTGTACATAATAGGTATGTATGACCACGCGTCTAATGGGAATGTTTTCAGTGTAATTGTTGTAGGTACCTATTGTTTTGTACCTAAAAATACTTTGAGAAACATACTCAGTACTTGAAAGTTTAATTTAGAATTACATTTTAATTTAATTAACTTCAATAAATAGTACATTTAGTTGTTTGTAATTTGTTTCCCGGAAACGACTCTACTATCTACTTTTTTACAAAACATGTTACACAACATCGGCTTATTATATTATTCATAAAATAATTTATTGATTAAAATTATTATTAATTATTCTTTAAGCATTAATTAATGCTTCACTTGCAGTCCATTTGTGTACCGATAGTTTAATAAGCTTATGTTTAATTTTTGTTTCAAAATTATGATTTATTTTAAAATATCTTTTAAATCTTTTGCCGACAAAGAAGATACTCATATCATAATTTTGGACCTACCTTTAAAATTAGGTAATTTATTATAATATATACGAACCCAGTATTTCACATATAAATATTCACCATAAATATAAAAACAATAAATTTTACAACATAATAAAACCTACGCGTCAATAAATAATTTTATTATATCAAATATTAATTAGTGACATTTTGAAAACCGATATTTAAATTTATTGTCGTTTGTATGGCGTGACTCGTTTTATGGGCAAACGTGATCGTTTTATCGTTTTTTTAATTAATACGACCGAATTCACGAACATGTTAAAATGAGTGTTCCAAATATTTAATTAGTAATGTAAAATTGAATAATCGCCATATGTTTATGGTCATTGGTTACAGTAATATTTATCATAATTATGTTACAATCAACGAACGCATAAAAATAATGACCCTACGAATTTGATAAGTGTTCTCACACGATGATTTAAAGGGATACACAAACTATAAACATGAATTGAAATGTTCTCGTCAACCCATTATTGTCCTATTGCTGGGCATGGGTCTTCTCTCAGAATGAGAGAGTTTTTAGGCCACAGTCCACTGCGGTGGCCAAGTTCGAATTGGTGGACTTCACCTCTGAGAACTTTTTTTTTAAAGAACTCTTTTGTGTGTATGTTTCCTCGCGATGTTTTCCTTCATCGAAAAGCAGTGATAATTAATTTCTAATACATACGCACATAATTTTAGAAAATCCAGTGGTTTGAACCTTGGACCTCCCGATCGAGAGGGCAAGTTTCAACCAGCAAAATAAGTTGTTAAACAAAAAAAATTTTGAGTTCCGTATGAAAGGAAAACATGTAACTCTATCTATTCTAAGACGACTATTTCTAAGTTTATCCATTTCTCATCTGTATAGTGGCTGCTCTGCGGTTCTTTAAGAATCATGAGAATTGCAACTCCGTTCTAATAATAACAATAACAAGTCTTCAGTCAAATAGTAGAGATTTGTAGAGCAATTAATCTACTAGAAGTTAGCCGTACAGCTTTATAAGCCACGAAATCCTTTGTAAGCGGACCGCACCGATCGAGTAGTCACGGGGTGCCGTATACCAAGACTTATAAAGACATAGACAGGTACCTAAAATTCTATTTGTAAATTTTATTGAAATAATTGTAATCCATACTAATATTATAAATGTGAAGGTGCGGTTTGTTCCTCTTTCACGTCGCCACAAAGCTATTATGTGATATGGTTTATATGTTGGGAGATAGTTAGGAGGGCGGAGAGTGACGAAGGCTACCTTTTACCGCACTCTCTCATTCCCAAGACAATATCGATGTTTTATTAGTTGATACATATTTAGTAGTTCCAGACGTTGTTAATAGATGGCGTTATTAAAATTCATTTGCACGTTCTGAATCACGCTATCAAATGCTAATGGTATTTCCCTTTGACTGCACGGGCGAATAAATATATTAATAATATTATTAATAATGATAGTCAAATATTATTTAGATTTTTTACAGTTCATGTCATGTACCAGTGGCACATTAAAACGGTTGCACGTTACAGCTTTATAAGATACTTTAAAATCTATAAGATACTTTATGACCAACAAATAACGCGGATTCAACCTTTGACTTTATTTTTTTCTTACAAATATTATTAATTTTGTGATGTCCAATTACTACGTATTTTTGTCGAAAAACTAAGGATCTATGGAATTTATGTATTTGGATATACCGACTTAGTTTCTAGAAGCCCTTAAATAGAGGTGCAAAACTATCTTGACCTTTTTACAAAGGTCCATTGCCTACTTTTATATTTAAAAAAATACCAATTTGTTTATCTGTACACCTTACGGCTTTTATAGCATCTGTGGTCGTTATTAATAAATGAACATGTTAATGCGCGTGCGCATCACGGCGGGGTGTCTTAGTCCACTTGGACTCCCACGCCGCGTGATGATATACTGTTGCTTACAAAAGGTTACTATTGAAGCGAATAATTCTTTGTATGCACTTGGTTCCAAAAAGTGATATACTTTTACTAAACCTTTCACAGTCCTACACTTTTATTAGTAAAAGTTATAAAAAATGCGATAGAATCGTGTGTGTTCTACCTCACACACCTATGGAAGCGATATGATGGATTTATTGTAGACTAGGATAATCTCGCGGCTTCGCCCGCTTTCCTAGGGTCCTTTTTCCTCACTAAAGGTGGCCGTCCTCAGCGCTGCGAGGAGAACTCCGGGATCTCCAACGGGACACAACCAGAGTCCTCCAGAGATGACCCTTTCGGGCTCTTCCCCAGCGAGCATTTGAAGCCACCGTATCTCCTACTGTTTATGACGGCATGCGACCACACATGCCGTCATTCTACACGGGTTCGCTTGGCTGGATGGTCCCACCTCCCACTTTAGCCGCATGCAAACCCAGAAGCCCCTTTTAGTCGGAACCGTAGTAGTCCCGGAACTACAGGGACAAGTAACGAGAGTCCTATAAGTTTCAGCGGTCAAATCAAAATTAAAAAAAAAAACAAATCCCACCAGCAATGTTTGCGTGAAAGAATAACACAGACATACATCCATACAAACTTTTGATTTTTATAATACGTACCTCTTGATAAGATGCGGATGTCTTGCATGGTGTCTTTTTTTAGAGTTTAATAGAGTTGCAGCTGTTTTGCAATGACTACACTGATATCTAAAACCGACGCAAAATAAAACTATAAATAAATTTATGTAAATAATATCCTATTTAGTTTACATTTTTAAGATCGTTACATCGTTATATAATTTAAATATAGAATACTGCAAAAAATCCAATGCATAATATTAATACTGCAAGTATACAATTATTTAATAAATTATAAAACTCACTGTACGTTCTGAGTAATATATATGATTAATTATAATGAAACATGTCAACAAGTCATTTATTAATAATTTTAATTACAGCTATTAATCATATAAAGGCCATATAAAAGTCACAAAAATCGAACAAAAAATTAATACCAATCCATAAAATCTTTAACAAAATTAGTCTCCATTACAGAGTCAATCACATAATAAATTAGCGAGGTCAGAATACAAAGGATTAGCAAATTTATTGCTACCATTCTTGAAACGTTAATTATGTATCAAAACCTTTAGGTTCCAAGAAGGTCCATTTGCTAACCGAACAATACGACGTCGGTTGCCACTGATGACAAATTATCTAATTCGCCACACTCGGTTATTTTAATTAACTTAGTTCCGGACCATATGTTGAATCAACTTAAATTATGAGAATTTTTAATTCATTTGCGAATATCGATTTATTTTGTACTGCCTGCGGTTTCACTCGCGGTTAAAAAAGTAAGATAAATTTAACTGTAATAACTTTTAATAGAAAAGGTGGAATTAATGAAAAATATAGACTAAGATAAGAAATCAAGCATTTATTAAAAAGATTCTACAAGCCATCTTATACTTATTAATTATTCTCTGTCTCAGATTTATTTTTAACCGACTTCAAAAAGGAGAAGGTTCTCAATTCGGTCGGTACATATTTTTTTTATATTTACAATTCCTTTTAATACTTTGTAAGACTTGTTGTAGAAAAGTTTACCTCTACAAAATTATCTACTATTATATTTTTAGTAGGTAATAAGACAGCCTTAAATTGCAATAATCTTTTTAGATTAATAAAGATTACTAAAATAAATGAAGTTTCTTATTCAGCAAGGATTGCTTAGCAAGCAAGCAGGAAGGATTTTCTATGCAGCTTTTAAATATAAGCAGGGAGATACTTAGATAAAAAAGTAAATTTACTGCAAAACATTTGGCCTTTCAAAACGCACCTGACCAGTGTCAGGTATTTCAGTAAGTAAATATAAATATACCTACCACCACGATTCAACGAATTTGTTTCAAATATCAATTAATTCTTCGCCTATATTAGTTATTTTAAGGGTTCCGTATTCAAAGGGTAAAAACGTAACCCTAAGACTCCACTGTCCGGCTGTCTGTCACCAGACTGTACATATCTCATGATCCGTGATAGGTAAACAGTAAAAATTATAAACGGAATAAAATAAGTATTTAAGGAGGCTCCCATAGAACACAATTAATTTATTTGCCGTTTTTTTATAAATAACTAGCTGAACCACGCAGCTCCGATTGCATTAAAAAACAATGTATTTATTGTTCCGTGGGAATAAGATATTTTCCAACAGTAAAAGTAGCCTATATGTTAATCCAGAGTGTCAGCTAACTCCCTACCAAATTTTATGAAAATCACTCCAGCCGTTTAGACGTGAAGAAGTAACGAAAATACCAGCACAAACTTTCGCCTTTATATTATTATGATGGTACTGAACCCGTCATGCGCGAGACTGACTCGCACTTAGGCTTATTTATAAAACTTTAAAGCTTTTGCCGGTGGCTTGTTCGCAAATTGACGAATTTAAGCCGTTGGTTTCGTGAAGGAATGCATTCAAAAAGGAGCGAAGAGTATTTTAATGGCCATTTCTAATTGGTCATTGGAGACATTCGGAAAGTTTTTAAACATTGTGAATTTTATGTTGCTTTGCTGTGCGAATTAGTGTTAGAATACAGAAACTAAAGTACTTAATTAAAAGAGATAGGTAGGTATGCTTGAGTTCCCGAGCTTTTTTTATAATATTGAAGTAGCATACGAGCATGCAGTCCACCTGATGGTAAGTGGTCACTGCCGCCCATCTGTAATCAACTTCATATAGAACATAGGTTTTATCTGAAGTCAATCACAGATGCGTTGCTACTCCCGAGGACTATGATGGTCGCGTCATATAAAACTGTGCCGGCAACCACACCACTTACATCGAAACGCAAGAAATGCTTCACGCTAGAATAGGGCGTTTTCAAGGGAGGTATATGATTCGTACGAGGGGGGGGGGGCTACTGCCACTACACCTATTTTTTGTGAAGTAGGTTCTTGCGTTTCAGTGGAAGTTATCAGGAATAACAACGCGTCTATGATTAACTTCAGATAGAACCTCTATTCTGTATGAAGTTGCTTACAGATGTCCATGGGTAGCAGTGACAACTTGTCATCACGTGAGGTGCATGCTCGTTTGCTACTTTGATAAGAAAATAGAAGATTGTGCTCAATGGCGAAAAACGGATGAACGTTGGAAAATTTTATGACTGTAATGAAACATTATTAAATTAAATTAATACCCTTTAAATTAAATTAAAATATACCATTTTTATGTCATTTAGTTTGGGAAAAGATAACATAAGATAATTAAATTTTCGAAGTGTGATTGGGTTTCATAATTACCGATAGGTACTTGTTGTCCAAATTAATATTAATTAAATATTGTAATCGTATATTATCACAAGGTGCTAATTTTGCTAAACATCACAAAACTTAAAATAACGCATGAATAACATCAAAAACAGACACACTAGAATGTATTTAGAAGGTAATATAACTTTAATGGTAACACCGATCATTTCACCACAAAGTAGTTCTAGCCTCGTAATTTACTGACTGTACTAACACTAACGGAACACTAGTACAGTACTACTATTGTCTTCAGTTGAAACCGAGTTCGTTCTGAGAACGACTAAAAATATGCAGTTTTATGTCAAGTAGCCTTAGGACGAATTTGAGCTCTATTCAACAGCAAGTCGGGCCAATTAGTAATATTGTTTGCTAATTTGCTTGCAGGAAGCACGGATGGCGTGATGGGGATCCGAACACCGTATAATCTCCACTGATGTTATCTGAAGATTTATTATCCTCTGTCAACGCCCGAAAGATGGCAGCACGCGTCAATGATCGCTACAGTTTATCTCAACCCTTTTATCGACTTTAAACTTTAACGTTTAAAGTCAAAGTGTAATTTCGTTTAGGAGTAAAGACCTCCCATATTGTTGAGGACGCATTAGGATTCATAGTTTAAAGAGATGTTTAGCATTTGTTATATATTTAGACAGGTAACCATAAAACTAATAATGCTTTTACATATTGGTGAAGTTTACTTCAAAGTATTTGCCTTAAGCTAGTTTAGTTAGGTAGATGTTTAACCCGTATGGTATAGACCTACTTAGTCGGGTACATGCGTGTTTATTTATACAAAAGAAAAAACAAGCGGTTTTACATGAAACATTACTAGTAAAAATCATTGTAATTTAGTCATTAAGTACAACAATTCATGTTGGTAGAAGGCAGGTAAGAGATCTGTTTAATTACCTGTTGTTTAAGAACCTTCTATTATAAACGACGTGTAACCCCACCTTAAATCCAGTATACCTTACAAACGATTTTTTTCAATTCGAATAATCGTTACGATCCTGGCATTCGATCGAGCGATTCGCACGCAAACGAATCGATTAATCGCTCCGTTACACCATCCAACGGGCGGAGTTACGCGTCAATAAAATACTTGTAAAACTATCGCAAAATGAATTAAACAGATGGTGAGCCAATTAGGGAAGGCAATCGTGCGAGTACTGGACGAAATAAACGGCTAAGTGCGAGTCGGACGTGGTCTAAGGGTTCCGTAGCATCAAAAACGGCAAAAAAACACGTTCGTTGTAAGGGAGCCGCCCTTAAATATTAGGTTTATTCTGTTTTTGATTGTTGTTAAAGCAACAGAAATATATCGTATGGGAAAATTTTATTTTGCTATCACGGTTGAGGAGATACAGCCTGGTAACAGACAGATAGACAGACAGACGGACTGACAGCAGACGGACAGACGGACAGACGGACAGATGGACAGACGGACAGACGGACAGACGGACAGACGGACAGACGGACAGACGGACACACGGACAGACGGACAGACGGACAGACGGACACACGGACACACGGACAGACGGACAGACGGACAGACGGACACACGGACACACGGACACACGGACAGACGGACAGACGGACAGACGGACAGACGGACAGACGGACAGACGGACAGACGGACAGACGGACAGACGGACACACGGACACACGGACAGACGGACAGACGGACAGACGGACAGACGGACAGACGGACAGACGGACAGACGGACAGACGGTCAGACAAACAGACGGTCAGACTGACAGACGGACAGACGGACGGACGGACGGACATACGGACAGACGGACAGACGGTCAGATAAACAGACGGACAGACGGACAGACGGACAGACGGACAGACGGACAGACGGACAGACGGACGGACGGACGGACATACGGACAGACGGCCAGACGGACAACGAATTCTTAATAATACGGTTTCGATTTTACTTTTTGAGCACGGAACTCTAAAAAGACCACAAACCGGCCGCTGTGTTGTCCCGCGCCTTATTTTATGTCTCATAAGGTATCCTTTCCAATGTATCGCGTTTCAGTAATAGGGTTTCGGGTTACAAGCGCTAACGAGTATACAGCCCGAGATAAGCCTTTACAGTTATTCTGATAGACAAATATGGACGTATTTATCTTTAAGTTTGCACTCGGTACGGTTTAAGGCGCGTTATGTCATTATATGCCGCTAATTAGCTTAATGTAGAGAGGCTCGACAAATTCGCAATAGGCTGCCTAATTGGTTACCGGATTCAGCCATGATTTATTTGCTTGATTACATAATCGTGGTTGTTTTTGCTTGGATTTTTGTGAAGCGCTTTCGTAATGGTTTAAGGTACGAATGAAAATTGGTAGCGAAAAAAGTGATTTAAGTGATTTCGTGAGACTAAAAGGTTTTTGAAGTATCTTAATGATACCGAAGACGTACTGCTATGCTTGGGGAATATGATATGGTGGATATCTATGTGTTGATACATAAGATATTATATCTTAGTTCTTTGGTTCAATGACCGTGTAGCTCTTTATTTGTTTGATGTAAATCACATGGGCTTAAGCTACAGTAACTAATTAATATTAAATGTATTGGCTTCAACTAATATTATATTTCACCGTTGTGAACTAAAGGAATACTGAAACATAGTCTACTATGTTTCAATACGACTTCATAGACGTAGTACGCAGACATTGTTGTCTATGGATAAGTAATGCCAAAATACACCAATTTTGTAATCAGACAAAAAATCAGTACCACAAAGTCCGTTTATCACTTCGTTGGCACCTCTATAAACGGACCCATGTACTTAATAACTCAATAAGTGTGAAATTAAAACGTTTAATACTTATCAAAGTTATAGCGAATGCTTTGTATTGGAACAATTTCACATTAACGTAGAGTCGCAGTTTATGAGGTCTACGCTCTACTAGAGCCTGCAAATTCTCCATTACACCTCTATTGTGTTCTTAAACTATTATTTTATTGGCTAATATTGTAAATGGAAGGAATTTTATTATATACCCGCCGACCCGAATCGTAATATGTAATAATCAAATAATTTAATCGACTGTGCTATATTTTAACTGGTTGGTACCCGCGACTTCGCGCGCGTAAATTATAATACACATATTCGACTACATCTTCGTTAATCCATTATCGAAGTCAAAAATGAAGGAGTTTGAGGCCGTAGTGCCTGAGATTTGGACCTCAGACCCTTGATTGAGGGGCCAAGTTTCTAATATTAAGCTTTCACTGCCTACAAATATCTTTATAACCGACCCCTTAGGGGCCAAATATCATAATATCTTTTCTTATTGAAATCTACATTATAAAATAAATCTAATGTCTATTTTCCATTGTTCTAGCTTAAATACATATTTTAAGGTTAGTCAAAAGTGAATGACATACTAATAAACAATTTGCGAAAAAAAAACGTACTTTTTTATAAAAAATGAAATATTTTAGTTTTTTAACAACAATTTATGCTACATTAATTTATATAATCACAGTTATAATAAAAAGTTAAATTCTAAATTCACCTGATTTATTGGTAGTGGCGACGTTATTAAAAAATAAATAAAAAAAAAAATTAGTACGAGGTTAAATAGCAATAAAACTCCAATTAACTATTTAGTTTAAATCAAGATGTTGTTAATTTTAAATTTATAAGTACATGAATTAAAGGTAAACTAAAGCTAGGAAAATATATTCTTTATCAGATTTCAGTTTTAACTGAAATTATTCGCTCTTTACTTAATACCACGAACCATAATTTGTCACATAATAATGGTAAATATAACTTTCACGTTGAAAATATTGCTGACATAAAACCTTAAACAGTTAACGTTAGTAAATTACCCTGATAAGTATACGATAGGGTAAAAGAAGTTGAAGAAATAACCCACTTCCAAGTATTGTCCCACTGCTGAGCACGGGTCTTCTCTCAGAATGAGAGAGTTTTAGGCCATAGTCCACCGCGCTGGTCAAGTGCGAATTGGAGGACTTCACACACCTCAAAGAACTTTTTTTGAAAGAACTCTCGGGTGTGTAGGGTTCCTTACGACGTTTTACTTCACTGAAAAGCAGTGATAATTAATTGTAATAAATCTAATACGCACATAAATCAGTGGTGCGTGCTTGGGTTTGAACCTCGAACCTTTCGATTGAGAGGGCTAGTTTCAATCATTAGGCTATCACTGCTCTCAATGTGCATATAAACATCTTATTTTTCACACATGAAAACGCACCCAATCAATGATTTTTAATCACACCGTAATACTAGTAGCGTTATCAAGTAATTGGTACGTAATTAGAAAGAATCTTTCATTGAAACCATTAGCCAGTGCGATGGAGCACGACTGATAAAGGTTCAACAAGCAATAATTTTAATCGAATCAATCCATTTTCTATTATTAAACCTTTGTAGCTGTTAGGCTGCTTACACAATGTTGTCCTTTCAAAAGGACGTTTATAAATCGTGCAATATAAGTGTCCTTTGTAAGTAACATTCAGAGAAATATATTCAACAAACAAGTTAAAAGAAAGGATCTACGTCAAGAAAAAATCAATTTGGCAAGTTGTACCTATTGGTTTTTAATATTAAAACTATATATATAGTGTAACAATCTTTGTTACATGTTTAAGTTTTTTAAAAGCTGGTTAATTAAGTCGATGTGACTAAAAAAAAATGTATGAAATTTAATATTGTATGAAATATTCGGTACATTTCATCGAATCGGTTCGGTCAAAGTTCGGTCAATGTCATACAATATTAAATTCATACAAAATTTCATTTCGTTAAAATTATATTGAACGTCCATAGTACTTTGAAACGCTTAATTAATTAGGTTAATTAAATATACAGAAGAATATAATATATACTTATTAAATAGAATGTTGAATCTCAATCATATTTTCGTAAAAGCTTCCGGATAGTGAATAAGCAGCTTAACGCTCGTAAACAATCGAAAAAGTAGTAATAGTCGCATTAACGCATATTGTGGACTTTAACTGCAATATCGGCGGGTGCGTAGGGTTGCTATACTATATTCAGTAGTACGTACTATGTACATACTATGTGTAAAAGTGGTAGAACCAGTGTAATTCGACCGCGGAGGCACCACCGCCACACCTATTTCTAACGTGAAGCATTCCTTGTGTTTCGATAGAAGGGTGTGGTTGCCGACACACTTTTATATGAGGCAACCATCCTAGTCCTCGGGAGTAGCAATGCATCTGTGATTGACTTCATATAGAACCTATGTTCTATGTGAAATTGCTTACAAATGTCTATGGGCGGCGGTGACCACTTACCATCAGGTGGAGTGCATGCTCGTTTGCTACTTCATTTTTATAAAAAAAAAAAAACAGAATTGATACCTACAAAAAAAATTCTAATTGGTTCTGAAAAACGTCGGCAACCCTAAATGTTCTCGATAAGAACCTGTTCCATTACGTTTTATTTTTCAGTGGTCGGACCACTGTACGTGGTTCGATTCCGACCCAGATACGAGGGTGAGGTGTATTGCTCATTTCGTACGTTTGTTCTGCTTTACTCTTTAGCAAGAATACAAATTACTTGAGAACATGTTAGCATTACACTCTTATAATAGCGAGAATAATTAGATTACTGCCCTGAGTAGGTAGGTACAGGATTTATTGATAAGCAGAAATTTTGAAATAATTTTAATATGTAATGGGTACCTACTTCCGATATTTTTTTGAATTTCTTTGAGGACATTCCGATCCAACAACATTGATCGTCTTAAAATAATTCAATGGCACATCACTAGTGCTCATTACTACATAGTATAAAACAGATATACTTAGACAGTGGGAAGCGGCTTTTTCACTGTCTGTCCCTATGTATGCTTAGATCTTTAAAACTACGCTACGGATTTTAATGCAGTTTTCTTTAATAAATAGTTTGATTTAAGAGGATGGTTTTTATGTATAATGCATGCATAATATAGTGGAGGAACTTTTAGATTTTTGCCTTATAGGCGGAAAAAGTTCGCCGGGTCAACTAGTTACGTATCAAAATGTATAAATTCCACTTTAATATTCATTTGAAATAATATTATCATATGAAATAGTAAATATGAATGATCTAACACTGTTATCATTGTTGTTTTTAATAGAAGTGTAGACAACAAAAAAATAAGTAAATGATCTATTAGTTCGATGTCGCCCATGGGTGTCTGAAAAACACTAGGATGCGATTGTAGTCTCATTTCCATATGCATAGATGCGTTTTATTCCTGAAGATTTATTTAATAATAATAATAATAAACAATTTATTAATACAGTCGCATACGAATCGCACCAATTCGCACTTGACCAGCGCGGTGGACTATGGCCCAAAACTCTCTCATTCTGAGAGAAGACCCGTGCCCAACAGTGGGGCTATAATGGGTTGCCACCATACGAATCGCATAGAAATCTGCATAAGAACCGAAATAAGAATCTATGATTTATGTATCTATGTTTCATTCTATTTCCATACAGGTTTCTAATATAATCAAGTAGGTACTCACTATATTACACTTGAGTAATTAACCCCCACTACGACAATAGCAAGCAACGACTCGTTATTAAAAACCAACACAATAATATAAAACGCAATGGTTGACATTCTTAATCTCGAGCCGTTAAATAGAATTTTTCTATTTATTTGCATCGAAACGCGAATAAAAACACTTAACAATTTGCATTAAGCCGTATCTATAAAAACAATAGGTTTAAAAAACTACCGTCGCATGCTAGGAACCTGTAATGGCCACCAAGCACGAATAGCTTCAGTTTTCAGTCAATTACTTCTAATTTTTAATACATTTATTGAGTTTTATGGTAATCGTTGCAAATAAGCAAGCTTATAGCCTGCGTTTTTTATGTTCAAAGGAGCCGACAGACATTAATGATGTATGTATATTTATCGCCATTTGTTATAAAATGTTACCTACACCACGGAAAAGGTAATATTTTATTTATGGCCCTTGTAAACTATAAACATTTAAATTGAAAGAGAAGATATGTGTAAGGTTAGTTTACATATTCTATGATTTACGTACATATATTTCAGTTCATGCCAATGAATATAATCTAGTTTAATAAAACATAGCTATCAATCTACTCTGAAAATCAGTTTATAGACATTTATTCTCAAAGAAGACACACAAAATGGCTACTCCTTTATGGTAAACTCGTTTAAGTTTCTATGTCGTACTATGACTGTTCTTATGTCTGTCATCGTCAACCAACCCATTATTGTCCCACTACTGGGCACTCTTCTCACAGAATGAGAGAGTTTATGCCTTTGTTCACCGCGCTAGCCCAGTGTGAATTGGTGGACTTGCGTCTCTCGACACCCTTTAAACCAGAACGCGACACCGCTAAAAATGAACAGGTGTAGGTACTCTCCGTTCCTTTATAATTAAACCATGTAAGTTTCTACCACCTTACAAAATAGAATAATATAGCACTGTTTGTAATGTAATGAAATGAAATGTCTTTATTTTTTGTATTGGCCTACGGGGGCACTCACAATTTGTCAGCTACATTTTATTACAATCATATTTTTTACATCGATTCCCGGCCAGACAGGTACCTGAATGATGAGTTTAGATTCATGTTCTGGGTCTGGGTGTTTGTGTATTCGTCTTGTGTGTGTACATGGTACCCACGACACAGGAGGAAATAGGAGGAAATCCTGGCGTGGGGCTATGAGTTTAGAAAGCGTGTGTGCAGGTGTGCTTACAAATGTCAATAGGCCTATAGATTAACGCTGCCTAATAACATCTGTAACCCACCTCAGTTAAAATCACTGTCTCACAAAAAGCCACAAATGCGTTGCTACCTACGACTAAGAAATGAAATGAAATGAAATGAAATGAAATGTCTTTATTTTGCATAGGCCTTCGGGGGCGCTTACAAATTGTCAGTTACATTTATATATATTTTTTTACACTACCACCGGATCGGAACACGACCTCAACTGAGAAGATCCGGCAAGAAACTCAGTGGGTTTGTCTTTTTTCTTTGTATATCTTTTTTTTTTTATTTTTTTCTTTTTTTTATTTGCCATCTTGTTTTTACATGGGTAACAATAGTTAGCTCCAGTATCCTGCCCTACATTTGGCCTAACAAGGAGCACGTTTGGCAGGATACGCTACACTTTGACATTTTATTAATTACGTATTGTTCAGTCCCAAGCTGTTTTATCATCTATATAATCAGAAATTTTGTAATATGCTTTACGACTAAGCTTGATCTTAATAAATGCTTTAAAGTTATTGATTGACAAATTTCTGACTTGAATTGGTAGTTTATTATAAAAGCGTATACATTGACCCATAAAAGAATTATTAATTTTGTGGAGACGAGTAACATGTGCGGAGAGATTGTGTTTGTTCCTTGTATTTATATCATGGTTGTCACAAAGTTTACTGAATTTATTAATATTTTTCTTAACATAAATCAAATTCTCATATATAAATTGGGATACAACAGTACGAATATTTATTTCTTTGAATATTTCTCTAAGTGAAGATTTCGGACTTAGATTATAAATGGCTCGAACAGCCCTCTTCTGCAATACAAAGATAGAATTGAGGTCTGAAGAACAACCCCACAGCAGTATACCATAAGACATAATGCTGTGGAAGTAACTAAAATAAACTATTCTAGCTGTTTCAACATCAGTTAAATGCCTAATTTTTTTCACAGCATATACCGCCGAACTGAGTCTACTCGACAATTTTTCAATGTGGGGACCCCATTGCAATCTGGCATCTAGAGTAACGCCTAAAAAGACAGATGAATCCACAAGATCCAAAACCGTTCCATTGAGTTGTACATTGGTTTCAACCTGCCGCACGTTGGGCAACGAGAACTTGATACATTTAGTTTTCTTCTCATTCAGAAGAAGGTTATTTATGTTGAACCAATGTACAACTTTCGAGAGAGCATTGTTTACCTCGTCAAAATTATCCAGTTGTCGTTTAATTTTAAATAATAATGAAGTATCATCAGCAAACAATACAATCTCGTGATTATCTCCTACATAATGAGGCAAGTCATTGATATAAATTAAAAACAAGAATGGACCGAGTATCGAACCCTGCGGAACGCCCATTGTAACACATGCGCCGGGCGATTTTGTACCATTTATTACAACCCTTTGAATTCTGTCATTCAAGTAAGAATTCAAAAGGCTAAGAGCCTTGTTCCTGATCCCATAATGGTGTAATTTCCTGACCAGTGTGTCGTGGTGGACACAATCAAAAGCCTTGGATAAATCACAGAATACACCTAGGGCATCGCGTGATCCATCCCAGGCTTCGAATACATTTTTCAGTAGTTTAGTTCCTGCATCTATAGTAGAGCGGTTCTTTCTAAAGCCAAATTGGTTATCATGTAGTATTTGGTTTTTATTAAAATAATTCAACATATCATTTAGGATGATTTTTTCAAAAATTTTACTTAACGTTGGTAGTATAGAAATCGGTCGAAAATTTGTTGGATCTGAAGTACTACCTGATTTAAATATTGGAATAACTTTACTTTGTTTCATAAGGTCAGGAAATACACCGTAAGTAACACAGGCATTGAATACAGTAGCCAAGTGCGGTGCAATGAGATGAATAATCGAGGAAACAACCCTAACAGAAAGTCCCCATAAGTCTGCCGTTTTCTTACGGTCTAGGCTGTTAAAAGCAATAATGATATCTCCCGCATTAACCTTTGAAAATTCAAAACCTGTATTACATTCAGTTACATATTCTTTAAGTAAGGACTCGGCAGAAGTAGAGGACGACTTCAGAGTTTTTGTTGTTAATACGGGTATATTAGTGAAAAAGTTCTCAAACTCTGATGCCACCTCCAAATCTCCTTTTACATCTATATTATTAATTTTTAAATTAAAGTGTTGTTTATGTTTAGATAAGTTATTAGTTTCGTTGTTGATAATGTTCCACGTCGTTCTAATCTTATTAGTAGATTTGTTTATCTTATTTCTTAAATATAGGGATTTAGCACAGGAACAGGCCTGCTTAAAAATTTTAGAGTATTTTTTTACATATTCTTTAAATTTAACATCATGGTTATAAGATTTTTCGTAATATAAGTCATACAATTTGCGTCTACTTATATAAATACCTCTCGTTGCCCATTCACTAAATTTCGTTCGTCCATCATTTATGGTTTTTGACTTTAAAACTTTTCCAAATTCAATACTGATTAAGTTAAATATCGAATTATATAAAATATCAGGGTCATTGTGTATAGGCAACAAAGGCAATTTTTGAGCCAAATTGATTTTAAATAGTTCAAGGCGGTAACTATTTATAGGAACAAACTTAATCTCCCTTTTTCAGTCTTATTGATTTTTACAGGGAATACTGCCAATTGCCCACAATGATCTGAGTCTAATTTGTTTATAATCGATGTATTTAATGGTTTTAAGTTTGTAAACATATTATCTATACATGTTGAGCTAGTAGCAGTTATCCGAGTAGGTTCATAAAAACTGTTGTATAAATTATAGGATTTAAAGAGCAAAATAAGTTTTCTTGTTTGAGCTGTATTTTCTAGAATATTAATATTGAAGTCTCCACAGACAACAATTCCCTTATTAGAGCTGGTGGCTTTAAATAAAGCCTCTTCCATTAATTTTTCAAATTCCTCATAAGGTGCAATGGGGGGTCTATATACGCTAACAACCAGGAACTGCTCAAATTCTATACATGAAATTTCAATAACTCGCTCAACAGACAGGTTCACAATGTCTTTCCGTTCCTTAAATTGTATGTTGTTGTTTACAATTATAAGTGAACCACCGCGTATCATGTTTATTCTGCTGAACGAGCTGGCAACCTGATGCTTACAGAAGTTAAAAAGGATTTGATCGGCTTTCAGCCAATGTTCTGTTATACATAGAATGTCTATGTTACTATTTTCCAAAAAAAGTTCTATCTCTAAGTCTTTGCCCATCATTCCTTGAATATTCTGATGCACCAGGGTGACCGACGATAATTTTAAAACATTACTGCTAGAGGTTGTCTCTATTGTCATATTGTTTAATTTAAATAATTGTAATTGTCAATATTTGCCAAATTATTGGCTGAATTCATGTCAATATTATTTAATTGCTCAATAGAAGCAACCTTAGTAGCCAAGTTCTTGGCTGAAATATCAATATAATATGATAGCGAAACAGCTATTTGTCTTTTTAAATATCTGGTAAGATAGTACTTATCTTTTGTCAAATAGAAATATTTAACATAATTGTTAATGTCAATAATATGAAATTTATTATTATTATAATTAATATGTTGACATGTCAAATTACTTAATGTCAAATTAAGATTATACCTATAATTATTTTCCACCTGATACCTATAATTATTTTCCACCTGTAGAAGTAGACCACCACCACCTAAGAACGCATGTATTTCGATACCTGCCTTCTCACAAAGAATTACTGAAATAAATAAACAAGCATAAATTTCTAGCATAGCCTGTTCATGGTAACATGTAATTGAATGGCTTAATGTCGCGTGTCCCCATAACATTTGGCACTATTGGCACAAATGCCTTCAACACGGCCGTTAGAGCCGAGAATGTCCTACACGATGTTAGCACGTTTTATTTTCTTGGAACACGCCTCAATTCGCGAGGTTTTTTCAAACGTATCTTTAGAGATTTAATAGGTTCTATGGATGATATGCCTTTTTGATATAGCAAATGAGTATGCAGTCCACCTGATAGAAAATGATCGCTGCCGGTCACGGAGATCAAGCAAATTCATGTAGCACAGGAGTTCTATGTAAAGTCAATAACAGATGCATTACTACTCCTGAGAACTACGATAGTCATCTCATATAAAAAGAGCAGGCGATTTCAATGCCTCGTCAACCCATTATTGTCCTACTGCTGGGCATGGGTCTTCTCTCAGAATGAGTTTAGTCCATAGTCCACCGCGCTGGCCAAGTGCGAATTGGTGGACATTGGTGGAATTTCAGTGCACTAAACAAATGTATATAGAACAGGGGTTTCATCTGAAGTCAATCACAGATGCATTGCTACTCTCATTGACTGAGATGATCATATAAAAGTGAGCCGACTACTACACCCTTCAACTGAAGCGCAAACAGTTCTTGCGTTTTGGTAAGACATAAGTGTGGCGGTGGTAGCTCCCCGGTCCAACTCGGTGGTCCTATCATCTAGTAAACCTAATTAACGTTAGGTTAGGTTAGGTTAGGATATATATTTTTTTTTTTTTCCCCTCGAAGGGATCTCCACCTTGTCGTGGTGAGGGGGCTCAGTAACCGTGGCTTGGGGCGCCGCGGTGAAGCCAAGAGGGATTCCGAGGAGGGGACGCTCCGAGTGGGCTTAGCTGGAGGCCCGCTTCGGATGCATCCGAGGGGGCTGCGGGGGACGGTGTTTTCTGTCCTCCGCAGCCAGGAGGGGTCGCGGGAGGAGAGGTGTCTCGGTGTGTCGTTGCCGTGCACCCTGTCTCTCGCGACCAAACGGGGGCGCACCGTCAGATGCGTTGGCGGTGGGGCCGCAGAGGAAGAGGAGATGCGGTGTGTCGTTGCCGTCCTCCCTGTCCTCTGCGGCCGTTTGGTGGTTTGCGGCGGAACCAGGGATCGGATCCGCCACTGGGTGTGGGAGGTCGGTGCCTTTGCGGGTGTCGGCTTGCCCATGCCCACGGCTCCTGGGTGGCGGTCTCGGGGTTGGTCCGTCGCCCTGCGGATGGGAGCCTTGGAGGTAAGGCGCGCCTTTGTGTTTTCTGGCGCGCCTTCCTGTTGGAGGGGAGCGCCATGCTCCACGCGGGAGGGGGTTGCGGAAGCAACCAGGCACCGGCGGGTTCGCGGATGAATGTGAAAGCGCGCCCGTGTTCCCGCCAAACGGTGCGGAGGTGAAAGCACAGTGGGGGTTTAGCCGGTAAGAGTCCGGCATAACCCAACTGCTGCCCCGGGCGGCTGGGTATCCATGAGGATTACCCACTTAAAAAAAAAAAAAAAAAAAAAAAAAGGATATATTTTTTTGCCCATTCGTTTTTTTTTATTATAACACAAAATCTCCACAGACTGATCGTCCGTGCCTTTTTTCACAATAGTTCTTCTTTTTTTTAACAATAAGTCTTTATTTCTTAGCTCCACGTTAGACCATCGCTGTCACCATCACACTGTCGTGTGCGGTGGTGACAACGTTGGGAATTAAAGAAATCATTCGTTTACAGATTGAAGTGTGAAAATCTGCGTTAAGATTGACACTTGTAGACATCCTATGGGAATAAATACATTCTAAACCTACATTTTAATTGGAAATCACCAACAACATTAAAAATCATTCGAAACATTCTTTCCTCTTTTGCAACAAAATATTTTAATTCAAGTGTATGGCACGTAGGTCAGGGGGTACCGAATGATTAGCGAAGTAATTGAATAACCGTGTTCTGGCTCGGCTTGATCGCACGCGAAAAAACGTACACCTTTCGTGTTGCTAAGAATGGGAAAGAAATCAAAACGACTATATGAAAACCTTTTACCTTTTTTATAATTATAAAATCTTGTATTCTTTTTTAACTATAAAATTACATTTTTAGTTATAAAATATAATAATTAAAAATATATTCGTTGTTTAGCAAAATAACATGTCCACTCTACGATAATGTTCTTTGCCATAAACACGCTATCAACCTCACGATTTTTTTATACCCGTAAGATTCTAATAGCAAATGAGCATGCAGTTCTTGATGGTAAAAAATAACTGCCGCCCATGGAATTTGCAAGCTACTTCATCAATAACAGATACATTAATACTCATGAGAACCAAGAGTCATCTCTCCTCAACCCATTATAGACGCACTGCTGGGCACGGGTCGTCTCTCAGAATGAGAGAGTGTAGGCCATAGTCCACCGCGCTGGCCAAGTGCGAATTAATGGACATTGGTGGAATTTCAGTGTTCTAACAAACAAATTCCGAACACAATAGCACTTAATATTTGTGTATTATGTGCTGTTAGTAGGTAGATCATCACAGGCTAAACTAGAATCCTAAGAGTAAAGTAAATCCCATATGTGTCATCATACTTTGGGCTCACACCACATGCTACATCATAAGATGATTACTTAAACGAGACGACCGTGGCGGTGCGGTTACCACACTGGTCTGACACGAAGTGGTCGAGTTCGATTCCCGACCAGACAGGTATCTGAATGATGAGTTCAGATTCTTGTTCTAGGTCTGGGTCCTTTGCGTATGCGTCTGTGTGTGTCCATGGCACCCACGACACAGGAGAAAATCCTAGTGTGCTATGAGTGTAGAAAGCGTTTTTAAAAAATTAGCAAACTGGCATTGTAATGAACATCTCGATATCGAAAAAAATGAAAACTATTTTGCAAAGAAATGCCACCTTTTTTTTGTTTTCGAGGGGGAAACCTTCAAAAGGTACCCAACTCGCCGTGGAGGCGACGGAGGGTTATGTGGGATTTTTAACGCACTAACCCATTCTCAGGTGTAGCAAAATACTTCTACCTAATTGGATTCTAATAAGTGCTTACAAGATTAATAATGTATGTATACTACACTATTACTACTACTACACTACTATATTTAACACCAACCGAACATCAGACTGTTACATATATTTTAAATATTATTTATTTATAGAATTGTAATATTTTATATCCCTATTTTGTATAGAATCATTGTTTTATTATTATTTGATTTTTTGTTTTTTTTTTTTTATATTATTTACTTGTAGGTTCTTGTAGCCTGAAATAAATAAATAAATATTAAAAATTAAGGGTATGTATCGTAAGACTTTTAGACTTACGTTATTGCAGAATTGATAAATTTTTATGCGGTTTTTAAATTCTTTTCAATGTCGGCATTTAATTATTTTCAATATGGTTAAAAAACGACACATGTTTGCTACCGTTACACGTAAAATTAATATTACATTTTAACCCCCAAAAAAAAAACGTTTTTCACAGAGAAAATATGCAGTTTTTTAGTGTTTTCTCAGTTACAAAACTGACGCATCTCTGATTTGAAAGCCCAACTTACATCTGCCGTCTTCCAAGGAATTCATATATACTTATGTATATACAATCATTAACGGGTATATGCAGTCACTATGTGGGTCACTGTAGATGTTTCGTCAGACATCGAAAGTTCTATGAATCACTGCAGTAGTGATATCATAATTGAAAGAGGTACAGGCGCAAACAAAACTGATCTATGGGACTAGTCTTACATTCTAATGTTGTACAATGTTAAAAAAGTGTCATTACTCTTTTTTTTGTAATCAACTACATACAGGACATGGGTCCCATCTGAATTCAATCGCAAATGCGTTGCTACTCCCGAGGACTATGATGGTCGCCTCTTGTGAAAGTGTGCCGGCAACCACACCCTTCTATCGAAACGGAAGAAATGCTTCACGTTAGAAATAGGTGTGACGTGTGTGGTACTTCCCCGGTCAAACTACACTGATTCTACCACCTTGGCTCATTCATATTGATGCTATAAATTGACGGAATTGTATAATAAAATATTTATGATATTTTGACCTAAACTACCATTTTTACGAAACTTGACTTATTTATTCTGAAATATTGAATTTTTTTTTACTTATCTACAACATTTAAAGTAGTACCTAGTTACAGATTATTCTGTAAAAAAAGACATTCTAGCTACCCATGACCAATTAAACTAAATACCTTATAATATTTATTTTTTATTAATGAATGATATAATACCTTAGGAATAGAATTTTTAATAAAACCAATTGCACTTATAATTTTATTTACCTAACGTGCAATTCACATTTCAAAGAACCAATTACCAATTGTACTCAAATTAAAATCATAATTAGTAGTACAGTTAGGCATATCGTTAACAATTCTTCCACCGACTGTACTCGCGTACATTAGCAGTAATAAATTGTGCTAAATACATGAACACAGCTTCTTTATGCGTGATTTATGAAGAAACATCAACGAATATTACAGAATAGTTTCCAGCATAAAATATTTCTAAACTACCCAATAAAGTTGGTGATTTATTCATCATTTCAGTTGCTCGGGAAATCTGCTAATTCTAAAATAATAACAAATGGAATTTCTCGAGACATGTTTTACTTAAATTGTTCACACTTTGTTTTTATATTCGCTTAAAAAGGCATGTAATTTTGTTAGAAGCGTTAGACTTATTACTAAAAAATCATAGGAACCTTTTTAATACTTAACGGGTACTCACGACATTTGGTTTTTGAATTCTTTCAGAATTCTTTTTGCCGATATTTCGACCCAGTTGCATGGATCGTGGTCATTAGATTTTAATACTTAACGTGGCCACGGCGAAACTGTGTGTCAGTTTAATACGTTATGTATTAAAATGTGTCAATTCCGTGATAATACTAGTCTAAAATCATAGGAACCTCTATTAAAGACCTATCTAAAAGTTTATTTTAGAGATATATGCAAAGATCAAATACATAGGCGATCGAGCAGACATTAAGTCTTTCATACAAAAACCTTCTTTATTGGTGCACATTAATACTGTCACCGATTGATTCATATTTGACATTTATTTCAGAACTACTTATGAGCATTAATAAGTTGTAGCTGATACTTTTCCTCCCATGAAAGATTTAGAATTCTATTTCTATGATTTACGGCACTGTACAAAGATACCTAAAGCAGAAGAAAGGCACATAAAGAAGACAATTTAAATTATAAATAAAATGTAGCAATGTATTTATGGTCTAATTCAGAAAAGGCTGCAGTTCTTTATAATATTATTACTTAAAAATATATGTATACGCAAGAAACAGTGCGGCCAAAGAAACCATAAAAAAATCTACCCTAATAGCCATGCTCTATATTTTAAAAAGATTACAAATATCTGCATAGACAATCTACATTTCTAAAGCGACGCCATTACAAGACGATAGACAATAAACCAGAGACAACTATGACAAATGGTATAGTTAGCACAACTAATGAACATTAATCTATTGCCCCGCCCTACGCCTGTTAGTCTATGCTTTATCTTGGTCTATGAATTATTCTAACGCAAAATTGCTTTGAATCTATTTAGACATAACTTTGTTTATTCTATGGGTATAATTATAGAAATTTCGATTCATAGATATTTTTATTTGTTTTTAAATTTTGTTATATTATTTTTTGCCATTTTACCTACTGTTATAAGTTATGATAAAACTTTTTTCAATAAATAACATTCACTACTTTTAACTTACTTTATATTTTGTTAAAACGAAAGAATAAAATATTTTTTTTATTGAAATAAATTCTTAGTTTTCCTATTTTTTAAATTATGTATCATATTTTCCAATAATGTGTTCAACATTATTGGAACACCTATCAAACAACCCGCCAAAAGTGAACAGATTATACAAAGCAACATTACAGCTGTTAAGGTATTTATGCAAACGCGGCCATGTCGCCGCCATCTTGTTTAGCCTGGATATTGTTTTCGCATTTGGACAGATCCGTTATTTATGTACGGCTTACTTGCCCCTACTTGTTTGTTTTGTGAACCGGTTCTCAAGGGTTAGCTGGGATTTCGGGCCTCTGTTTAGCGGGTACTTACCTTTATCAATTCGAATTTGGAATAGATGTTGAACATTGTGTTACACAGATAAAATAGATTTTTGTTTTTTATTTTCTATTTTATAGTACTTAGTTACCTTTTAAATGATGCTTGCTTATGTTTAATTTTGTAAAAGATAGTTGCATGTTATTGTTTTTAATTATGATTAATTTTTATGTATGTAATTAGTACGGTTTGCAATTTTGTGCATCATTTTATAATTTTTACAAGCATTCTGTCAGATTGACTAAATATTTTCAGCTATCAGCTTCAATCAATAATTAATCAATAAAATATCTGTTAGGTATAAGTACTATTTCGATCTAAACTTAAACTACATAAGTCTATAATATAAAAACTTTCAACCTGTCTCAGGATTTCTAATAAAACCATAGTTTTCAATGTACCCAATCATGTTTGTATGATTTTATACTCATATTTTCGCGGAATTTATACATTTTATTATGGTTTAGTTTATTTAATTAGGTCGTGACCACGATCCATGTAACTGGGACCATAAAGAAGAAAATAATCATTGATGATACATTCCAAATTATTCAATTAATTACAGACAGTAATTTCCGAGATTAGGTATTATGTATCGTGGAAAATTAATATAATTAGCCAGCATTCAATTAGCAATTAACTACAAGCCTTTGTTTAATAATGTAATAACACCAAATTTGTCACTGACATAATTATATGTCATTGTAGCTTTAGCGACGGGTGTTAAAAATACAAAAATACTAGTATTTTTAAATTTTTTTACAGTAATGAGGTATAAAAACCAATTGGTCCACCAATTCGCACTTGGCCAGCGCGGTGGACTATGGCCTAAACTCTATCATTCTGAGAGAAGATCCGTGCCCAGCAGTGGGACAATAATGGTTTGACGAGAGAGGTATAAAAACACCCTACCATCAGGAGTAGGGATACTATACAAGTCCTCCTCAGTATCGATATCCATCAAAAAACATGTGTTGAAAATATTTTGATAACACCAAACATTATTGTTAACTACCAAATAAACTAAAATTAATTGTTTGAGATTCAAAAGAGAAAAAGTTACCAAAAAATGCTTTTAGGTAACGTTAAGTTAAATTTAAAGTATAGTTTAATTAAGGTACTTAGATATTGTATCTATCTACCACTATATTTATGAGTACAAATAAAAAAGAAAGACATTTATATTCCTTATATTTTTTAATATGAGTACGTAAATTAAATCTTTATATCGGCCTTAGCCCCTCTCACTATGAGCTTACTCATAAGGAACGTACTTTCACATGAGGCGACCATCATAGTCCTCAGGAGTAGCAACGCATCTGTGATTGACTTCAGATGGAATCCATGTTCTGTATGAAGTTGATTAATGTGCATGCTCGTTTGCTACTTCAGCCAAATAAAAAAAAAAACCTTACAATCCATTTGATGACTATTGTCCATTGCCGCTCATTGATATCCTTAATAATCCCTAAATAAGAATAATAACTAATTAATCTTAGCTCCTAAGGAAAAAGTTAGAAAGCCTGGGATATGAATCTTACCACACACACCCTTATAAGGGTTGCTAACGACAAATAATTACGCTATAACCCAATTAAAAACACTAATGTGTACAATAAGTTTTAATTAAACGCTACTAACCACCTAATTAACACAGGAAATTACCATGTATTAAGTACTATTTTGATCTGAAACGTTACGCGTTTCAGATCAAAATATATATACCTGAATAATTTATTGATAGTTCTTTGTTGCTGCTTGCAATAGTTTCGGTATAAAATTATGGCTTTTTTAGAGTTTTGATTTATTTTGGACCACATGATAAACACGATAAATAAGTATTTTAAGGATATCTAAACTAGACATCGTATAAAAAAATAAACAATAGAATATGTAATATTAATGGAATTACATACACAATATAGGTAGTTACATACTTAGACTGTTTTGCACTCGGGCAAAGGAACGTACCGTAGGTTTTTAGAAATCAAACTAATTTATGTTTTGTCGATACCTACCCACCTTGAACAATGTGTTCTGAGTTACTAAATAATATCTTTATAGGTGTCGTAAGTACAAACGAGTGTTATTTTGCGTAATTTAAAGGGCATTTTATGAATGTTAATAGGTGGTACAACCAGTACCTACTAACCAACCAGTTCGACCGAGGAGGTACCACCGCCAAATTTCTGTGGAACAGTTGCGTGCCGATAGAAAGACGTGGTTGCCGGCATACTTTTAAATCAGGCCCCATCATAGTCCTCGGGAGCAGCAACGCATCTGTGATTGACTTCAGATAGATTCCATGTTATTTATGAAGTTGCTTACAGATGTAATAGGCGGCATCAACACTTACCGTCAGGTGAGCTGCATGCTCGTTTGCTACTTCAATCTTATAAAAAAAACGTGCGGCACTCGGACACTGCCGCGGTAAAGCTATTGCATAGCATTTTTTATCAACTTATGCAATTATAATTATTTATTTATATATGCAGTATTTTTTTCTTTGAGATTAATTAAAGTTTTTTTCTTTGATACTATATCACTAACAGCTGCATACATATTCGTTCAAGTTCCGAGCAGCTTGTCTCGATCCGTGCGAGCTTCGTACTGTCGTACCATATATGTACGTACACGTTAAGCGAACGCACGGCCGCGCTACATGGTAGGCGGAGTAGGGTGTGTTAGGTTTTTTCGTTACGGAATTTCTTCATTCGGTCGCCTCGCTCAAAGCCCGTGATAAAAGCTTAGCCATAGCTACGCATACGCCATAGCTTAGAAGTCTTTTTATCCATCTTATGAGAAAATGCACTTTGTATCTACGTAATAAGTAGGTCAATTAAAAGGAGATAATAGATTTTGGCATTAGTTCATTATTACCAATTAAATTAAGAATAAGAGTATGACCACCAAAAACGATGACATTTATATTCTTCATGTTAAATGCGGTTAAGATAATTTTACCGCATAGTTTATTTTAACATTACATTGTTAAAACACTTTGTAGCGGCAATTTTTTTGAATATTAATATGATAGATTGTTTTTGTGGCTAATAACAGGTTTTTGTTCAAAATAACTTTTTAGACGATTCATGTTATGATGATTGGATTGTTTTAGGTACCTATTAGTATCTCGTAAAATACAAATAATTAAAATAAAACGTGACTTAATATACGGTATTATCTATATCTAAAAAGTTGTGACGCATTTTTAAGTAATATGCCGCGGACGGATTAGTATGAAACTTTGCACGGTTATAGTGGACATAGAGAAGGAGTGCAGAATGTTAATTTTTTTTTCATATAATGCACATTTCATATACAAAATCAACTAAAACACATTACACATACTACCGTGCATTTGTCACAAACACATACCTAAATAATAAACGAAATAGAAAATTTTATGTCTTACTATGGAAAACACGTAACGTCAGATATGTCAGTGTCTTTGTTAAAATACCCGATATTGTTTTTAACATTATTAGCACCGCTTCACTTTATGTACTTACGTCTTTTATAATGCAGGTATATTTACTTAAACATACCTGCATTATAAAAGACGTATATGTTTCGTTAGAATTTAGGTAGAAACATTAGCACCCATGGCTAGGACATCAGTGTCGTATAATCTTTACTTTTCGTTAACATATCTTATACATACCTACATATATTTTACATTTAATTGACATCTATATTATATACAAGCGGAAAGCTCACTGTTGTAAGAACATTCTAAACATAATCTACAAAGCAACCACGGAACTTAGGTGGACCTATTGTAATATATGATTATGTAAGCGCTCACTAAGAAATATTTATAATATGTTCTACGCGTATCAAGTCAGAGGCTAAAACAAGTTTAAGTAAAATATCTAAAAAATATAAAATATAATTTATTCCCTACCCTAATACACCACCACCCTTTAAAAATTAACCGTAATATCTACAATTATGATCGTTGTCCAAATTTAAATTAAATAAGTATTCTCAGATTATTATTTTTCATGATAACATGCCTAATTTAAAATCAAGTTCATAAATTATCAACGTCATAAATGTACGGAAATAAAACATATACCTATTTTTTCAATAATCGCTAATTATTTATTATAGTTTAATTTATTTTAACTATAAAAAAATATAAAATAACAACACCTAAAAAAAACGAATAAAAACTGTTCTTTTAATAGAAATATAGTAAAATTTATTTATGATTCACAAGAGACCAATGTTCTTTTAATTGAAAATTAATTCAAAACAAGCAATATTTATACTTAATTAAAATAAAACGTAATACAAATATAATGTAGTAATAAAAATAATTTAATACAACGAAATATACCGTAATTACGTAAAGCATATAATTACGTATAATATTATCGTCCATGTTATCTATTTAACTACCTATTTTAAAACAAATGTAAAAAACATAGATAAATATTTAATTAGCTTATAGCCGTTATTAATTAGAGGACTTTTTATTACGTACCTAATTATTAAAATAATTTTAAAGCTTAAATATTTTTGATAGAGCCGACTCTACATGTTATGCAATAAAAAATAAACATACAACATTACTAATTGTAATAATAATATGCTAATTGATGCAAAATTAACTCAGAAATATAATTTAAAGTTATGTACATCTAAAAATAAAACAGCTCTACCAACATAGAGTACGATATATTCTCTTGTGCCTACATCTACAGAAATAAAAATATCAGACTAACCTGTTATATGTCCAACGGGGAAATGAGACTGGAAGAGGGGGCCAAACGATGGTACAACTGAGGGGGGTCCCGGCCATCCCAACCCGTGGTACGCCGCCGCCGCAGCCGCCAACGCGCTGAAGGGAGTCGGCCGGATCGGCCCCAGTCTTTCTTTATCTGTAGCTCTGTCTTCATCGTCACTCGCCACTCCGTTCTGGAGGTCCTCTACGTCAACGATTGAGTCTTCCTGGTTCACCGAGTCTTCGTATTCATCGTCCGAGGATGTAACAGTTGCCGACGCGTTGAGATTCATCGGAGGCGTCTGCGAAGACGGCCTCGGTGATAGAGACTTGCCGCCGGGAAGTTCTGGCTGCGCCGCCGGGGACTGCCTTAACGGAGACTCCGGTATACTGCGATGGTGACGTATCATCTCAGCCGTCTCGTCCTGGTTCCCCTTGGTATCCGCCAGGATGGACGCCACGCTGAAGCTGATCCGCGAGGTCTTCGGCGGCTCGGTGGCCTCCGCCGGGCTGCTCGGGTACCTCGACACACTCTGTATCGCCATGTTCACTTCTTGCTCCTCGTATCTTTGTTTCTTTAACATTGACCGGTCAGTTCCATTTAGCACAGTTTCACTAAGGCGATCGTCGGATCGTGTACGCATGCGGACGCGGTCGGAGGTTGACTGGCCGGCGTGGCTCGGTGGAGGCCCTCGGAGCGGTGGAAGGGCGTGTCCACACAAGTCCCCGCCTCCCAAATAAAGCCATCCCGCTCAGCCAATCGACCGTTCCTCCGAATTGATCCGACCGGGGGCCGAGGGGAGAGCGATTTAGCACGCTCTTATCTCGTTAGTCTCCTTTGTGATACTCGATTTTTTTTGTAGGAATCAAAACATAATTACCTTTTGTAGGGGCTCTCGGGTTTTGATCGCATTTTATGCGCCAGAGGTATAAAGTATAAAAATATAATGAGCAGTCGTGAATGCCGCTTGTTAAATCCTTTTGAGAGGCTGGTCCCTTTATGAGATTAGCGTTTGCTGAATTTCGGGCCGGCTGTTTACGGGTCCGTTTCAAATTAGCGACCCTGATTTACTACTGACATCGGCTCCTCCAAATTGTGATTTATTTTGTGTAACTCCTTACTGACTTGGCACAATAGTTTTGAAACCGGCGTTCACTTTCAATTATGAGTGACAAATAATTAACGTTGCTCTTTTTTTTTTAATTTTGCGTAAGTTACGATTACTTTTAAAATACTTAGACCTAATATATTTTAATATATTAGGTCAAGTCTTTATAGTTCATACCTGTGCAAGGTATGAACTATAAAATATTATAAATATATTTTAAACAACTAATTATTAAAATTAGTAGTTTATTTATAATAGGTAATTGATTATTTATTTTTATTCTCTGGTGTAACGTTTTATAAATAGTTAAACACGTAATGTTTAGATTACATAATTTAAAGTTTATCAAATCTCTCCTAAACACAGTAGTCTAGTCTAGTCACTTTTCTAACTTCTAGCAGCATCTAACGTCATTGATTTTTTTTAGTTCGGTTAGAAGGTTACGACCTTCACGTTTAATGTGGCACAGTTTGTAGATTGTTCCTGTAGGTAGGTACCCACCTACATCTACTCCATAAGCATTAGTTACCTTCCATTAGAAAATTACGGTAAATCTTTCTTAATTTTAAAATGTCAATTTGAATATATAAAATAGTGATTAGGTAATAAAAATAAAAATAGTGATTAGGTATTTTTTTTTGTTTTCGAGGGGGAAACCTTCCAAAGGTACCCGACGCCGTGGGAACGACGCAGGGTAATGTGGGATTTATACCGCACTAAAACCCCCCCGGTGGCCGTCCTCGGTGCTGAAATGGAGGACTCCGGGAATGATTAGGTATAGCTCAGAAAAACCAAAACAACTTTTGTGTGCTTATTTAGGACGTGCGATGCATTGGTACCTACTATTCATCTACGGATGTCGTTTTACTACATTTTCGCTATAAATCAAACACACCATATACTTTTGAAAGTTTTTTATTAGGGTTCTTCAGTTAGAAGTATTTAGAAAGAGAAATAAAACAATCGCCTACGAAATATATACTTATATCACTATTGATATATAGGTGAAAGAAAACATCGTGAGGAAACCTACACACCCGAGGGTTCTTTATAAAAAAAAAAGTTCTCGGAGGTTAGTTATTACAATTTCAAAAGTACCTATGGGGTACAAGCGGACGGGATGATTCCGCATATCTACCTATATACCTAGTCGTCAACCCATTATTGTCCCACTGCAGGGCACGTGTCTTCTCTCGGAATGAAAGAGTATTAGGCCATAGTCCACCGCGCTGGCCAAGCGCGAATTGGTGGACTTCACACACCTTCGAGAACTTGTTTTTTTAAAGACCTCTTGGGTGTGTAGGTTTCCTCACGATGTTTTCCTTCACCGAAAAGCAGTGATAATTAATTTCTAATACGCACATCATTTTAGAAAAATCAGTGGTGCGTGCCTGGGTTTGATCCTCGGACCTCCCTTCTTATCTCGTTAGTCTCCTTTGTGATACTCGATTTTTTTTGTAGGAATCAAAACATAATTAATTACCTTTTGTAGGGGCTCTCGGGTTTTGATCGCATTTTATGCGCCAGAGGTATAAAGTATAAAAATATAATGAGCAGTCGTGAATGCCGCTTGTTAAATCCTTTTGAGAGGCTGGTCCCTTTATGAGATTAGCGTTTGCTGAATTTCGGGCCGGCTGTTTACGGGTCCGTTTCAAATTAGCGACCCTGATTTACTACTGACATCGGCTCCTCCAAATTGTGATTTATTTTGTGTAACTCCTTACTGACTTGGCACAATAGTTTTGAAACCGCTGTTCACTTTCAATTATGAGTGACAAATAATTAACGTTGCTCGTTTTTTTTTAATTTTGCGTAATTTGCGATTACTTTTAAAATACTTAGATCTAATATATTTTAATATATTAGGTCTAAGTCTTTATAGTTCATATATAGCTTTATATTCATAGTAAGGTATGAACTATAAAATATTATAAATATATTTTAAAAGACTAATTATTAAAACTAGTAGTTTATTTATAATAGGTAATTGATTATTTATTTTTATTCTCTGGTGTACCGTTTTATAAATAGCTTAAACACTTAATGTTTAGATTACATAATTTAAAGTTTAACAAATCTCTCCTAAACACAGTAGTCTAGTCTAGTCACTTTTCTAACTTAAAGCAGCATCTAACGTCATTGATTTTTTTTTAGTTCGGTTAGGAGGTTACGATCTTCACGTTTAATGTGTGATCACAGTTTGTAGAGTGTACCTGTAGGTAGGTACCCACCTACATCTACTCCATAAGCATTAGTTACCTTCCATTAGAAAATTACGGTAAATCTTTATTAATTTTAAAATGTCAATTTGAATATATATATAAAAATAATGATTAGGTATAGCTCAGAAAAACCAAAACAACTTTTTAGTGCTTATTTAAGGCGTGCGATCCATTGATACCTACCTACTATTCATCTACGGATGTCCTTTTACTACATTTTTCGCTATAAATCAAACACACCATATACTTTTGAAAGATTTTTATTAGACTGCTTAGGTTAGAAGTACCTATTTAGAAAGAGAAATAAAACAATCTCCTACGAAATATATACTTATACCACTATTGATATATAGGTGAAGGAAAACATCGTGAGGAAACCTACTCACCCGAGAGTTCTTTAAAAAAAAGTTCTCGGAGGTGTGTGACGTCCACCAATTCGTACTTGGCCAGCGCGGTGGACTATGGCCTAATACTCTTTCATTCTGAGAGAAGACACGTGCCCAGCAGTGGGACAATAATTTTTTTAAAGAACTCTTGGGTGTGTAGGTTTACTCACGATGTTTTCCTTCACCGAAAAACATCATTTTAGAAAAATCAGTGGTGCGTGCCTGGGCTTGAACCTCGGACCTCGCGATCGAGAGGGCAAGTTTCAACCATTAGGCTATCAAATATTAAGTATAATTGGTATAATCTACGTGATCAAAAATAAATAAATAAGTATAGTATAAGAATTGTAGGTAATATGACGCTGACGAAATACATTTCTAATAAAGAAACCAACCGAATAAACATTAATAAACGGTTATTACTAAATCAGTTATACCACTAAGATTAACAATAAGCCATTTATCATTCGGAACTCTAATACGGAAAACCTTACCAGTCAATCTTGACACGTTGCTGAAATATTTTAGCACAAAACCAGAGAAATATCACTTTTATTGCATTGTCAATACGTATGAACGGTATGCATCAATATTTTTGTCGTCTCACACTATTTTTCTTCTCGCCCTTCGTAATTAACTGTCTTCCCTTCCGAATACTAAATACCTATTTAGTACCGACTATCTGTTAGATAAAGACACAAATATGATATAGAGAACGTTAGAAAGGGATGCAGATGGATAGATATCACCCTAAATTCACGCTTCTATAGGGCGTTTATAGTCAGGAGCCCTTCTTGTGTATTTTTAGCGCCAAACTGACTGTGAAGTGATAGGAAATTGTTTATTTTGAAACGTAACCACATTAAGATCTTTTGTCTGGTGTTGTATATTTCTCTAATAGACTCTTCCCGGTGTTATTTTCGTGACACTTTGAACTGAACATGTTTTATGTTGATTAAGCGTGGCTAATGTTTAAATCTTGTATAGTAGACACTTTAAAAAGAATTAGTATCTACTCTTATTCTAAAAATGGCTTAGGTATTATTTTACTTGTCTATCTATCTGTAAACTGATCGAAAAAGTAGTTACGGAAGTATGTTATCTTTAAATATCAAATAAAGAAACAGACATTTGCGGGGTATTAAAAAATACTTATGTAAAAAAGATTTATGAAGAGAAAAATAAAATCATTACCTACAAGCTTCCCATTACCAGGATAAAAATATGGAATCAAAATAAGAGCTCTTTCCACTTACCAATGATTTTTCTATTGACAGAAATCATACTTATATTATAAAGGCGAAAGTTTGTGAGTGTGTATGTTTGTTACTTATTCACGTCTAAACGGCTGGAGCGATTTTCATAAAGTTTGGTAGGGAGTTAGCGGACACTCTGGATTAACATATAGTTTTTTACTGTGAGAGAATATCTTATTCCCACAGGACAATCGATTTTTTTAACGCGGGTGAAGCTGCGGGGTTCAGCTAGTAATCTATCTATCTATATCTATCTAGTTATATATAGTATCTATCTAGTTTATAGTCCGTTTATTAGTGTAGATACTACTAATAAACAGACTATAATCACATAATTTAATCTACTAGTCACCCGTAGCATCGGCCGAAATTCGACCGTAATTTAAATTAAAAATCAAATGTCATCTGACATTCTTGACGTTGTGTCTTTTCATTTTCATTTACTAAGTACATATGTGTTTGTGACAAATGCAAGGCAGTGTGTGTAATGTGTTTTTAGTTGATTTTATGTATGAAAAATGCATTATTTGAAAAAAATATTAACATTCTGCACTCCTTCTCTACGTCCACTATAACCGTGCAAAATTTCATACTAATCCGTCCGCGGCATATTACTTAAAAATCCGTGACAAATTTTTGCTTCACGTATTAATATAATAATTCTACTAATTATGTGTTTCAACAAAGTAAATAATTAATACGCTAAGGTTAAAAAAAAATGTTTTTACGTAAACCATCAATTAGCAACCTTGTACCCCGAACCATATGCCGGGGTTTCTTGTGGGCAACAAATGATTTGGTATTCGACGCTGAACCCAAATATAGTCCGGAATTCCTTCTGGTTGCATTGGAATTTGGTTTTATGATTTACACAGCATGTTGTTATTTATGGGTATGCTATGAGGAAAAATAAATTTAGGTATGCAGTAAGTAGGTAATTAAAAAATGAATTTGTGTGTAGATAGTACAAAATTAAGACATATTTAGACATAAGACATACTAAGAATTTAACTAAAATTAAAACAAGCATGTACATGTTTTAAAGATTAATTTAAAGGTGGTAGAGTGTAGCTTGGCCGGGGAAGTACCACCGCCACACTTATTTCCGACTTAAAGCATTTTTTGCGTTTCGATGGAAGGGTGTGGTTGCGCACTTTTATACGAGGCAATCATCTTAAAACTCGGAAGTAGCAACGCATCTGTGATTTCAGATAGAACCCATGTTCTATTTGAAGTTGCTTATAGATGTCTATGGGTGAGAGTGACCGCTTACCATAAGGGGGGAATGCATGCTCGTTTGCTTTATGAATCAGATAAAAAATATATAGTAGTAGTATAATAGTGGAAATAGGTGGTTATAGTGGTTCTAATTAAGTAAGTATCGTTCAAAATGGCGATATCAAGGTAGACTCGACCAGAGAGGTATCACCGCCACACCCATTTCTATGTTCTTGCGTATTGGTGAAAGGTTGTTATCGCCGGCTTACTTTCATATGAGACGACCATTTTAGCCATTGAGAACCAACACATCTTGATCTATGATTAATTTCAGATTAAAACCCTTTTCTACAAGAAGTTCTCCTATTTCTAGCGTGAAGCATATCTTGCGTTTCGATGGAAGGGTATGGTTGCCGGCACACTTTCACATGAATCGACCATAATAGTCCTCGGGAGTAGCAACGCATTTGTGATTAACTTCAGATGAAACCCATGTTCTGTATAAAGTTGATTACAGTCCATGGGCGGCAGTGGCCACTTACGATCAGGTGGACTGCATGCTCGTTTGCTACTTCAGTGAGATAAAAAAGGGGGTTATAGATGTCAATAAGCGGCAGTTATCACTTGCAATCAAATAGACAGCTTGCTCGTGTCTTTAAATCAATACCTACAGCATATTTTTTAACGTGAAGCAGTCTCGCGTTTCGGTGGAAGCGTGTAGATGCAAGTGTAATTTAATTTAAAGCTACGATTAAGTCCTCAGGATGGACAATGGATCGGCTCCAAGGAAAATCCTTTGGAAATATAATATATAAGATTATTTTCTGGATGTATGTTTGTTTGTTATTCTTCGCGCTAAAAGTGGCCGTGATTCGCTGAAATTTATAATACATACGGTTTATAAACGACGAAACCGCGGAAAAAACATAGTTATATGTAAAGTTCACTATAGAGTTCACAGCTTGCAGTACTTACCATCAGGTAAAATGATGCACATTTGCAAATTAAAACTAATAAAGAAAACAGTCATAATCGTTGTCTGTGACAAGCATTTCCTGTTTTTTCGCCGCAATCCCTAATGATGGATGCCGCAGATATGAACTTTAACGCCATAAGTATTAACAGAACATTCCAGAAATACCACCCAACACCTGTGGACTATTAACACGAATGTCAAAATAGAATTCTAAACCAAAATATTTCAGTCCAAATTAACCACCCTTCAAATAAGATCATTAGATCTTAAAATTCCACTCGCACCCTTATTTTCGAAGCCTTAACTGCCAATTCTAAACGTTCATATATATAATAAAAAAGGATAGTTCTGTGTGTTTGTACATCGGATATGTTTTCAATAAAAGTATAGACTGACAATAAGTTGATAAATAATAAGTTTAGATACGAATTATTGAATTTAATTGAAAACTGAATAGAATAGAGCGGATTTTAATAAAATGAAGATTAAGTATATTCGTTTTACTTTACTCTATCAAAATTAAATCTAAAATTAAGGTTATTAAAAGTAAATGTAAGCTTATATTATATTTTTCTAAATGATTATGAAACAGGGGTACGTACCTTAGTACACTTTGGATGTTTTATTTCAATATATTTGATAAGGGCGGTTTTCGTTATCTTGTGAGTCACTGAATTTAGAGTTACAGTAGATATATTTGATTTATCAAGTAAAGTAAAAGCATTTTTAATTTATCTTTATTAATAAAAAAAGATAAAGTTCACCATGACATCATTTGTATCCGAATATGCTTCTATTATCTTACCATAGGTAGGTAGGTACATCAAACTCTAGGTGGACTGCATGCTCGTTTGCTACTTCAGTCAGATAAGAAAAATGTCCTTTAATTTAATTTTACGGAAAATTCCTTGGTACTTTACACTTTTGTATATGAAGGCTTCGCGCTCTTAAGCCTCGTCTACCGCACTAATCCGTTATTCTAAATCATAAACTATCTGTGTGATTTTCAACGAAATCCGACCAATCGGTTTTGCGTGAAAGAGTAACAAACAAACATACCTACCTACATCCTCGCAAACTTCCGCATATATAATATTACTCAGATTTAAAATTAACTTAATACTAATACCATCGAAAATTTTTATCATTACTTATAGAAAGTTTAATAAATATCGATATATCCCCATCCCTAATTATTGCCGATCCGAATATGAACCATAGACAATTTGTAACCTCCATAACGAGTGTCATGTTACACCGCAGCCATAAATCATAATATTTTTTTCATAAAATAAACGGACGCCGCAAAATGTGTGCTAATTGACAGTTTCCTATGTTTCTTTTTTATAATATAGAAGTAAACGAGCATGCAATCCACCTTGTAAGTGGTCACTGCCCATGGGCATTTATAATCAACCACAGATAAGATAGAGCCTAATCGTTGCCCTCTCAATCGGGAGGTCTGAGGTTCAAACCCATGCCACCTATGCCACTGATATATGTGCTTTTTTTTATTTGACTGAAGTAGCAACGAGCATGCAGTCCACCTGATGGTAAGTGGTCACTGCCGCTCATGGACATCTGTAATCAACTTCATGCAGTAGGTACATAGGTTCTATCTGAAGTCCATCACAGATGCGTTGCTACTCCCGAGGACTATGATGGTCGCCTCTTGTAAAAGTGTGCCGGCAACCACACCCTTCCATCGAAACGCAAGAAATGCTTCACGTTAGAAATAAGTGTGGCGGTGGTACTTCCCCGGTCGAACTACACTGGTTCTACCACCTTCACAATTAAAATCACAAATCGCTTATTAGAAATGAATTATCACTGGAATGAGAGAGTTTTAGGCCATATTCCACTGCGCTCCTTCATTCTGAGGGAAGACCCGTGCCCAGCAGTGGAACAATAATGGGAACAAGAACCCATGACCCACAAAGTGGGTTTGCCTTTTTTCTTATAATATTTCTTTATTAATTTGAATATGACAAAATATTAAATAATTAAAATTAAATTGAATTTCACAATTATATAAACATAAAAAATAATAACTTAAACTTAATAAGAAACAAACAGCCAAATTAAAAATAAAAATGAGCATCCAAATTACTGTCCAAAAGATGAGTTCCCAGAATGCAACATTTTTTACTTTTTTTTTGTATAACTTTTTTTACCATCTTGTTTTTTACATGTAAAAGCTAGCTCTATCTTGACTTATATTACGATAAATTTTGAGAATCTCCTAGAATATCTCATTGGATAATGTACCAGTTGAAGACAAGATTTAGCAAATAAAGTACAAATCATAAAGCATACAAAATCTGATATATTTTTATCCCGGCTACTGTGCGCTACTCGGATTTACGATTAAAATCCTTCATGATTTAAACCAGTCGGCTAAATGATTCGGATGACATTTTTATGACATGTTTGTCAAGTTTAATGAGACAGCGGTTACTAATACCTATTAATATAATTTATAACATCTCGGTAAAATATATTCGGTATCAATCATCATTATGAAATTGAAATACAAATGACACTTCGTATTTAGAGGATAATTAAGTATCTTCTAATTGAAGTGGTGTCAATTAGCTTGTATTTAGCAAAGAGATAAAGAAAAGTATTTAAAAAACGAAAAGAGAAAGTTAAAGTTTAAAGAAGTATTTATGATACTTTCATTACAAAATTTATGAAATGTAACTTTTGAAGTGTGTTTTTATCTACATATATATGTATACATAATTTGATTGTAATTATATTTAAAAATAAAGGATATAAATAAGAAAAAAGACAAACCCGCTGAGTTTCTTACCGGATCTTTCCAGTTGAGGTCGTATTCCATCCGGTGGTAGTGTAAGAAAAAAATGTAACTGACAATTTGTAAGTGCTCCCGTAAGCCTATACAAAATAAAGACATTTCATTTCATTTCAATTATGATGTTAAATGGAAAAAATAGAACCTCGTCCCTCTTTGTAGTTAAATCAAATTTACACGGACAAATCAAACCGTATTTAACTCTTATTATAACCGTATTATTCTTATAATTATACGATAATTTCAATTTAATAAGACTAAGGGATCTCTAGGACCGCTGTTACTTGAAGATTAACTAGGAATTAAGCAGATTTAAAATCATTTTTCCACCATTTTTTTTCAAAAGTCAGTTTAGATTTTACAATACAAAGATAGATTAGGTTATCAGTCGGTACAAATCATGTAGAATAGATTATCTCAAGCCATATGTTCCAGAGTGGAACTCTTTGCTCGACACTGGAACCATTGAGCTTTGTCAGTTGGCCTTATTATACAAGATTTTTTTACCCTTAGCATAAGAGAGAAAGGGGAAAATTATTTTAATGAGATAACGTTTTCTGGAAAATTTTCGCCGTAGTTTATCCCAAGCCTTTCGGATTACCGGTGCCATTCTAAACCTATAATATATATCTATATCTATCCTTTATATCGCTTTAGCATAATGTGAGAAAGAAGTTTTAAAATTAGCCGAGGTTTTTTTCTTCTCCGACTGCCACCGTCAGACCCCCTTTAACTCTACACCCATGCTCAATATTCTAGACCACATAAGATTATAACAAAACTGTTAACCTCGCGGCCATACTGCCAAAGGTGTCACAGGCGTGGTCTAACAAAAAGTGGCTTATTTGTTCGAATTGAAAGAGGAATTTTAATCGGCGTCTGATAAAACTTTTTGCGCTTCCATCGCACCGGGCGACCACATTCCCTTAAAATATTCCGCGAAAAGAACCCTTTATCGTTCCAATTAAAATTGCCGACACAAAATGGCTTCCTCGATCCGCCATTTTGATGTTACGTAAAAACACGCGTTTGTTTCCTATTTTTGTGACAGCAATCGTATGCTGTTCTGTAACTCTGGTTCTGACTGTCAGATATATCTAAAAGATCTATTCTAGGTTTGGGTGTTTGTATATTTCTGAGGTATGGCATCCGTTTTTTTTTTTTTTTTATTTGACTGAAGTAGCAAACGAGCATGCAGTCCACCTGATGGTAAGTGGTCACTGCCGCTCATGCTCTGTAATCAACTTCATACAGAACATGGGTTCTATCTGAAGTCAAACACAGATGCGTTGCTACTCCCGAGGACTATGATGGTCGCCTCATGTAAAAGTGTGCCGGCAACCACACCCTTCTATCGAAACGCAAGGAATGCTTCACGCTAGAAATAGGTGTGGCGGTGGTACTTCCCCGGTCGAACTACACTGGTTCTACCACCTTCCGTGATAGAGAATAGTGCGAGGTATTTCCTGAAGTCGTCACCTACGGGATTTCTCTTAGAATGAGAATTATTGGGCATAGTCCATAGCCAAGTGCGAATTCGTGGACTTCACACACCTCCGAGAACTTTTTTTTAAAGAACTCTCGGGAGTGTATGTTTCCTCATGATGTTTTCCTTCACCGAAAAGCAGTGATAATTAATTTCTGATACGCACATAATTTTAGAAAAATGAGAATGAGAGAGTTTACTCAATCAAGACCCGTGCCCAGCAGTGGGACAATCATAGGTTGACGAGAGATATGTGTGTACAAAAACGTATAAATAAAACAAATAAATCGCTTCAACTTTAACAGTGCTAATATCTATAAGAACATCTTTGTAGATGAGACAGTTAAAATAACTTGACTCCGTTATATAATAAGCGGAAGCTTGCTTATTAAAAACATTGTCTTTGTCGTATGAATAGAAAGGAAATAAATCCCTTTGACGAGTCTTATAGTAACGATATAGAAAATACCATTTTAATGATGTCCTATGACCCGAAACGAGTGAGCAATTTCGAAAAAGTACCTTAGAAGTTTAACATGAAAAATTTATAGAACAAGAAAATAAAAGAAATAAGAATATATAAATAGTAATAAAATAAAAATGAAATAAAGAAAAGGGAATTAAATTTTAATGTAGTAACTGGTTTATGTATTAAATATCTCTTTTATAAGACATAAGTAGTTAACGATTCTTGGGTCTCTTCAACCTATTATTGTCCAGAGATGGGCATAACTAGTTACTTAAGTAATCTAATTAATAATGAAATTACAAAGTAATTAAATTAAATGTAATTGAATTACACAATAATCAATTACATTGTAATTGAGTTACTACCAACGTGAAATGTAACCGATTACAATATATTTAATTACAAAATAATTTAATTACAACATAACCTAATTACCTAGTAATCTGTTTAATTGTAACTTTAACTTGGCATATGAAATATATTTATTTGTTCTATCTGTAATGTTTTTTGTTTACAATGATAATCAAAACAAGATGTATTTAATATTTCAACAAAACATCTGATACACATGTTTTTTTTAGAAATGAGCGTATATAACTTTTTTTTATTTTTTTTTTTAAATCTATATTTCTATACTTAATATATAAAGCTGAAGAGTTTGTTTGTTTGTTTGAACGCGCTAATCTCAGGAACTACTGGTTCGAATTTAAAAATTCTTTTTGTATTGAATAGACCATTTATCGAGGAAGGCTTTAGGCTATATAACATCACACTGCAATTATTATGAGCGAAGAAATAATGGAAAATGTGAAAAAAACGGGGAAAATTATTCATTCTTGAGGGCTTCCGTTGCGTGCCACGCGGACGAAGTCGCGGGCACAGCTAGTATTAAATAAAATAAAAATATAACATCTTCGCTTAGTGTAGTAGCGTATGTAGGATTGTAGGTAAAGCAGGCACGGTCTGCAACTTCGGCAAGTACGAATTTAAGTGCAAACGTTCTAGTCTAATACTGATTTAAATATTAAATAACTTCGTAACAAATTACTTATGTAATCTGTTATAATGTAATTAGATTAACTTGTAATTGAATTATTTGTAATTAGTTACAGTAAATACTTATTGTAATTAGTTACCTATGTAACCTGTTACAAATTATTTAGAATACTAATTACAAAGTAACTGTAACTTGTAATTGTTAATTCAATTACTTTTTGCCCATCACTGTTATTGTCCGACTGCTGGGCACGGGTCTTCTCTTATAATGAGAGAGTTTAGACCATAGTCCACCGCGCTGGCCAAGTGTGGGTTGGTGGCTCTGGGGTAGCCACGGATTTTGTGGTTGATCTCATGTAAAAGTGATTTTATCTTTTATTGATTACTAGCTGAGCCCCGCAGCTTCGCCAGCGTTAAAAAAACGATGTATCGATTGTCCCGTGGGCGTAAGATATTTTCTCACAGTAAAAAGTAGCCTATATGTTAATCCAGAGTGTCAGCTAACTCCCTACCAAATTTTAAGAAAATCACTCCAGTCGTTTAGACGTGAAGAAGTAACAAACATACACACAAATTTTCGCCTTTATAATATGATGATAGACGTCCATAGACGGCAGTAACCAATCACTATCAGGTTTGCTACTTTTATATTATAAAAAATATGCCTACCTATATATTATCTGTCTCTACAAAGTCATGCATGATTACTAAGCTCGAATCAACTGATACTAAGTTGCGCTTAACAACCAAAAGTCAGTAAGATTCTTGTGTGGCAAACACAAAGAATCCCACAAAGAGAGTGGGCGTGTTCGCCATTCATTAGAAACAAATTCGTCTATTGTGTCTGTACTGTACGACGCTCGGTCTGGACAACTGGCCACTTGAGGTCACAGTATAGGTAAATAATAAGATAACTTTAGTTTTAAAATTGTCGCTTTGTGTACACCTTTTATTTCAGGTTATAGCGAAATGATAAAATGACAATCAAATCATCCGAACTTGGTTTGAAATCGCTATTTTGTTTAGATCACAGTGTAGTCGTAAACCATTATTTTATCAATATTAGGTTGCGCTTAATAACCAAAAGTCACTAAGATTCTTGTGTGGCAAACACAAAGGGTAGCAAGGACGTATTCGCCATTCATTAGAAACAAATTCGTCTATTGTGTCTGTTATGAGACCGACGCTCAGTCTGGACAACTGGCCATTTCAGAGCATAGTATACGTAAATATTAGGATAATTTTCGTTTGGAAGTGACATATAATTGTGACAGTTCTGCTTCGTCTGGATAAGCATAGGTATCTTATTTTTGGGTGGCTATATTTTGAATAATAGTGAAATGATAAAATGCAGATCATATTGCTTCGGTTTGAAATCGCTATTGTTTTTAGATCACAGTGTAGTCATGAAACATAATTGTCTCGAAAACTAAATATTTGACTGCACGTAGAATATACCGAGTACAAAAATGTATATGTATTTTAACTGGCTCTTCAAAGTCACGCATGATTTAGTAATCTCATATCAATTGTTAAGTTGCATGTAATAACAAAAGTCACTAAGATTCTTGTGTGGCAAACACAAAGGGGTGTAGGTGTAGTGTGGGCGTGTTTGCCATTCATTAGAAACAAATTCGTCTATTGTGTCTGTATACTTTGTACTGAGACCGACGCTCAGTCTGGACAACTGGCCACTTAAAATCACAGTATACGTAAATATTAAGATAATTGTCGTTTGGGATTGACTTTGAATTGTGAAAGTACTGCTTCGTCTGGATAGGTATTATCTTATTTTTGAGTACCTATTTTGAATAAAAGTGAAAGGATAAAATGCAAAATAATTATCCTCCCTTGGTTTGATATCGCAATTTTCTTTAGATCACAGGGTAGTCGTGAACCATAGTTTTATCTCCATAACTTAATATTTGACCACACGTAGAATATACGAACCTTATAAAATATACCTATAGGTATATAAATTGTAATTGGCACAAAAGTCAAGAATAATTCACAAAGTTCTCGAATTCGTCTCGATTCGAATGAAATGTTACAAAGTTGCAATAATCAAAACTCACTGATTCTTGTGTGGCAAACACAAAGGGAGTGTGGGCGTGTTCGCCATTCATTAGAAACAAATTCGTCTATTGTGTCTGTACTGTACGACGCTCAGTCTGGACGACTGGCCACTTCAGATCACAGTATACGTAAATGTTAAGATAATTTTCTTTTAACACCGAATTTTTGTGACATTCATACTGCCTTGCGACTGGCACTTACCCTTACTTAAAGTTTATATAAAAATACTAGCTGAAGCCCGCAGCTTCGCCCTCGGTAAAAAATCGATTTATCGATCGTCCCGTGAGAGTATGATATTTTTCCACAGTAAAAAGTAGCGTATATGTTATCCCACAGTATCAGCTAGCTCCGAACCAATTTTTATGAAAAGCGCTCTAGCCGTTTAGACGTGAAGAAGTAACAAACATTCACATTCACAAACTATAATATTAGTATGATGATATGATAAAATGTAGATCAAGATGATCCTTTGGTTTTAAACCATAATTTTAATCGAACAGTTCTGATTCTACGGTAGTTGTAAACCGTCGTTTTATCTGTTCTCTATCTCTCTGATTAAACTCTTGACCATATACGGAAAGTAGTATTCGCAGACGTTACGTAATAGGTAATATAAAAAAGACATTGTTTGTAAACAAATGTATTTTAATTCACATTGACAATAATTAAAGTAACTCAGAAAATATGCAATTTACAAAAGTTTTATGTTAATTCTTGACTTATACTATACTTTCAAGCATTTAAACCCAAAAGCGTGGCACAGGCCTATTTTAACGACCACCACATGGCGCCAACTTCACGCCTAAATCTGAAATATGACAGAAAATGACTCTAATGTTCCTTTTGACCATTCCGACCATTTTTCGGCTATTTGAGACCTATTGAGAACGAAAGTGTATTCATTGAAACAAATGATTTGTGGCGAATGCTTCAATGCCGGCTACTGTGAAAGCGTTAATGGCAATAAAATCTGCATGGATAATTCAAGTGCTTTTTCATTTTAGTATCCCAGGTAAACTAATCTACAGTTAGTTTAATTTAAACAAAAAAACAGATGCCACGTCTCTCTGTCAGGTATATTACTCTATATATATTATTATTATATTATATATATTATTATATATTACTGTTATACTTTTTGTTTGGTTTCCTCTGGGTACCGTGGTGTTCTTCTTATTGTAGACTAGTTGACCCGGCGAACTTCGTTCCGCCTAAAAGTCAAAATCCAAAATTATCAGTGAGTCTCTACTATATTATACATGTATTATACATGCAAACCTTCCCCTTGAATCACTCTATCTATTATAAAAAATCCATTAAAACCCTAAGCATAGTTTTAAAGATCTAAGCATACATAGGGACAGACAGCGAGAAGCGACTTTATTTTATACTTTGTAGTGAAGTAGCAAATGAACACGAATGATATGGTAGGTGGAAGTTGTCGCGCTTGGACCTCTATGATTAACCCCATTAAGGATAAGACTACTGAACAAGCTGTATTTAAAGAGGTATAAAATCCATCTGATGTTACTAATTAAACGATTATTTAACTTAACAAAATAGAGAAGGTAAGGCCGATTTTGAGTTACGTACTTGCTGATAAAGAACAAGATATTAGGGATAGAATGAACGCGCAACTTAGCAAAGAATACTCTTAATTAAATAAGCAATTTATAAAGCAATTTCAGAGTATTATTTAATAAGTGTTAAAAGCCTACAAATGTTTTGGGAAATTAATAAAAAAAAAAAATTCTACCGACGATTCCCATCTAACAAGCAAAGTTTACTCTACAAATCTAGTTCAAGTATTTTGCTAACAATAACCATATATTAAGGATAGAATAGTTTAACCGTCGCGTGGGCACTCCACATTTCCCATAAATCTTGTTCTGAACAAAAAGTATCGCTTTCTATTCATATTCTTGACCACAATAGACTTTATTTTGGTCAATCTTCAAGGTGGTCTCATTGTGCAAGGTTCATAGAATCAGCAACACATTGCGTATAACGCAATATAACTCAAATTAGTTTCCATTGTATGGGTCCGAAATACTTGGGCATTGTCAGTGGCACGGGTCATCTATTGAGCTCTCAAGACACTGATCGTTTGAGAGCAATTTATATCGGTCGCTATATTTTTTTTATAACTGTAGCAAACGAGCATGCAGTCCACCTGATGGTAAGTGGTCGCTGCTGCCCATGGACTTCTGTAAACAACTTCATATAGAACATGAAGTTCTATCTAAGGTCAATTACTGATGCGTTGCTACTCCCGAGGACTATGGAGGAGATGGTCGCCTCATATAAAAGTGTGCTGACAACCACACCCTTTCATCGAAACGCAAGAACTGCTTCACGCTAAAAATAGCGTGGCGTCGAACTACACTGGTTCTACCACCTACAAAATATGTATTGATTGACTTCTTTTAAGGTATTTTTATGAACATATAGACTGGAGGTATTTTTAAGGTTTGAGATATCTTTATTCTCATTCATTTACACGAGAATTTTCTATAATAACATAATTTATTACAATATTGGTTAAGTACACTAAACAAGACAAAAAGTGCAGAAACATTTCTATTTTTTTACTGACAACCCGCGTGGCGGAGCGGTTACCATACCGGTCTGACGCGCAATGGGTCCCGGGTTCGATTCCCGGTAGCCAGGTATCTTGATGATGAATTTATTCATGTTCTGGGTCTGGGTGTTTGTGTATTCGTCTTGTGTGTTTCCATGTACCCACGGTACAGAAAACATTAACGCAGATCGACCACTAAAACTATTTCTGCCTAGTAACATCAGTGGTAGGTATGCTGTGTTCTGATTTTCAAGCATGTGCTAAGGTGCATCTACTATCCAAGGCATACCAATTTAGTTCAAAGCGCCTGTGACCAATTTTGACTTGATTACAGATGTTCATGGGCAGCAGAGGATATTTACTATGAAATCTAAAAAAAAAGAAAATAATATAAAAAAATCTATAGACTCATACATTTCCCAAGCATGTGTATAGACATTCTTTCGCTATTAATATTATTCAATTTCGATTACGAAAGAACGGACTTCCCTATAATAGGTAATTAATATCACATAATTTATCAACGATTTGTAATATAATAATCCTCGTAATATTCAGTTCCATAGTAATTCCACACCAAACACCGCGTACGTCGGTAGCCAACACCGAGGTATTTAGTCAAGACAAACAGCTGGACCTAATTCTGAGGCGGCGTGCTCAAAGAGTGTTTGTTCGCGGCGCCCGCATTAGCCTGCGTTCTTAGTATAAGTAGCGTTACTTAGTGGTATTAGGAATATGCTTTTCGAATAGGTGAGGATATTTTTTATAATATAGAGAGAATCATATAGAGAGAAGTAGTTAATGCATCCCACTAAATTGTAAGACTTCTGCGACCTATGGACTTCTTTTAAATTACCTAAGGTTATAATAAAATGCTTATTTGGCATGTAAGACTACAAAAAACATTTTTAACTTTCGTTTTACGGGTTATGATTTAACGGGTAAAAAATATTTACGGTTTAAGTTTAATTTAAAAATAAATGCATTCATTTACTTAGATATCTCTACAAAATAGAAACCTATGTTAAATTGAAGTGTTAAACTGGTCAATCGTAGAGTTTAAGATAAAAAATATACTATATTTTATTTTATACCTAATAAAATACTTTAAAAAATAAAATACTTTAAAATTTTCTTAATCAGCTCTAATTAATTTATAATCCACTAGCGCTTACCCGTGGCTTGTACGGTCAAAGGGAATTAACATTAGCATTTCATAGCGGGATCTTGCTAATGAAATTACTAACGCTATCTATTAACAACGTCTGAAAGTACTAAATATGTATCAACTAACGAAACATCGATATTATCATGGGAATAAGAGAGCGCGGTATTAAGTAGCCTACGTCACTCTCTGTCCTCCTGACTACCTCCCAGTATATAAACCATATCATATAATAGCTATGTGGCGACGTGAAATAGGAACAAACAAACACACATTTATAATATTAGTATGAATGGATTTCTAATGTCAAAAGAGACAGTATTATAAATCCAATTGTACTTGACTATTTTTACCGACTCACGACTCGACTGATTTTTTAAGGGTAGTCTTGAGCGACAAGACTACATAAGGGAAGGTTGTTAATTTTTTTTTGTCTAGAGTACCTACACTTATTTTCTATAAGATTGAATTGTTGTCCTCTTATAAAAGGTAGCCGGCAACCACACTCTTCCACCGAAATAAATGCAAGAACTGTTTTACGTTAGATTTTTTTCCCCATAATTTCAGAATCTTCCCGGTTTAACCATACTTGTCGCCATCTGGCATAACTATGTACTCAAACAACAAGAGATGTTACCAAAATCTATACTAATATTATTAAGCTGAAGAGTTTGTTTGTTTGTTTGAAAGCGCTAATCTCAGGAACTACTGGTTCGAATTGAAAAATTCTTCTTATGTTGAATAGATCATTTATCGAGGAAGGCTTTAGGCAATATATATATATATATATAAACGCGAGTGAAACCGCGGGAACTGCTAGTAAGGAATAAACGTATGTATAGTGCGTGACGGACGCACCTCTCTAATCGATCCAAATGTTCTATTATATTTTATAGGTGGTAGAACAAGTGTAATTCAACCGGTGAAGTACCACCGCCACACCTATTTCTAGCGTGAAGAACTTCTTGTGTTTCGATGGAAGGGTGTGGTTGCCGGCACACTTTTATATGAGGCGACCATCTCAGTCCTCGGGAGTAGCAACACAACTGTGTTTAACTTTAGATAGAACCTATGTTCTATATGAAGTTGCTTACAGATGTCCATGGGCGGCAATGACCACTTAATATCAGATGGACTGCATGCTCGTTAGCTACTTCAATATTATAAAAAAAAAACATGCGTGCGTACAAAGTACACATACATGTCAGAAGTGAAACTTCTTTGGCGAACTAATTTATAAATCTTGTTTATATTTATACAAATCTAGAACTTTAAATTTCCAAGATTAAGAGGAAGGGAAAAAGGCGTGATACGACGTTCGCTCTGTCTCACTTTTTCTCTCAATCTTTCTCACTCGCTTGCTCCCTACTCTCACTCCATGGCTAGTTGCTCATGCTACGTTCGCCCTGTCTTACTCTCTCTCAATCGGTCTCGATCACTCTCTCTCTCTTTTCCGACACTTCCGTTGCATACCGGCGTGACGTTTCATCTGTAAAAATTTTACCCTCATGCGCCTAAAGAAATTTCACTTAAAAAATCTTTCAACCATCGTAATAACCTATCTTAGCCTAAGTACAGTTAACTCAGAAAATAACTCAAATGAATTCCAAGCTAAATCCTTAAGCACAAAGATCGACCGAACAAACAGTGCCGGCGCTCGACATTCCTTAAGAATAATAATTAGAGAATCTGTTTAATTGATGTCAAATATTGGTCCGGTCACGGCAATTAGTTGACGGAGGCACCGTGACCTGCGCGACCACTTACATGGGACCGCTGGTACTGTGGACCTAGGACAAAAACGATGGGATTTGTACTATAGAATATCGACGTATATTCATAATAACTAGTCACCCGAAGACCAAGTTTTTGCTTCACGTATTAATATATTAAAATAAAATAATAATACTTTTTATTGTACCAAAAAGTAAAGTTAACATAGAACACAAAATTTAAATAACAATACAAAAGGCGGTCTTATCGCTAAACAGGAGTTAACGTCGCTAAAATGGAGTTATAGTAAGTGATAAACATAAAGGTGAGGTGCAATAATTAAAGTAACCATGTAAAAGTTACCATGTAAAAAAACATGATTGTATTTATATAAAAAAATGGATATAAATAAGAAAAAAGACAGACCCGCTGATTGTCTTGCCGGATCTTCTCAGTTGAGGTCGTATTCCAATCCGGTGGTAGTGTAAGAAAATAAATGTAACTGACAATTTGTAAGTGCCCCCACAGGCCTATACAAAATAAAGACATTTCACTTCATTTCATTTCATTTCATTTCATTGCATTTCATTTCATTTCATTTCAAAGTTTAGAAAGAAGATTAACAGAACAGAGCTAAAGAATAAATAAACGGTCCATGGTCATATAGATAGTGCCCAACCTGTTTCTGAGTAATAATAGCAGTCTTAAGCTGTACTCTAATTTGAAAGATGTAGCAAAACAGACTAATTTACTTATCTAAATCGTTCTAATTTAGGCTTTAGGGGTAAATACACCTATTGCTAACGTGAAGTATTCATTGCGTTTCGATTGAAAGGTGTGGTTGCACATTTTTATATGACGCGACCATCCAAGTTCTCAGGAGTAGTAACGTATCTATGACTGACTTCAGATAAAACCCATGTTCTATATGTAGTTGCTTACAGATGTCCATGGGCGGCGGTGACCATTTACCATCAGATGGACTGCATACTCGTTGGCTACTTCTTTGTTATAATAAAATAGAAATAGCCGCCCGGGAACATCCTTTTATCAACTCGAAATTAAAGTAGAGTCTTACTTGGGTAGCCTTGACTGAGTTTTTCCATTTAAGAAGTAATAGCAGTACTTAACCCTGATTTTTTGAGAAAATATAGTTGTGGTGGTATTGTTCTGTTACAAATATTGTATCTGTCATAAAACAATAATAAGAACTTTTGTGTCCTTTAGATTGATATTTAACGAAGGCGACCCGCGTGGCGGAGCGGTTACCATACCGGTCTGATGCGCATTGGGTCCCGGGTTTGATTCCCGGCCAAGTATCTAAATGATGAGTTTAAATTCATGTTCTGGGTCTGCGTGTTTTTGTATTCGTCTTGTGAGTGTTCATGGTACCCACCACATAGGAGAAAAAGAAAGAATTGAAGGTGGTATGGTCACTACTTGCAAATCTAAACATACCTACACAAAGGATAAGGATGTCAGAATTAGGGTATAATAAAAAAATACAGTAAATCCTCTTTTGTGAACATAATATGCTTAGTATGCTAATTTTCCATCAGCGAACGTTTATTATTTTTAACAAATGTTCCCAACTTCACACTATAAGTACTCATCCAAATTTTTTTTCGTATGAAATGAATTCTTTGCTATCTATTAAGCAATTACGTTTGGGCAGTGTGTGCCGACACTTAATAAACCATTTGGACACGCAAAACAATCGTAATTGCATTAAACAGTTTTACTGGCATTTATGCAAGTATGTGGTTAGCGAAAAATTCTATACCTAACACAGATTATGCAAACTTTAATAGTTTCTTGAACTACTTATTTGGTTTTGTATGAAAGCCATCGAGGGTGTTTAAATGCGGTAAAAATGCGGGTTCTATCGGAACCCAATGTGTCTACCAAAGCAGGATGGTAACCTTTGAATATTTCTCTTTAACAAAAAGTGTAAGGTTCTCTTAAAGTATTTGTAATATTAAGCCTTGTTGTAGTGTGTTCATACATTTACTTTTTTTTCTCGAGAGGGAAACCTTCAAAAGGTACCCGACGCCGCAGGGTTATGTGAGATTTTTACCGAACTAAAACCCTCCGGTGATCGTCCTCGGCGCTACAAAGACGACTTCGGGATCACCAAACGTAGGCAACTGCAGTCCTCTGAGCGCGTTGCCCCATCGGGCTCCACACAGATGGGCGACTGTGCCCACCGCTCCGAAGCGCTTCGATCGTCCCTACGTCAAAGGGTTGTGGTTATACATTTCTATCAACTTACAAACATTATAAAGGCGAAAGTTCAAGTTTTTTTTTAAATTAACAAAATATAAAAAGAAAAACTATTTACAAAATGTTCAAGATTTTATTAATATACCTACCTATACTTACAAATAAGTGCGGCGGTTAACCTCTCTGATCAAACCATATAGGTTCTACGATCTTGTTCATCGCCACTAGGATGAATAAATCGCATTTAAACGGCTGAATGGATAATATATCTACGCTTTTATATTTTTAAGTACGAGAAAAAATATTTAATACTAGGTAACATCAAGACACGACAGTTAACATATTTTTTTGAACAAAATACGGAGGTAGGTACCAAGGTACCAAGGCCCAAAATAAATATACAAACACATTTTTGTATCTATATAATTATCTGAGGATCGACTCTCTCTTAAACTTAAATTCTACTGCTAATTTTAACGCCGGTTTCTTCTTCTCCCCCCCCCCCTCCATCAAGTTCTTTTACTAAAAGATTCATTTAAAACCTAGAATCGTATCTGACGTGAGTACTTAACTATTATAATTGCATTATTATCGAAATGGGTATATCAAGATGTCCATATAACGGTTGTGCTCAGCGATGTAACACATTATTTAGTTTTATAGCTGGCAAAGTGCATACAATTAGAGCGCCATAAGGAACTCTTCTAGTAAACCTAATGATAACTTAATAATATCGAATTTTATAGCCGCGTAAGGGTGTGTGCACAGTTTCTTTTCGCAAAAGACATAACTTTTTATACTTACGCCCGATATTATAATGTGTTTATGTTATGATTTCTCAGTAAGTGAATTATGTTACTCTTTATGAGAAATAAAGGTCTTCTTAAACCATAAACTATAAACATATGGCCGCATTCTGGAATTTTGTGCTTTGTAGCAAAATACAAACCAAAAGATAAAACATTTGAAATTATTTGCACCAGTATAGTTTGACCGGCGATAACTACCACCTCACCTACTATGACGAGCGTAGATCAGTTCTTGCGGACGTAAAAAACAACTACTTTAGTACAAAGAATATCTGTTATAAATATTCATGGACGCCATTGACCACTTATCATAAGGGGAACTGTATGCTTTACTAAATTAAGTCACTCCTAAGACAACCATTATAGTCTTCGGGAGTAGCAACGCATCTGTGATTGACTTCAGATAGAACCTATTTTCTATGTGAAGCTGCTTACAGATGTCTATGGGCAGCGGTGACCTCTTACCATCAGGTAGATTGAATGCTCGTTTGCTACTTCAGTCAGATTTAAAAAAAATAGGCTATCATTGCAAATAATATGACATCCCTTTATTCATATAAAGAAAACATTCATATGTTTACTTGTAACTTAACCCACTTTAAATGTTAAACTAGAGATTTATTTTATTAGTGTGCTAAAGAAATGTAATATAGTGTATACTTAGGTTAAGTTATACCTACTAGTCACGCGTCTCAGCCATCGAAATTCTACCGTCAATTAAATTAAAAAACTAAACTTCATATTGTCCAAAGTAGCCTGAATATCTCTCAAATTTATATACCTAAATTGTAATAATTTTCAAGTTATTTTGAACGCACCCGTTAAAGGTAAAAGAGAGGTTTATTAGCTAAGCAGCATTTTAAAGCAATAGCGGGTATTTTGACAAAGACATCTGACATTTTTGACGTTATGTGTTTTCATCCATACTTACATACTGTGCCTACATCTTAACGAAGCAACACGTCTCCAGGACACGTGCAAGCGCATCTCGCGAGATTACTCATCAGCTGGCGTGTCGAATTTTACGAGCGTTAACAACCACAACCTATGTCCTGGGAAATTGAGTTTTTAGACCATTAGACTAGACAAAGATTGCAGGAGTAAAATATTAATATAGGAAGGTTTTTTTAATGAAATGAAATGAAATGTCTTTATTTTGTATAGGCCTACGGGGGCACTTACAAATTGACAGTTACATTTTTTTCTTACACTACCACCAGATCGGAATACGACCTCAACTGAGAAGATCCGGCAAGAAACTCAGCGGGTTTGTCTTTTTTCTTATTTATATCCATTTTTTTTATATATATAATTACAATCATGATTTTTTACATGGTAATAAAAGTTAGCTCCAATATCTTGCCTTACAGTTCAGTAAAAGAGAACCCGTTTGGCAAGATACGCTACACTTTGACATTAAATAAATATAATAATATAATGCATATTATTGCTCAGTCCCAAGCTGTTATGTCTTCTATGTAATCAGAAATTTTATAATACGCTTTACGGCAGAGTTTAATCTTAATCAATGCTTTGAACTTATTCATTGACAAATTTCTGATTTCAACAAGAAGTTTATTATAAAAGCGTATACATTGACCCATAAAAGAATTATTAATTTTGTGAAGACGAGTAACATTTGTGCTAAGAGGTTGTGCTTGTTCCTTGTATTTATGTTAATAGAGGATAGTTTTCATATATATTTTCCTGTTCTTTTAAGCGATTGCATAGCTATTATCGCGGGCTTTGAGCGCGGCGCTTATAAAAAATTACAGCGTGATTCAGAAATAATAATAACATCTACCTAATAAAACAATGTCATAGTTGTGGAGTGCTAACAACCAATGTTGTACGAATTGAAAACAAGTCCGCCACACCTTCTATCCTATAACAGCAATGTTTAATAACACTATGACGTGTTCAAAAGGTGTAAGAATTACACACTAACTCGAGTCATTCCAATTTAGTCCTCGGGGAAAACAACAAGTATGGCTGATGTCAGGACTAGAATTATATTTAGCGCATGAACAAGAAGGTGGTAGAACCAGTGTAGTTCAACTGGGGAAGTACCACCGCCAAACATATTTCTAGCGTAAAGCATTTCTTGCGATTCGATGGAAGGATGTGGTTGCCGGCACACTTTTATAAGAGGCGACCATCATAGTCCCTGGGAGTAGCAAGACACCTGTGATTGATTTCAGATAGAACCTATGTTCTATATAAAGTTGATTACAGATGTCCATGGGCGGCAGTGACCACTTACCATCAGTTGGACTGCATGCTCGTTTGCTACTTCAGTCAGATGAAAAAAAGAACACGAATGTTCAGAAGACAGTGAATTCGTATTATTTTATATTAACATAAAAAAAATAAGTGTTTATTAAGCCAATTTGTAAAATAAAACACCTAGTTACCTATATATAACACCAGAAAAAAGGCGTATAAACACGATTTTGCACATAATGTTCAATTTTTTTTAAATTTTAAACTATTACTTTCAACATTTAGTCACCACGCCCCTTCCTATGTTAAATTGCGATATAACGAACACTATAAGTAAATTTGCGAATCTCAATCTGAACCCTGTTATCTCAGCATGCGTCACCTGGCCTCACCCCACGACTCTACTCATTTGCGTAATTGTATTGGTAAAACAATCGCTACACCTGCCTATGACTAGAAGAGAATCTGTAAGAAACGTAATCTGTAAGTAATGTATTTTTGAAAATTTTAGGCAGGATTTTTTATTCCAAGCATATTTGGTGTGAAGAATTCCTTAGAGTAAATTCAACATTTTGTGTGATTAGGATATATAGGTTTTTTTTATAAAATTAAACTTAAAATAAAATATATTTCTTTATGTTGTATCTTGTGAACAAGTCTTCATATTTTCTCCATAAAAACGTTTAAATTCGCCACAGAGTAAGATCAACTTAAGCCTTAGTTATTTACCTTCTTATTAACCATGGCGAAGTGGTCACCATACCGATCTAACCCGCAATGTGTTCCGGGTTCGATTCCCGTCCAGTCAGATTTCCTAATAATGAATTTAGATCTCTGTTCGCTCTCTGCATATTTGTGTATTTGTCTTTATGTGTATCCATGGCTAACTCGACACTGAAGAAAATCCTAGTGTGGGGCTATAAATGTGAAAAGTATTATTTATTTATTTTTATTACACAGCAGCTGGTCTGTGACCAAATTACATACAAACTATTAGTGCGGTTTCACCCGCTTCGGTCACGTTTACCACGATTGTGCCCTGTTAGTTATTTCAGATCATAAAATTTGCGTGAAAAAGTATGAAACACACATACATCCTCACAAACTTTCGCATTTATATTAACAACATCTAAATCAAGTCTACTGAATACCAAGAGGAACAAGCAAAGCAGTGCTCCGAAGTAGTATTCTTAGAAATAAGCAGCCTTTAATAGAATCGTACTGAGTGGTAAAGTTGTCTCATCGATAGCAAATCTTGCTGTTAATAAGTACGCGCGGTGAGGTCAGGTTGATGGGTAATTCTGCTATATTAAGCTTTTAAACTTTAAAGTTTAAAGTTTATCCTACATAGATGTATGCGTCCATTAATCTTTTGAAGTACATTGCTGGATATAATTCCCCTTTGGTGGAGGTGTCTACCATTATTCAACCTTCCTAACATGTTGCTGCTTTGAAAGTATAGTGACACAACTCAAACTCACAAATTTCACAGAAGAGGTAGGTAAAAATTAAACAGACCTTTTTATATTTTTTTAATTAATGAAGTACCTATAGTATAACAGATAAAAAGGATACTGGGGACCGTTCATGTATTACGTAAGCACTATTGGGGGGTGGAGGTCTTTAATTTGCTTATTTTGAATGACATGGGGGGTAGGGGGGTCTAGATGATGATTACGTCGTCGCTAATTATTTACTATTTGACAATACTGTACAAAAAATACATTTTTAATTGAAAAATGTTTACGTAAGCATGGGAGGAAGGGGTTAGAGCTGACAGCGCGGGGGGGGGGGGTAAATCGTCGTCAACCCATTATTGTCCCACTGCTGGGCACGGGTCTTCTCTCAGAATGAGAGAGTTTAGGCCATAGTCCACCGCGCTGGCCAAGTGCGAATTGGTGGACTTCACACACCTGCAAGAACTTTTTTTTTTTTTATAAAGAACTCTCGGGTGTGTAGGTTTCCTCACGATGTTTTCCTTCACCGAAAAGCAGTGATAATTAATGTATAATACGCACATTAATCAGTGGTGCGTGCCTGGGTTTGAACCTCGGACCTCCCGATTGAGAGGGCAAGTTTCAACGTAATAACTCTTTACGTAATATTTGAACGGCCCCATAACCAGGATGTGGTTAAAGCAACAAGTCTTCTATTTTGTGCCTTCTTGGGATTAACTATGTCTTCAACTTCAAATTGGTGGATTTTTAATTGTGTGGTTATTCAGCGAAACAGCGATATTCTTGATCACATTTAAAATTACACAGAAAGATGCTACTGCCCGAGAACGAGAACTGAAAAAAACAACATTCGCATTTGCATTCGCGAATATCGGTAAGATATATTCAAATAATATACATTCGTTTCATTACTACTACATACGCTTGATTAACATCGCTCCTTCTGATGCAATCAGGTAAAAACATTATTTTATTAGTTTAAAATTTCAAAGTAAAACAGAATAACCCTGTTCAGGAGGCTATCTGCGGAATTATCTCCGGAACACGAGGCGAGCGGTCTCTAATTTGTAATTACGTGGAGTTTATTAACTTATAGTTATAGCCGCAGTTTCATATGTAATATACTAGCTGTACTAATAAGTATGGTCCTATTATAATAATACGAGGTTTATAATACTCAAGTATTATAACCTATTTTTAACCAGTTAACAATAGTTCTTGCTTACAACAATAATCAAACGTCAAAAAAGGAAAAAACCCATTCAAGTGCGAATTTGATCGCGCACGAAGGGTTCTGTACCATTATTTATAATAACGGCAAGAATTGTTGCACGATTGTTGTACGAGAGCCGCCTTTATTTTTTATTGTGTTTTTAGTTTTTCGAAATACGTCGTCTGTGAGAATTTCAACTGTCTAGCTATCACAGTTCATGAGGTACAGCCTGGTGACAGACAGAGGAGACATAGTAACAGGGTTCCGTTTTTAGCTTTTGGATACGTAACCCTAATAAAGTTTTATTAGTTTGAAAAAATGTCTAGATGAAACAGAATATCCCTGTACAGGAGGCTATCTGCGGAATCATCTCCGGAACACGAGGCGAGCGGTCTCTAATTTGTAATTACGTGGAGCTTATTAACTTATAGTTATAACCGCGGCTTTCATATGTAATATACCAGCTGTACTAATAGGTGCCTATTTTAATAATACGTGGTTTATTATACTCAAGTATTATAATCTATTTTAACCAGGTAACAAAAAGTTCTTGCTTACAACAATAATCAACGTCAACAGAGGAAAAATACCAACCAAGTGCGAATCCGATCGCGCACGAAGGGTTCCGTACCACTTATAAAAACGACAAGAATCACGATTGTTGTACGAGAGCCACCCTTATTTTTTTATTGTGTTTTTAGTTCTAGAAATACTTCATCTGTAAGAATTTCAACTGACTAGCTATCACAGTTCATAAGGTACAGTTTGGTGACAGACAAAGGAGATATAGTAACAGGGTTCCGTTTTTAGCTTTTGAGTACCTAACCATAATAAAGTTTTATGTTTGAAAAAATATCTAAATAAAACAGAATATCAGTACGGGAGGCTATCTGCGGAATTATCTCCGGAACACGAGGCGAGCGGTCTCTAATTTGTAATTACTTGGAGCTTATTAACTTATAGTTATAGCCGCGGGTTTCATATGCAATATACTAGCTGTACTAATAGGCTCCTATTAAAGTAATACGTGGTTTATTATACGCTAGGTAGAACGTACTTGATTGAATCAGTGGGTAACACCGCCACCTATTTCTGCCGTCGTCAGCGTGAAATTAGTTAAT